>CM035815.1:25761423-26361423 GCA_020458035.1 Magallana ariakensis | reverse complement strand
CTCATCAAAAGTAATATCTAATCTGTGAAAATCTTTGTCATCCTACTGTTTTCAACCATTTTTCAGTGTTATATATTTACATCTACCGAGTATAATTCCCTCTTTTTCTTACGGAAACTTATATTTAATTCATAGCTCTATAGAAACAGCCAGACTGAATGATACACGCCCCGTTTATCGATTGGTCGAAACCTACACACCCCTGCGAATGTGTTCGGAATGTTTTCTTTAGCGTTGCTAAATATGTAATGAATCCAGAGGTGTTCGAATGAAAGTTCACGAGACTTCGCCGAGATTTGTTCAGTTCCTGTGAAAATTCGATCGGAAGTATAAGTGTTCGGATAATATTCTCAAAATACGTATGTACTGGCCGTTTTTCATATCATATCCTACTTTGATTTATGTTAAAACATGAAAATCTATTAAGATATGTTTAATTCTATCATCTAGCGGTTATTTAAACTAAACGATGATATTCAGAAAAGAGTTATCGTTCGTGTTCAACCACTCTACACGTGGTTGAAAATGTAAACATTGGGTTGCTTGATAAAATCAAAGCCATGTTTTATGCTTTTGGTGTGCAATATCATGCTTTTTGAAAAAAGAATGGGTGTCTGTTTTGTATAAAAACTTAGAATATCTAGCCATTTTCAAGTAACATTCTGCATAAAATAGTATAGTCTGTTTCACTATTGATGCTATTACTAGGTCAGGCGCGGATCAAAAATTAATCCTTAGGGTGGATCGCTACTAAGCAAGTTAATTGTTGCAACAGCAGAAAAAACCTTATATTTTCTATTGTCACATTTATTTCTAGAACTCATTTTATCCATCAATTAATGAAGATAACGTTTAAAATTAATAAACGTCTATATTTTATATTTGATTACAAGTACCTAGATTCTAGGAAATAGAATGATTATAAACACTAGGCTCGATTTTTACTGCGAAACTGAAAGGGTCAAATAAAACCACATGGTCTAAATTTAAATGACAATAACATTCGCAGGGGTGTACAGCGACCTAAGAAAATCACGGACTGCACAAAATAATCATGATGATGTCAGACTCAAATTCCCATATGAGACGATTTGGCTGTTTCTTTAAGCGAACGTATTGATGTACATTAACTGTAATTTAGTGATTTCACTGACTTTTTACACTCAATTCATTAATTTGTTAAAAGAAAGATGTAAATATAATCAATAAAATGCTTTCTGTGATGATTCATGCGGGTTATGAAGGAAGCGATCATTGCAGATAAAAATTATATAACCCGCTATGTATTTTTTCTGCAATATCGCCACCTTCATATCGCGCATGATCATGAATCACCAAAGAAATGATTTTATTGTTTAAATAGATATCACGTTTAGCCAGTGAAAACATACCCTACTTTCAAGAGAGCTAAAGGGTCGTGGCAATTTTTATTAAGTAATTATAGTAATTATAGTTCATAGCCCAAAATATCATATTTAAAAGTTTAAGGCAGATCTGATGGTTATTTATTTTTTACCTTCCAGCCACCTTAATTGAAAAAAAAGAAATTTTTAAATATGTTTAAACTCTTTAAACGTCCAAGGCAACATTGAAACTTGTTTGTTTCCACAATTTAATAAAAACAGAAATGCATAACATAGTCATTTTTAATTATGAAGCAAAATAGATTAACAATATTACATGTAACTACATCAAAAGTGTACGTCTGGAATACACATAAACAGTGGAAGACAAAATATATAATTCTAAAACAAAAGGGGTCCCATAGCCTTAAAAAAAATGCTATAACTCAGTAGTACAGATACGTAAAACTACAAAATCGAATACAATGAAAACAACAGTGTAACTTTAAAAAAAAAATTTATGACGAATTAATCTTTACTTAAACATTACATAGTTTCACATCTCTCTTATTCCACATCTTTCTTATTCAAGGCTCCTCTACATACAGCTATATTCGGTTTTTACATTTCCGAAGCTTTCTTCTATATATGAAATAGTTACGTTATTATATACAGACACATATTAGAAATATTCGCTTTCATTTCTTACCAGTATAGATGTTCATCCACCATCCTTTGGATTGCTCTACCTGCCCCGATTTCCTCATCAGAAAAGTTCTTGTCCAGATCAATGTTGAATGTTTTGTTTATAAACTGGATACAGAATTCCGAGTCTGCTACTTCTTGTCCATTGTATTCTATCCAGGTCAATTTACCTTTAGAACTTTTGTTGGTCACACTATCATGTTCATTCTGGAAACGGAAATGAAAATCTCGGTTTAAAAAATACCATAAACTGTAATTAGAAAAATTTTCAAAACCAGGGGTTTTTTTTTTGGATTGTCCAAATTTTATTATTTTTGCAGTAACGTATTAGTTTAAGTAATGGGTTGCGGTATGGTAAGAGATTAAAGATAAAGGCGTATCAATATCAATAGCAGATCCCGAGCGGACCCCGAGCAGACCCGCATTTTTTTTTAAAGAAGACCACGAGCAGACCAAAAGATGACCCGGACCGGGGTCAGCTTTTTGGGACCTGCTTTGGTGTTAGGTTATGTCTGGTCGGTACTGTACCTTTCACGCCTTAATTATAAATATGGGTAAACCCTTAGAAGCAGTTGTTAAATTTTTTTTGGAATAATTATGTAAGATACTACCATAAATGGGACTTTTGTCATCCGTAAATAGGTCTCCAGCTTCACGGCAAACGGTGTTATACTTGGAGCATAAGGTCCTCGGCCGATCTGGTGGTGAATGATGGTGTTCGGTGGATAGTTCTTCCTAGTAAAATGTAATGATGTTTTAGTTTTAGTTATTTAAGCTCTAACGAAGAAATTTATTTTCACGGATCTTTTCATTGTTCCCTTAAAGTATGTAATTATCATTTATTATACTTTCATGTTAAATACTGAAATCTGATTGGTTTAGACGCAGTTTATAATCCGTTCTATTACCCTCAGAATAAGATACACACTTGGCAACGGGTAACACTATATAAATAGTGCCTGTTTGGGAGGGTAACAGTTGAAATTGACACCCCGAGAAAACCATTGTCAACCGACGCGAAGCGGAAGTTGACAGTGGTTTTCGAGGGGTGTCAAATTCAACTGTTACCTTCCCAAACATGCACTATTTATTTTATTATACTAAATATCTTCATTTTAGAGAAAATTTTGCTGCTTTTATATAAAAATGACGTCAATTCTACAGCGAACCGTACGCGCATAATTTACGTGCATGTAACAATTCGTTTTATTATACTTTCATGTTAAATACTGAAATCTGATTGGTTTAGACGCAGTTGATAATCCGTTCTATTACCCTCAGCGTTAGCAACACACTTGGCAACGGGGTAACACAACGAATTGTTACATGCGCATAAATTATGCGCGTACGGTTCGCCGTAGAATTCACGTATGTCCTATATAAAAGCAGTATTTTTTTCTTTAAAGAAAAAAGACATTCAGTATAATAAAATAATTTAATTTTGATTGTAACGCGCTTTCTGATTGGCTAAAAAAATTATTTTATATCGTATAAAGAATGTTGCCCACGTCATAGTAAGAGTGTGTAAACTGTGTAATACTGGTCAAATTGCTGACGAATTCCATTATATTCTTGAATGTAAAGAGTTGTTGACGTTTAGACATAAATATCTTGAGGATAAATACTGTTCAGCACCAAACACTATAAAGTTCTGTGAGCTTATGTCTTGTAATAATGTTACAAAACTGAAAAAAATATGTTATTTCATTATCAAAATTTACAGTCTAATATAATAGTCTGTCCTCCACAATTCTACCTTTTCCTATTTTCATTGTATATATTATATATTTATGCTTATTTACTATTTATTTACTACCTATCTATTCACTTATAAAATGTACCTCTGACTTTTGAAATGTATAATTATACTGAATGACCTCATGTACCATTTCATGGTTTGAGTGAATAAACTGAATTGAAATTGACTAACGTAAAAAAAAAAAACGTATCAAAAAACGTATCGCTTCGCGGTTTATAAAGCGTAAACTGTCCCAAACCATTTTATATCGTATAAAACTAATAAATATTGAATTCATTTCTTAAATAAATAGTACCTGTTTGGGAGGATAACAGTTGAAATTGACACCCCTCGAAAACCATTGTCAACCTCCGCTTCGCGTCGGTTGACAATGGTTTTCTCTGGGTGTCAATTTCAACTGTTACCCTCCTAAACAGGCACTATTTATATAATGTTAATCTGTGGTAAAATAATTATTTATGGTTAGATATTTTGGTCCTTTTAATTCACTACTAGGCTACAGTACGTACATGGGTGCTTGCAGATAATCAACAAGTCTACAAGCTGCGTCCCCCAAAAAATTATATCAATCAAACATCTTATCAAAACCTCTAACATACACATGTTCCTAGTTTTGTGAAGACTATATAATGAACACCGAGGAGTTTTTAATGCAAAATATCATAAGTTTGTGGTACAAAAGAAATAACTTGACGTCCCATTTCATGAACTTAACAATAATACGTTACTTTTCCGAAATTTTAAATTAAAAAAAAAACCCAAATATAATCTACACTTTGTCATGTGCAAAATATTAATCGTCATTATTCTACATATTGAAATATCTAGCCAGTAACACATAGAAAACATTTTTTTTCAATTACCTAGTAAAAACATAGATTCGTTACAGAAAGGCATTTAAATTATTAGGATAAATACGGCAGTAAACCTTACATTCAGGGCAGATCTCTTAATTCTTACTTACTCAACTCGTTTCTTCCGCCGTTTGATTATCTTAACCAAAACTATCCCCACTGTAGCAGCAATGCAGACCTCCTTATAGTGTGTTTTCAAGAAGTATTTAACACCTTCCATTTCGGCTGATCATAGACTACCGTATGTGTTGTCACCGTCTTTCTACTGAGATTTATGACCGATACGGCATCTTAAAGTTATGGAGGCATGTTCGTGTCATAGGCTTAATACATGTATAAGATATGGCTATACTAGCTTATCTAAAAAAAGATTTTAAAAAGAACATACACGTTAAATTGACTTTGATAAAAAATTTAAAGGTTTAAAAATAATGTACGTGTGTCCTACATTACAACTTAGTATGTAAAAGATCGAAGTTCATCGGTGCATGTGTACTAACATCGTCACTTATAATTAACTCATAAAATTATATAATTATGTCATTATATTATCCATTTTTTATTTCACAAGTAAAGCTTGATTTCATGAAAAACAACTCGCAGGATGGTCAGTACAATTCCCAGTATTTAAAAAAATTAACTGTTGGATTGAATCATACATCCAGGTCACAGTCGTATTTATATATAGTTCACTCGGTCTTTCACTACCGTAACAAAAACTGTCCTAAATGTGGCGTTTATCCTTAATGAGCTTTTTAAGACGTCTTTTTTGTCTCTTTTAATTTTCTACCGAGTTTGAAATAACTAACTTTGCATGAGGCTATGGAAGGATTTTCATGTCATAGCTCGTTGGTTGTCAAGTTGATAGGATGGTAGACATTTATGAATTCGAACAAAACCTTGATAAGTTTGTCAACATACCTTATTGTGGTCCATGCAAGTATGAGAGTAGCCGATAATAATTGTGGGTTTTTTTCCCTCCTCTCTATAATATCCACAAAGAAGATTGGTGGATAAGATAGAGCAAATGCCCATTTGATTTAGTCGTAAAATACAATTTAATTTTTTTTTTCAATTAAATTCCTTTAATAAGGTTATAATACAAGCTTGCAAAAGCACAATTTCTTACTGTATTCAGCTTTGAATATTTCAACAAACGGTATATGAAGATACTGCCTTAAGTTTTGGTGGTAGCGAACCCATAACTTAAAAGGCCTAGTTCTATAAGGTTATCTAATGCCTTGTGCTCTAACCACTGAACCCTTTACATGTAAGTCACCAAAAAGTGCGTTGAATAATTGCGACTTTGGCAACGAATTTACGGAGTTGTTGGGATACAAAATGATACTTCTAATGTCTAGTGGGTCATCTCTCCACATTTTTGTTGATTGAAATCAGTTTGTATTTCATTATATTTATTAATATTATAAAAACAAACATATGGAGCACATACTCATTTCGTTAAAGAAAAGCAGTGAAGTTCAAAAAGATGACACTATTCGGAGGTTTTGATAGGCATACGTCAGCTTTAATCAACATATTCCAAGTATTGAAAGCCATTTTAAAAGCCTTACCCACCAATTTCCTTCATACTTGCATGAACCACCTAAAGCATATCATTGTTCGAATAAATGATTCACTTAGCTGTAGAACCTATTAAATAATTAATTGTCTTTGAATGATAGGATAGAGATATATGACCGTGCAACTGTAAAAGTTCCAAAAGAAAACCTCAAAATCTTTATTTGGCTTCTCAATAGCCACATCATTGAAATACATGTAGTGCACATATTTCAAATCAGGAAAAATAATTGTCGTTTGGTAGTTATCACTGGTCCCTTTTATTCGTTTGTAAATACAATAAACAACAATTTTAAAATTTCAACATATTTTAGGCTATGTGTTGTGATCTTGAACATAAAGGTGCAAATTAATAACACGCATCAAACAAGTGTCAAGTGTTCATAATAAATAAGATAAGGATAGTTTGTATATTTATCCAGACACTCGCTTGCACGTCCAGGATCTACCTACGCATGCCTGGAGGTTGTTGTCGAATTCTAAATTAGCGGGACACGGTCTGACGAAAATGCCACTGGGGGCGCATGTAAGGTAACTATGGCAGTCAGCGCAGTACTGGTGATCTCCTATCCCGAGGTTATAACAGTCATTCTGGTTACCACATCCGGCTGAAATTGAATAAAAAACGTTCAGGATGCAAGAGAAGTTATTAAGAGCATCATACATAAATGTTTTTTTTATTCTTCAATTGAATGAATCACTTACTCGTAAACAATATTCCATTTACCACCTGTGCTCCTGGCAAAGTTGGAATGACTTTTGTTACTGTAACGATTGTAAAGATTTTGGATCAGCATGGAATTAAATTAGGTTAAATGATACATACAGTACTGTATGACAAAAACATTAGTAAAATTCAATTCGGTAAAACATGAGTGCCTCACGTGTTGACGGTTTGAGTGTTGTGGGTTTGGTTGGAGAGACAACGGGGCTAGTGGATCCGGAGTTTGAATTGCTACCAATGGTGGTGCTCGCACTTGATGGAGTTGTCTGGCTGTTTGGTGGCGCCTGGGTGGTGGCGCTGTTTGGGTTAGTCCAAACTAAAAAAAAAAAAGAAGTGTCAGCTGGGTACATCAGCTGGGTACATCATATAATAATACAGGTTAATGTCTGGCCACTTTGAAAGAATAAATATATGTATTAAAATGATAAAATTAAAATGATGCAACTCACACTTTGGCTTCTCGCAGATGAAGTTGATTTTGGAGTTACATTCTATGTCGTTCAGCTCGGCGTTGGAGAACTCTCCACAGTGTTCATTTTGTTGATAGTTGTCAGGGTTACCGCTCTTCCAGGGTCTGGAATTACCGAAAATTTATAAATCAGTCAGATTCCCGCTCCACCAAAGTGTAATGAAATTACATCAATATGCTTTATTTGGCCAAAACTTCATTCCTATATAATCTTTGATATTGCCTTGATCGGTGTTGTAGTAATAATGTGTGTTTTATCAGCACACTGTACAATGTTATGTTAAAAACATATCAACATTGTTTGATGACGATAGCATAAGTTTTACGACTGCAAACCAATAATACACTTTAGAATAAGCTTACACAATATTTGTGTTTAGGGATGATCCATCTGTCCAGTGATAATTCTTGTTGTCTCGTCTTGGGAGGTTATTCAAACCAATCCAAACTTGAGAGAATTGTTGTTGTTTGATTTCTTGAATGAGCCAATCCTGTATGAAAATTAGCAATTTGTTATCTTACATTTATTATTGATATAAAAATATTTTGCAGTTTTAAATGCATTGCAATACGTTTTACACCTTAAAAAATCATTTTGTCGCAGTGTTGGTTGGCAAGCAAAATACATTCTCGATAATGCTACAAATTAAGTTTTAATTTTTAAGAAGTTTTAACATATAAGTATGGTTGTAATACCCTTTCTTGAATTGAATCGATCTTGACCAGATCGCCCTGCTGTTGCTTGCATCGCTGCCTAGCCTCTCTCCAGCCCAGGGCTTGATTGGTCGTTATCAAATAACACGTTTTGGATCCGGGTCTCTCCTTCCAGCCAGTTGGGCATTGGCCATACGGATCTTGATAATAATGAAATGATTTTAGGGATGTTTAGTAATAATTAAATACGATTTCAAACTGCGGTCGATAGCCACTCTGATTTACCTGTTGTAGCTCTACATCCTATGACGTCAAATCTCAATGCAATATGCGCTGACCACTCCAAAGGTTGTAGACGAATGTATTTGGCAATTATTGGGCATCCAAACATATTGATCATCTCCAGTTCTTCGTCTTTGGTATTTCCAATATAAACCTATATGAACGATATATAATTTTGTTGCGCACTTTACTGATTTTTATACACATTTTTTCGAATGGCTTCTAAATTTTAAATGGTAAGCCTAACAAAAAAGTCTTACAACGTCATTTCCGTTGTGGTCCTTGACAGTGTTGTAGGTGACCCCATCTACACTGTACATGACCTTGTACTTGGTGACCTTTTGGTGACAACATCGGTCCTGAGTGTTGACGTTTCGACCTTGTGTGACCACGCCTCTGATTACGCTGACGTCATTGAACTCCGCCTAGCGATAATTAATGTTTCAAAGAAATCGAATACCATCTACTAAACTAAATTGGTAATAGTACTTCATGTACCATTTAAAATTGTGTTTTTTAAATTTTATTTAGCATAATAAAGATCAATATTTATGGAGCAAACATATACTTTGCAATGATAGATTATAAATACATACGTTTTAGAATTTGTATGATAGGAATAATGCACTTAAAAATACTCGGCTTATCGCATTTTTCACTAGTCATTTGACGGTGTGTTTATCCACAACTAATACCTGAATATATTGCTGCTTATCATTGACGCCCGCTACCCATCCACCCACCAAATAGGTTCCGTTACCAAAATTAAATCCAGAGTTAAAGAGCCGTGCACGGTATGGATGCCCGTCCTGATTGGATGAATTGGACCACGTGCTTGTGGCTGTGAGCTTATTATCGGGTATTCCGTTGCTTCCCGATATCAGATATTCGTGACATACTTGTGGACCACCTGGAAAGATAATGATTCCAAAGTAACTTGTATAAGGTAATCATAAACAAAAACAAAGGATTAACGTAATACAACTGGGTAAATCTCACATAATGACGTACTAAATATCCGGTTGGTTTTTTTTAGGTGTTTATATTTTTTCAAAAAAGAAAACCCGGTATATACATAAACATATTTACTTTTTTTGGTTTGCGCAAGTTAGTTTTTTGTTATTTTAAAAGTTCTCAATTGCAGAAAATACAGCTACTGGTAATAATTTCTGCGTGTGTTTTTTTTTTTGCGATGAGAAAATGATTCGAAAATATTAGATCATCGCGAAAATAACCAGATATACGTAATATGCAGAGAATAGTTTTCTAAATTCCCGGATACAGTACAGACGAATGATCACAAAAAAATACAAATCCTTTTCAGATAATTTTACTGAAATGCAGGGACCAATAATAAACCTTACCCTACCTTGTTCTTTAAGGAAATGTTATGATAATCATTGGTATGGGTTATAGAATTCCTGACCTGCGTTAGGACTAGCAATTGAGGCTGACTGTGAGGAGGACGAGGTCTGTGATTGGGTGGTAGGTGGCGCTGTGGTAGTCGTGGTGGTGGTGGTGGTTGTTGTTGTGGTGGGTGGGGGGTTACAGTCGTACTGGACGTCCAAATACTTGGACGTGCCGGAGCAAGGGTCCTCGCCCAGACTGGTGGAAGACGCCGTCAGCTGACAAGAGTTCTTGTTATTACAGCTCCTGGCAATGTTTGCAGTCACTCTGCCGGAGGAGTAGCAGTAGGTGTTGGGATCACTGCCGCAAACAGTCGGGCTTGTTCTTCCGAAGTTTATGGACCGAATTGTAATGACGTCATTATTTGAACAGGAAAGGCTTTCGGACTGGTTTTCACAAATGAATTTGCTTTCTAAAAAATTCAAAGTGATAATAAAGAAAATCTCTTTGTCATTATTATTCTTTTATTTATAGTTCATTCTATTCTTTTTTTTTTTTCTATTTCAACGTTTTTATTATTGACTTTAATTTTTTATAAAATCGGAGTGAATTGATAATGAAAACTTTAACACAAATAAAAGTATATAAATAAATTGCATTAAAATAAAAAAAACTTACGTGATTGTGAGAATACGTGCAAAGGAAAAACTGGAAAGAAGAGAAAAGTTAAGATATTATTTGAATGATAAAAAACATTTAAATCAGAATTTATCATTAAAAAAACTTAGAATTTTATTACACAGAGTTTTTAAAATAAAAATAAATTACAATCACGAAAATTAAACAAAAATGATGAATTTCAAAATTATCAAATATATATATTTTTATCAATATAAACATTACTTAAACCCGAGCAACTTACCCAGGAGTATTGTAACATAGAGATTAAAACACATTTTTCTATTTTCTTTCTATCACAATTTCTAATTGTTAAGTTAATGTTCTTCGTAAAACACCCCCAAAAGAGAACAGCCGACTCTGAACTGAAAAAAAAACTTGTTTTTCAACTCTCGCTACTCCATCACAGAGTTTCCACAGAATGAATATTATATGGTCCAACAACTTTTTTGTGGCCGTCTGTGGAGAGCTCCAAGACTTTTGAAGGAGCGAAGCACACCCAAAATCCATTAAAATAAGGATCCTGTTTGTCTGTCCGCGAGCCTTGTTTGTGTTTGTTTGGATTCTTATTTTCATAACAGTGCATTCCCAACTAAGGCCGATCGTCATGCAGAGCTTGGACACGAGACGTGGACGCCATCTCTAAAGACAACGACATGACGTAGGCGCTCCGAAAATGTGTAAAGTATGGCTTACAACGAAAAAACAAACTGCACACAAGACTCTAAAATTAATTTCTGTTTTTGTAATGAAATTGTTCTTGTATGAATCTTTTAATGTCTTATCACGACTTCGACTTTTCAAATCATGATGCCTTTGGGATCAAAGAAAGAATACCCTGGAATTTTTATGATTTTTTTTCCCATTTTTTATCTTACTTAAAGTATGCTCCTAGAATCTTTGCAGTTGCTAGATAATTCCATCGAATTTAATATAAATCAATGGTTATTTGAGAATAAGTTTCGTCGCTATAAGGTAATTTGAGAATTGAATATTTTTTTATAACAATTATATCATATTTTTTAAATTTTTGTTTACGATATGGGCCTGTCCCATAATGGCAACTTACAAGATAAGTTCTGATGCTTTTCAGGTATGCTGTATTTTCAATACATTAAAAATAATGTATCTTGTTTAACGTTTTAATTTTAGCAAGGTGGAGATGTTTTCTAAAATTACTCAATTCTTTGCAAATTTTGAGAAATAAAACAATGCTTGTTTGAAAACACAGGTTAAATAAATTCACACCTCGTGATTATAACAAGCACGAAATGTTGCAGACATTTTACTTTTTTGGAACAAAAAACAATTGACCCGCTCTCAAAATTCCACACGTTTGGTTCACCTTAAACACGGAATACCTTAACCCTTATCTGAGTGATTGAGAGTCTGATCTTCTTGTTTGTATCGAGAGCTATTATAAAATCTGAAACCATAAACAGATAAAATAGCTGATATCCGATTTGACAAGCTGAAGTGCAGTTTGACCGGACTCTAGACCTTGTTTTGTTCATCTAAATTATTTAAATAGATTTTGGGGTCGCTGTAAATTTCACCAACTTTAAGTATTTTCGTATTTTAATTTCTGGAATAATGCCAAAATTGTTTCGAGAAATTGTTTCTAAAATAAACATGTATTTCGAAAATATATAAAGCTGTGTTGTATGCTCATATTTTGAATCATAATTCTTGATTGATAATTCCTAAAAGGTATGAATTCCTATATTTATTATTCCATTTCTTTTATTGTTATTCGTTAAAATGTTTATCAGTTGTTACGGGTGCTGGATGGTCAACGAATTAACCAACAGATCTGCCTTAAAGTTTTAAATATGATATTTTTGGCCATAAACTATTATTTAGTAAAGAAAAACCCCAAATATTCAGCTTTAAAATTCGAACTTTTCCCTCTATCTTTACACAGAGCTCTTCTTTTAAAGGAGGTAAATATAGCCTTTCAATGGCCACAACCATACAACCCTCTTAATAGCGTGGTATTTTTGTCTAAATTTGTTTCTCCGTCTTTATAAAAGAATCATCGTTAATAAACGCATTGAACATGTGTATTTGATTCAGAAATTAATAAGCTTCCATGAAAATTTTTAACCATCAGAACGACAATAAAATATACTTTTCTTAAAGATATTTTTTTTAAATTAGAGTCAATCAAGATTTTAGTGAATTAATTTAACTTAAAATAGCATATAATTTTTTTTGAAAATTACTGTCTTCTTCTCAAGAACTACTGATCCAGTTATTAACTTGGCACAGTGCATCATCTGGTTAAGAAAAATATTTGTTGTTTTTTAATGTCACGCTCCTTTTGAAAGTAAGAATACCGCCTAAAAACATTTTTTTTTAAAGATGCATTGTGTTTTACAAGAATACCATATATAATTAATCCTTTTTTTAAATGATTCCAAATTTTGAAGAAAAAAAATTAAAGTAAAAGGTCACAACTGGTGGCCATTTGATTAGTTATAAAACAAACCGAAATAATTCCTCGAAATAACTTTCTGGAAAAAGATTTTACGAAGACATTTTTTTTTAATTGTGGACTTCCTTTTTTTAACCTTGAACCCCAAAAGACCAAAACATATGTCACAAAAGTACGTTTTTAGAAATCTAAAAGAGGGAATCTTTCGGCATTTGAAAAGAGAAAGATTGCAATTTGTAAATTAATAGGAATCATACTAAAATAAAACTAAAGATTGTTCTTACAATGACCCAAAGGTCGGAAATAGACAACCAAAGTTTGCAGATTAAAATAAAAATAATGAAAAATGTATGAGGTTCATAGACTCCCCCCCCCCCCCCCCCCCCCCGAAGGTCATCGCTAGTAAAGTAAGTCTAGAAAAATTATATGAATGCAGTACAGAACTCGTCTAGTACAGAAAATCAATATTAAAGTTTGTCAAACCAATGTATATTCATTTGTTAATTTATATCATGTCATTATAATGACTTATTTAAAAATATTAGCTGATGTGGACATAATTAAGCATTGTCTTTCAGACGAGGAGTTTGCCAATGGACCTATTGTTTAGATCTGATATCGTTAAACTAATGTTAAAGGCACATTCGTACCATTTTAAAACAACATCCATGGGTAGTTTCCAAGCGCTGATTCTTGAATATATCTTTAAAAGTTTAGCAATATGGACACAACTTAATAAAAAAGTCCTTTTAGATTTGCTCTGGAATAGGCATTTAAAATCATAATAAGAGCGCAAAAACGATTTCAAACTGTTAAAGTCTTAAAACTATATTAAGTGAAAATTTCCTCAAAATTTAATACACAAATAAACAACGTTTACGTTGAGCTAAGTTTCTGGGGGAGGGGAGGGGGTGTTAATTTGAGAGACCTTTTTTATCCGTTTTTTTTAAACTAATAAGAGAGAACCAGAGAATATTTCTGCTAACATTCTTCGCCGTGGTTTGTTTTAAAGTTTTCCGAGCTCATATCAAACCCTAATACCAAATCTCCAAGAAAACGATGCGTATTTTGATGATATCTGTTCCCCTTCGTTGCTCTTCTCATCTGATCATTTTCTTATCAATTGTTGAACAAATGTCTTCTATTCTACGGGTCTTTTTTTTCTTCTTCCTTTTTTTACAGTATGCTTTTGTATATAACGATGATATATTTAATATTCCTGTAAGTACATGAATGTGTCTCTGACCCTTTGATTTTTCTTTATGTTTATTCTAAAAATATATTTGTTTCTCTAGTACCAATATGTTTGGTTTGAGCGAATAAACTAAACCTGCACAATGACATGGTATAACATTATAGGAAAAATACATATATAGAGACTGAAAGAAATTGTTATTATTGTCCCGATAGAAATTACAGGAAAAATTGAATAATTCAGGCTTATAACAAAGTTTAATGATATAAAATTCAAAAACATAACATGTATAGGCTAATAAACTTTTAGCAGTCTGAAACAAGCAAATATGATTATCACTCACAGATAAATATTATGTATACCGAGCAATACAAAACCTCATAAAAAGTTGGACAGATAAAAAAATAGAAATACATGTACAATGTATATGTATCAAATAAATACTGAAATCGGGTCGGTATGAATATGTTAGTTGAAAATAATTCTTTACTGTTATGTTAAAATGTATGAAAGACATGAGATAAAAAAAAGTTACAAAAGAAAAATGAATTATAAAAATGTATCAAAACAAAATTGTGTTTCAAAGGCACAGTGACATATACACTACGTTCTTGTCCTATCAAAGACTTTATCACAAGATGGAGACAAAAAAGTGTTATGTGCAAAACATGGATCATGCTATTTACCAGGTAAACATTAACAACATTACATAAGGCAGTTCACGTGATCCCTCTGAACATGCGCAGAAACAGTACTTATGCTTACTTAGCTGCCACTGTTCTTGCCGCCTCTAGCTCTTTCTGTCGTCTGAGTTCTTTCTGGATTAAATATACTTCTGCTTTACAAGGTTTGACCTTTGGTTTCTGGTATGTTTCATTATGGACAGTGCTAAAATCCATTGTACCGTCACTTTCTATGGGTCTGTTTTCTGGAAGGAATGGTCTGGTCGGTTCCCATTTCTTGGGGGTAAAGGTAGTCTTTGTAGTACTGACACCATCAAACTTCGTCTGGGGAGGAATATACGGTCGGTTCTCGTGAAAGTCGCCATATCTTTCTCGTTTAATTGCGCCGTAGTTCTTGAAGAACTCGCCGAAACTGGTTCTTCCGTCAAACTTGACGTCCGGTACCCGGATTGTTGAATGTGGAACCTGAGCTTTATAGGTTAGATTGGCAGCGATATCAATAGGCTGGAAGTCTCTCTGAAATAACAAAGAGAAAACCTCGTGAAACTATCAAGAGTTGGCTTGACCATCTTTTTATCTACATTTCCTATGAATTTTGCTTAGTACCTTGTTTGAAGTTTCTGTCTCAAATTTCACGGAAGGGGGGTTAAATTCCTCTATGTCGTGTCTTATCGGTTTTTGCATCGGATTCTGTCGAATGTCGTGTCCCTTATAGATAGAACGTTGTTCTGTTTGAAAGCTTCTCCTAAAATTAACATTTTAAAAGTGTATTCATACGATTGTGGACGACATGGTATTTACTCTTGAGATCTAAAACAAAATCACACGGCAAAATCATAGGTCTTTAATATGCAAAAAAATATTATCTTTATAGAAACGATAATTAATGATTAAAGAAAATTTTGAGAAGACCGTAATTATTAATTTACTTGTTGTCAAATCTAAGGTCGATGGTTTCTGGCGCGGGTTCGGCGAGTTTGGCGGGTCTTGCCCCTGCATATTGTGGGAAATCTCGTCTGTTCTGGGTCTCCGTCTCGAATTTGCCCATTTTCTTGGAGGTGCCCAGTGTGGGTTTCTTGACGATACGTTCCGCCCGGTGATCCCCATAGATCATCTTGTATGTATCATTGTTGGTTGTCGTCATCTGCATATCACCTATAGAGTAATGATTTATTACAAGTATTTTTTTTCTTTTCTAGTAATTAACATACAATTATGTGTATTGTGTTGACTTGGTTTACATCAGAATCATAGTGTCCCGTCTATCGGTACATGTATGTTAATGTAATCAAAACGAACCTTCCATTCTGATGTTGGCGTCTGCTAACCGCACAGCTTCGGGACGTCTGATGAATTCACCTCGAAACTGTTGTTTTGTTTCACTTGAAGGTAACTTGTTTTTCCCAGGAAACAAAATGGAACCTATGGAGCAATTTCATAAATGTAAGGCTATGCTGACGTCAACATTTCATTTAATATTTCGTAAAGACGGACTACATGTATTTGCGAGATCTTGTAAATATTTTATAAACCTGTAAAGCTAGGAAGCTCTTGGAAATGCATCGTCGGCTGTGCAATCCACTGCTTAAAGTGGTCCTTGTTCGTCGTGTGTCCGTCAAATTTAACATCTGGGATCTGGACCGTGCCCCGGGGCTCCATCCTTCTGAACTCGGGCTGGGCTTGTTTGGCCGTGAACTCCTGATTGTATGACGTCATCTTTTCGATGGGAACATTGAGGGGTTCGTAGTTTTCTTCCTGTGGAGAAAAGGGCAGAATGTTATTGATTTTCCCCCTATTCTACTGATTACTTTATTAAAGTTGGAGAGATTTACGAACAACAGGCGGGTGCTTCAAGTTTTTTTATTTTTCAAAAAACGATACTAGACTGCCTGATCAATATATTGAATATTGCCAGGATAATTCTAAGTGCAGTGCGCCTTCGCTTATTTGCTTAATAACATTAATATTTTCCACATGTGAATAACGATTTTCAAAATATATGATGACAATCAATAAAATATTTCAGTATACTGGTTATCACAATGTTACCCATTGTTCACAAACGTGAATACTTTCGATTGAATTTTTTTACAATTTATTTTAACTACTCATTGTTTCACAGAGTTCCGCAGTTAAATAAACATCAAAGAGTACACCATTGAACAAATACTTCAAGACTGATTATCAAAATATCACCATATTGTTCACAAACGTAAAAACTATCGTTTGAATTTTGCAATTCATTTTAAGGTGGTATGGAACACTTACACATTGTGACGTTCTTCCTGTCGAAATAAACAATAAAATCAAGTATAATTTTATTTTATTTTTTCTTCAGGCCAAACTTAAAAAATTGATTTGTTTGATGTACTCCGACAGACCCATCAAAATTGCCCCTACCCACTTAATTTTTTTCAGCATTTGAATTTCTTTTAAATTGATTGTCCATGTCATATTAAAAACACATTTAGATTATGTTTTTGTATATTAATTAAATATTGAATTTGTTTAGCTTTCTCGATATAGCAAAAAAGTTTGATTATCAGATTATCAATATGCAAGAAAATAAAAAAAGAGCTACCTGCCTATCCACCATGAAAACTTTGGGTCGGAGTACATCAAACATATGAATTATTAATGCTGGCCTTACAAAAATTGTTACCTAACATCGAAGCGCAATGGGTAAGAGCGTTAGCGACGAATCTGTAAGTCATGAGTTCGAATCCCGCTGGGCTTTTATGAATTTTACCTTTCCCATAATTTTTCAAACATATTTTTTTGGTCAAATATTGCAAAATTTGAAAATTCTAAAACGGTGAAAGTATTTTGATTATAATGTACTTTTATCCCGATTAATAACGACAGGTGTCCCATACCACCTTAACTTTTAATTTTTTCACAGAGTTCCTGCAATTTTCTATGCATCAAAGAGTACAACACTGATCAGTGGGTTATACCGGGATGATTGGCTTGGTCCGTGAGACTGTACCAGGTGACTTGAAGTCATCCCTCTGGTTCGTGGAGAACATCATCGGGGCCGAGTGTCGATCTCTGACCGTGGGGGAGGGAGGGGGCCTCTTACTTGACCGGGGCCGAGGGTGCTCCACTGCCTTGAAGGTGCGGGCGTAATCCGACTCCGGAAAAGGACAGGACTTTCGGGGAATCGGGACATTTTGCTTCCTTCGCTTGTGTTTTCTGTGTATTTTAAAAGCAGCAAGTTTTAATACCCAATATCAATGAAATTAGAATATACATGTACAGTGTAGTTCTGCAGTGAAATACTGTCTGCTCACTGCATAATCATTATATGTAAATGGCAACAATTTTCGAACAGCATGTGTTCAAAAATATTTGTAATTCTCTCTTTTCAGAAAGGACTCGACAGTGTAATTCGTCTTACTTGTGTAAAATGGGTCAAATTTAAAAGTCAAATTAGAATGTTATCTTTTCCAGTCCTGTGGGTTTTAATTATTACAAATCCGTCCTTTTACACACCTCTTATATTTTAAAATCCCTTTAGAAAGTTATAGATCAATGGATAAAGTTTTGAACTTTGGTCAATTTGCTACATGTGTATCTCATCTTTTCTGTTATTTTGCTAATTGGTTAAGAATAACAGATACATGAAGAGAGATAGAAAGAATTTGTCTGTCTGTCTGTCCATCCGTTCCTCTCTCTCTCTCTCTCTCTCTCTCTCTCTCTCTCTCTCTCTCTCTCTCTCTCTCTCTCTCTCCAAGTACACATATACCGGTAAGTCTGTCGAATATAATCTAATAGCAAAAAAATTATCCTCTCTTGATCACGATGACATAATCTTCTTTTATTAAGAGTCATTTAGTCTTTTGAAAGAAAACAAAATTCATGTAAATTTTTAAAGATGTCTGCGTGTGTTAGTTTCATTATGTCTGGTATGAATGGTTCTGGTGTATTTGTTTGTTTTGTTTTTTTCTTCTCTCTTTTTTTTTTGTAGTTGTTAATATATATATCTTTATATTTTTGATTATTTTGTTTATGTTTGTAGAAAGATAAAAAAAAAAAGATTTTCTGGATTAAATAATGTTTCATTTCAAAATCTGTAAAATATAATCGAGCTCGTAGGTTTTCCAAGCTGTAAGAATTTAAACTTCTTTAAGTTATTTTATCAAACCCTGTCTTAAGTTATCTAACATTTCTACCTCAGTTTAGAGCAATGCAGTATTTGTCTTGGATATACACGTTGAGGATCTGTCATAAATCGTGGGCTACTCGACATGCTGAACGTTAGTGTTTGTGAAGTATAGTCAAGTACCCAATCACAATGGGGACTACAATTATCTTCACAACTTGATAGACCAATAAACACAAAATATAACACAAACAGATTGTCAGGTAAAGTGTTGGAGTAAATTCTAGAGAAAATGTGACTCTTAAGAGAAACCAGGAGAAGAGTTGGGTATATATCTCACATAGTGGTACAACAGAGGGTACTTATCACAAGGACAGATGAAATACGTATCATGCAGAGTTCTGTATTAGTTTAATTGTGGTTTTAGTTATGAGGTCCATCAGTTCTCACCTTACAGCTGCACAGTTAATTTGTCTGTAATGCAATGTTTAAACATATATACACATAAAGTAGAACATTATATACACATTACCATGATGAGGGTATTTTTGGTCATAACACGTATCAATATAATAAATATGCATATGATAGTGTAATTGTAATAACCATTTCCCATGATAATAATGCTAAATATATGCCCATCAGCCATTACTTGCAATACACAACATTCCTGCATGTGTCGGTCTAATCATTTTTATACGTGGATATTAAAACAATTTTACGTGTTATAAATTATAAATGCATACATGTTTACAAATATCTATATATGTCTACAGGGGATTCTGTGATAAATCCGCTGTGTAAGTTATTATACATTTAGCTGTAGGTTGAATTCATTGTAACCTGAATTGCACTCACAACTCTAAACGTTTTTACTGTAACAAACTGAGTAAAGGAAATACATACGAATTCACTTGTACATATATGTACGTCCGTACATGTAGGCTATATTTTTCATTTATATTAAGGCTCATATATCTGAGTATAGGTAAAAATTTGTCGGAGTTGATGACGGTACATTGTAGATGGAATCCTTCCTACTTACCCGCAATCACACAGCTCGCTGATTGATACATTGTCAGGAAACTGCTCTGTCAGGAAATCAACATCACCTGTAGCCATCGTTTACAGGTGTGTAGGATGCTCTGGATATATCACGTTGAAATTATAGTTATCTTTGTTTATGCATACACCATTACTCGATCTTTCGATTCGCGTGACAATCCACAACACCGGTATATTTTCCACAGTACAGGTGCAACCCACAGGTAAATTCCCCTAGCGACGTTTGTAGTAACAGCTATTACTTATATTTATACCACCCCCGTACTTAATGTTTTCTACTTCGACTAACGTTCAAACAATAAACATGATTTGAAACAATGAAACGATAGAAAATAATGACGGAAATGTTTATATGTTTGCTTTAAAAATTACAGTTTTTACTTTCTAAGACTTATACATACTTTTTATAAAAATTTAAAAGATAGGGAGGTATTATGAACAGCACGCCCCTTATATCATATGAAAATTCGCTTCGGGAAATAGTTGCTGTCGAGGGGGGGGGGGGTGAAATGATTCGTAGCTATAATTAATTATTACTTATATGAAAGTGTTAAAACTTACAATATTGCATTTTTTTTAAAAGAAGTCTTCTGAAAAGTTATCCTTATTTTATTTTAGTTCATGGCGATGTAGGGGGTACCGAGTCACATGACTACAAAATGGCTACGCTAGACATCAAATTGAAAAAGGCAAATAAAGTTTACAGAGAAGGGGTATGTTAAACTCGAATGCCATTTTCTGTCTGTAGGGTATATGAAGTTCTAGAAAGGTACAGATCTTGGTATATCTTGAATAGTATTTCTTTTACCTGTCTATAGAGAGGCGGACAAGCATCATTTTAGCATAGATGAGGGTTGTGCCTGTCCACACATCTAAAGATAATCCTTCTATCGTGTGTATGGTAGCTCCAAGGTCATTTTACAATATCAAATGTTTCTCCGAAATCTAAATGGATAACTTGTGGTATTGTATATATACTGGAGCATGAAAATTATTTTGAAAACCCCAGATAATTGCAATTTATTTTGTTATCAATTTTTTTCTCATATTGTATCCAAATAAAGCATGGTAATTTGTAAATTTATATAATAAATGATACATATGTACCAACAGGTTGTATTAATTATCTTACCTGCTTTGCTTGCCCAGCTGCTGGGTAAAACAAAGTAAATGTTGCTACATGTAAAATGCTTATTTTAGCAGAAATCAAACTTTTTACTTACCAGGAACTGGTGAAGGGGGCAATATGTGTTGATGCAGGAAAAAGTGAGGTAGCCCATCAAGGCATCACCTTAGTGATGGAGGGATCAGTAAACTTGCAGCTCAGTGCTAAGAGTGTAGGACTCTTTGAGGCATTCTACAGTTCACTGAAGGTTAGAATCAAATATGCAGCTTATAATTTAAATTACAAGTATTGAATAGTCTCAGGTCTATTTGATTTTCTGTTATTATGACATTAATGAATAATATTTTTATTGAAGATTATTTTTTTATTTTTTTTAATGTTTATCGTTTTAAATTTAGATTATATAATTTGATTAGGAAAATGAATGTAAATTTGAATAATTTTAATTATTCTTTTTTAAATTACAGCCTCTGCAGCTGATAAATTATTCCTTGGATATAGCTAAACCTGGAAAACTTCCTAGCGGTAGAACTGAAATTCCTTTTGAAATTCCTTTAAAAGCAAAGGGTAACAAGGAACTATATGAAACTTACCATGGAGTATTTGTAAATATACAGGTAAAAGGTTTACATTTTTGTACAAAAATTATTTTTGTACAAAATATCATAAACCAAACTTTGAAAGCAAACTTAGAAAAATTTGTTTTTTGTGTCATAGTTTATTCATTGTGCATAGATACAGTTAATATATTCATTATTTAAAATCTATAAGCATAAATGTGTTTGATGCCTTGTGTTTATTTAATATTTCTAATGAGAAGATTGAGCCTTTAAATTTTTGTGAAATATCCTGTGAGGACACAAAAAGTTATGTGTCCATAAATTTGTTTGATTGATGAGAGTTTGATGTAACTATGAAATTTCAAACAGGATTGTTAAGAATGTTACCAGGGGAGCCCCCAAAATTACTTGCTATATAAATTTCCTTATATCCTTGTTCATGTAAAAAAAAACTGTACAGTTATTATTACATCTATTACCTTCTATTTCAGTACTCGCTAAAAGTTGATATGAAGAGGCCCCTACTTGCAAAGGATCTACAGAAAACCTGTGAATTTATTGTAGAATATTCGGACAAGGTGTGTTTATGTGTACTAATGACTTTATTTTTGTCATTGTTGAATTGTGTGTTTATATCCATGGTGATGTAGAACTTAATAGATGTATATTGACAGTTTTGTGTTTATGACTTTTAATTCACAGGATAAAGCAGAGAAAGCAAAGCCCAAGCCTGTTCAGTTTACCATATCCCCGGAGACCTTAACAAATGTTAAAGAAGTAAGTCAGGCAACTAATAAAAACAGAGTTCTCTTTTGTTCTTCAAGAGGAGCACATTTTTTTTAAAAAAGGTCTTGTATATTTTAGAAGCAGAATGTGCCAAAGTTCAAAGTCAAGGGAAAATTAGAGTCAGCTGTTTTGTGCATCACAAAACCACTCAAAGGGGAGGTAAGTTTATCTGAGATATTAGTTTTAGTGTTTATCTAAACTTCTTGCAGTCCGTGATTTTTCTTAGGTCGCTGTAGGTTTCGACCAATAGATAAATGGGGCAGGTAGATTTCAGTCTGGCTGTTTCTATAGAGCTATGAATTAACTATAAGTTTCCGTAAGAAAAAGAGAGAATCATACTCGGTAGATGTAAATACATGTATAATATTATGAGTTTAAACTATTAGTCCATGTTCTAATATTACATGATCACACATTCATTTCATTATATGATAAATTTGTATTATAGACTTTACAGTTACTGTATTTAAAGTTGTGATGACCCCCTCCCCCCCCCTCTTTTTGGGAGCTTTAGACAATTGATGTTACAAGCATGTATGTACCGGTATGATCATATGATCAAGCATGCACTATGTTTGAACATCAAGTGTCAACACTTGTAGTTTTCATTTTCTGTTCTGCCCGTTATGCAAGGTATACATGTATGATGGTATGAAAGAGGACTCTGTAATTAAAAGAAATGTATGTTTAAACATCAAGTGTCTATACATGTTATTTGTATACATGTATATATATGCAATGTAAATAATGTTAATGGTACCTGCATGTATTCATACTGATAGATGTATTTTGCAATAAACATTATAGCAAACACATTTAAAAATGAATTTATCTTTCTACATATGCTTGTAACAAATTAAAATTGTTTGTACTTGTCGCTTTGCTTGTTTTACTGTATAGTGTATATTCGTCACAGTCTTAAACAACAATGCAGTTACCATGTTTTTTGCTGTTTCCCAAAAAAATGTTCAAGTACTTTCAGGAATATGAAAACACCTATTTTACACCAACTTTTGTTGACAGCTGATGGTAGAGCAGTGTGACACACAGATCAAGTCCATAGAGATTCAGTTAGTGCGGGTAGAAACCTGTGGATGTGCCGAGGGATATGCTAAAGATGGTCAGTATATTCACCAAAAGTATTTTAGAACGATTCAATTCCAGAAAGTTTTGTGGAAACATCAAACAATGAATTAGCATTCATAAAAACAGGGGTTATCAAACTCCAACACCACCCCCTAATAAAAACTAGGATTTTTTTTTATCAGTACATTGCCTCCCATTTTTTTTTTCACAGCTAGAAAATGAAGTTTATTACACATTGTATATGTATTAATTGATTGTACATGCATGATAGGATTTGTTTGAATATGAAAACTTTTTTCAATGCCGAGATTTGTTGAATGAATAAACATGATAAACTCCTGTACTTTTTACAGCCACAGAGATACAGAACATACAGATAGCTGATGGTGATGTGTGCAGGGGAATCTCTATACCCATCTTCATGATCTTCCCTCGTCTCTTTACATGTCCGACACTTTCAACAAACAATTTCAAAGTGGGTAAGTATACGTGTTAGTGTATTGTAAATTATAAATTTTCACGATTTTGTATACCCGGTATTATATACTGGTAGACAAGGGAACAGTAAAATAAATTGAAGCATTCTCTCATTTCTCTGCGGTATTAGCTGCACGATGGTCTGCAATGTCATGTGAAAGCAGTGTACCTGCATTTCATTCTGATTAATTTTACTTTCAGATTTTGAAATCAACATAGTTATTGTGTTTCAAGACAATCATTTGGTGACAGAAAACTTTCCTATCAAGCTTACAAGGTTTTAAGGAAGTTTATAAACAGGAGTATATGATAATGTACAGCAACAGGATGAACTGAATTTTGCTTCCATACATTCAACACAGATCATTCATGAAAAAGTATCATATAACGGGAGAAAACTTTGTGTCCAAAAACCCATGTAAATCTTGAATACTGATGCAAGGACATACTGTAAAACAAGAAAATTTGGCGCATACGTATTTTAGCGCAAACGCAAGTGCCAGTACATTGGCGCAATTATATTTTAGTGCACGCACCTTTTCTTTAAAAAAGAATACAAAAAATGTTCTTGTTAGATAAACGATCACGCCCAAATTTAGTTCCGTGTTCTCTCAAGCACGTGAACAAAACGACTTTGATTTCTATCTCGCATGCACGGTAAACTGTCGTTGAGAACAATACACTTACTTTTGTGTAAATCGTCAGTAGATGGATATGAAAACTTCATTTATTGGCGATGATGTGTAATTTTTGTCGGTAAAGAAATTTGAGTTATCAGACTTTGAATTAAACGTCGACTTGGATAACACTAGAAGAGTCCCGAAACTAAAAGTGAAATCGAATGCTCCATTTACCATGACTTTCGATCACCATGAGCGAATCTTTTTCACAGTAATATTACATCAAAATAACACAAAAAAGAGGTATCGTCTTGTTATCTTTATATTCACTAATCATAGATCAAAGAAATTATGATCAATCATGTATTGTCAGCGTTAACGATCGCCACGCTTAATCACATTTTCACCTCGAGGCGCTAAATGGAAGTGGCATGGGGAGAAGCCCACTATTCAAGGTGCTAATGAGAGATATTAAAAAGCAATTAAAATTGAATTAATAAATCCATGTTTAGGCACTGATAACCAATAACCCATACCGTTTACCTATGTAATTGATTGACAAACAGAATCGATGGCATCTGACATTACGTAAACGAACACTTCTATATAGCACTAAAAATGGACTGACGTTATTGTTTTGCAACTTGAAGAAATTTAAAACATATGGAAAATCGTTAGCGCACTATTTATTTTAGCGCTCAAAGGCAGTTGCGCCAAAGGCGCTAAAATTTGTAGTGCGCCATATTTTCTCGTTTTACAGTAAATTATATATGTATTACATTTATACTACTGGTACATGTATATGTAAAAACCCAGTGTTTATGTAAAATCTCTGAGATGTATACAGTGCAATATTTATTTTATGTATAAAATTTTAAAAAATCATGTATATACGATGTATTAGTTTTTTTTGTGGTTTAGATGTTTTAGTTAAGTTTTTGAAAGCTTGTTTGAGCTCAATAATTTCAAATAGTTTGTGTGGAAGTACCCCACAATTAATAATTTCCATATTTCTTGATTATTAGCTCACCTGGGTGAAAGCTCAGGTAAGATCTTAACCTGCATCTATACATATCTGCCTGGCTGTCCTACCATCTTAAAAAAAAATTAAAGTTTGACATTTTCTCTAGAACAAATGTGCCAATGAAATCTGGCACAATAAAGTCTTTAAGTTTGTTTTTATTGATAGCCAGCTCTCTTCCCAATGGAAGTAATTAGGAAATAATGAAAATAAAAAGGGGTATAAAAATTGGTTCTTCTCAAGAACCAAAAAGCCAGTAATATTAAATATATTGAACATTAGCTTTATTTTTATACAGTCAACCTTGTTATCTTGAAATGGACAGGACTGAAATTTTGTTTCAAGATATTGAAAATTGTAGTTGGGACTTCCAAGTTACTTCAACATACCAGCATTCATGTTATTCAAGAATTTGATGAAATAAAAGTTCAACTATATGCGACAGATTAAAGTTTGAACAAACCAAGCATATGATCCTTGAGGCAAATACTAGCCTAGTTGGGTTGAACAGATGTCACGAATTGGTGGTGGGGTGGGGGGGGATTTAGGTTGGATTGTTGCAATTTTACACAGGAAATTACATATATATATTAAAAAAATTATAAAAAAAAAATTAAGTCTGTTACATGAAAAAGTAATATAGTAGCTAGATAAGTTCAAGATTTTTTTGCTTTGTGTATACTTTAATCCATGTGGTCAGAGGTATCTTAATTAAAGAAAATAAAGACTTCATTTTATAATTATATGATGATAAGAACCAAAGCTATGATATGGAATTTCAAGTTAATTTTTATCATTAGTGCCTGTAAAATAGAGAGGGACCAACATTAGGGAGGGGTCCACATTTATTATTTACCAAAAAAATTAACTCTTCATACAATCTTTACGAATTATTCCTGAAGCAATAGATACATGCATTATCTATCGCTGGTACATGTATCAGAGAGAGCTCACTATTGCAGGCTTTGGGAAGATGTTGTCTGCTGGGATATTATTGTCCAGGTGAGCCATGTGACCCATGGGCCACTTGTATTCAATTAGCAACATGAGGTTTGTATTGTCATTCAGGAAACAACTTTATTAATGAAACCAAGTGGTCCCCAAACATATGTGTATGTTAGAGCTTAAAAATGAAATTATTACAATTAACATATCGTGAGGTTCTCGCATGACCCTGCATGTATCATCACAAGGTAATTTAAACAATTATAACACAGGCATCTTTAAAAATACTTTATTACTCAGAGTAAAGATGCATCTTTAATTCATAACTGAATATTAAACCTAAGATGTAAAGTTAACTCTCTCTCTCTCTGGAGAAAATGGTAATACACTTGATATCAGTAGCCTATATTGCAGTACAGAAAAAAATCACCACGCCAGATAATTGAAGACTTTCCAAATATATTAATGTACTACTTAATAATTAGATACACACATACTATTTGTATTCATTCAAGTACTGTACTTAGCTTACAACATCAATTTTGATTAAAATCAGATCCTCGATCCGCTCCTTGTTTTTCTATTGTTGCTACACAGTAATGTAGCAACAAAAGAAAAACAAGGAGCGGATCAAGGATCTGATTTTAATCAGATTGCTTACAACATCATCAACCACTTTTAAAAGTTGAACTATTTCCTGCCCAGTCATTCTCACACATGCAAATAGCAAATAAACAACATATATGTATATATAGTCTGTCCCAAGATATTTATGCAGCACATTTGGATGATTTTTAATGACAATACACATACCTGTGTAAGCTAGAAGTGCAATTGAAATACATGTATTAAAGGAAGGGAAAATTTCTAAGATAACTTCATTGACACATTATCATTTTTCACTCGTAATAATTCATAGAACAAAAACAAATTTCTTATGGAGATTTATAATGGGGAATGTTGACATCTTTTCTCCATTCAGAAGTCACTTGGAATACCTCACACAATTTTTCAGTGCTATCATCCGGGTCTGTTGCATTACAAAATCCCTGTAGACATCACATTTTTTATTGAAAGCTGATAAGCTAGAGAGGCCATTTCAACGAAGAAATCTTGGAAATTTTTCTTACTTTTGAATGAACAGGTATTTATCAATATTGAGTAAATAGGCAAAATGTGAATCAAGGATATCTTGGGACAGAGTATAGACATTACTGATTATGTGCCAATTCTTGCAGATCACTTAAGAGTGTTCATTAACTAGTAGATTTATATAAATAAATCTCCTCGTGTCATGATGAAGTGGATATAATTTTATCAACTGCCTCTGAAAAGTTTCTGACAGTCAAAAATGGCTTTGGATTAATTTTGTCTTCATCACTGGGTCTGTATTTTCCTGAAAAAGAAAGAAAAAATGGAAATGAAACATCTCTTAAGCTTCCAAAAAATTGTTTAATTTTCATCTCCAATGGTGGTCTCTGGAGGAATGGTCGCAGTGCAGTCTTCATGTCCTGGGCAGGTAATTTCCTTTCCTTTGGCTCTAAGATGGGTGCCTTTCTTGCACATTAAGTGGAAATTATAAAACACTAGTCTTTGAATTAACTATCTAACTTTGGGGAAAATTTGGATCATATCTATAACAAACTTACATTTTTTAAAAATTTTAGACATTTAGTTGAACCTTAAGCAAACCTTTTTATCAGAGCAATAAAAACTTCCTATAAAATATAATACTGTTGCTTTAATTTTAATTTTAAGTTTGACAAATAGTAAATTCAAAACAAAAATATTTAAAAAGATGTTGGATCCCCCCCCCCAAAAAAAAAAGAAAAAAAAAGAAGAAAATAATATGTTAATGAGCATACCAGTCTGTACAAGAATACCCAGCATTCCACAGCTCTGGGCTCCATTGATGTCATCTTTAACATCCTGAAAAATTATATTTCAGTTTTTGATAAAGCTCAACATCCCAAGCTCCCCTTTCACTTGTCTCCCCATAACTTTTACAACAAAATTCTTTATAACCCATAATTATATCTCAAAGATCAAATACTTTTTTTTTAAATTTATAAAAGAAGCAAGTTTGCCAATTTCATTAATTTATTACGACAAAAATCAATTATTATAATAATGAATTACATCTCCAATCATAATGCATTCATTTGGCTGACACTGAAACTCTTCAACTGCAGACAGGAAAAATGCTTTCTCTGGTTTTCCTACTACTTCAGCCTTACAATCTGCTGCATATTCTAGTCCCGTAACAAATGGTCCTACAAATCATATAGATGCAATAATTATCAAATGAATGTCTCTCTCTCTCTCTCTCTCTCTCTCTCTCTCTCTCTCTCTCTCTCTCTCTCTCTCTCTCTCTCTCTCTCTCTCTCAGTGTATATTCAATTATCAGGTATTGCAAAGTTTTTTTTTCAGGGTTTTGTATATTGAATTTGACTATAATTGATTATGTCTGCCAAACTTAAAGAAATTAAAAAAGATATAATACAAATTAACAGATAAAGACAGAGAGACTGACATGGCATAACAAAATATTTTGCCCCTAAACATTCGATCTTTGAAGCATAAAATCAAACATTACCTGGACCTAAGGATAACCCTGAACCTGCTCTGTAGTACCTGGCTTTGTGTATAGCTATAAGAGGGGCCCCATCCATTAAAAGTCTAAAATTGTTAAAGACAGTTTACAAACTTATTTTTCATAGCATCAAAATCAAAACTTGATGAATTTATTAATTATCATAGGTTTTGTTATGTTTATTACTGGTTTTTACATGTATTGTTGCTTGAGCAGTCCCAATAGCAGTATATTAATTCTGTCAGGATCTTATTTTACAAGCTTTATATTTATATTGTGCCTTTTGACATGCAAATTAGGAAACACTTAAGTTAATTTATTTACTAGTGTAATAAAAGAATCATCAAATTAATACTTTTTTTTAAACTAAAGAAATTGGGAGAGGGATTGTAAATGTGTGATATCGATCTAATCAATTATCAAACAAATATTCCCTCAACTAATATTATTTCCTTACCTAAATGCTTGATTCAAGATGTCGTACTGAAACTTTTCTGGAGCAAGTCCAACAACAACTGCATTTGCATCCTTTGTTTCAATTCCTTACAAAAAGAAAGTAATCTCTTTAAGTATCATTATTATTTATACTATATATTAAACAGTACGTTGAATATATATTTCATATAAGTTTACATGTATTATCATAATGCTTAAAAAATATCACCGCATTTAAATCTCTATATACCCGGTAGTCCAATCTAATTAAAATTAGAACCTTCACGCTCCTGTATTTGATATGTCGCAACATATCAAATATATGGGAGTGTGAAGGATCTAATTTTAATTAGATTGTTTATAGTCAGGTGTTTTACCATCTAAGCTATATCTGGCGCCAGTATTCCAACCAGTCTGACCGTCAACCATCAAACCTCTTGTACCCTCTTGTACATATTATGATCTACATGTACGCATTACTCCGGTAGATCTGATACAGAATTTTATCTAAAACTTGTTACTATAGTTAAAATTACGAATTGATGCTTACCTACCTTTGAAATCCTCTAGAGATCTCTCATCAACCATCAGGAGAGGCCGGTAAGAGTTTTGTTTGATCAATTTCACAGCGGCAGTTAGAGAGCTGAAAATTTCCCTGGGTTCAATATCAAATCCAAGATTTTTCAGCCTCTCAAACAACAGTCTTTGTGATTCTTTTGTCGTGTTTGTAACAAATTTAACATTTAATTTTGATTTCCGTAACCTGTAAAGGTGAAAAGAAGCTAGGTCACAAGCCATGATATACCAGTATATTGCTTAAACAAATAATTGACATGTTCATGTACCAGTACCGGTACCAGTACTTACACTATACATGTACATCATGTATACCATTCCTTTATTCGATTAATGACTATACATACCGGCCCCCAAACAAAAACTTTTCTTAAGAAATTGATATCAAAATCACTTAAAAATCATATCAAACTCACAAATTCATGATTTTGTTCTATGATTTAGACATGATCCATTAAATGAATCATATACCCAAATCATAGGTGACAAATAAGGAAGTAATATGATCCTGATGTGGTTTGCTTCTTGGTTTTGAGTCTGCAATGATTTTCTTGTGATTCTGGTATGTGCTATTATCTTAGAAGGCAACAGAGCACGAATTTGAAATGATTCGTTAACTGCCAGATAAACTGGCCACTAAGAATTAAGATTACTGCATAACAGGAAGTTGAGTTGCAAATTTTGAATGTTCATCTTGGAGCCTAAATGTGATGTACGTGTCAGGAAAATTTGTTATTGTGCATCTAGCTCTATCTTGGCATATTTATAAAGTGAATTTATGGAAGTATTTTTGGGGGAATATATTTGATCTTATTCACTTGAGGTAAATAATATTTTATAAAGACTAATTGACAATACACTATCCAGTGATTTATTAAAGGGACTTGGACACAATTTCAGATCAAAATTTTTATTTTTATTTTTTATATATAAAATGGTTTACTTGCACATTTTGAATGATTGGCCAAAATTTGAATGTTAGAATTAAAGTTATAAGAGAGATACAGAGGTAAGAATTCATTGTTATGTAAACAAAGCTCGAGTCTTATATTTGTTTACAAATAATGTAAAGTATGGAATTACCATTTCTTTGACAAAATGACTCGTGGGAAACAAGGCAAACTTACTCAATGTGTTTATAAAATATATTATCAATAGAAGAAAGCAACATTTGATTGAAACTTACACCAATAAAACACATATGTAAACAATAACAAGACTCGAGCTTTGTTTACAAAACAAAGAATTCTAAACTCTGTATCTTGCTTATAGCTCAATGTCTGACTTTCAAATTTTGACAAGGCATTAAAAATACCCCTATTAACCATTCTAAACATTAAAAATGGAAAAATGAAATTTAAAATTTTGAGCTTAAATCGTGTCCAAGTCCCTTTAAGTGGAGCAAGCAACTAATGCATGGATGTATCATTAGTTCAGACCGGGAGCTATCGATACAGACCTGCAGCTAGGTTTTGAAATGCATACGTAATATTTTAACTTGTACAATTCATGTAATAATTGCTAGAAGAGTTTGAAATAACAGTATAATTATCATCTAAATTTTGGAAGACTTTGATCCTTTGTTCTAATGCAGATTATAATGGCTTAACGATATAGTTCATGTGACATATATGTATTTCAAATATTAAAAGGATATAATTATAATTGCAAATTATAAATTAAGTGTTCAGTTAATTTTCTGTAAGAAATTATTGTATAATTTTCCTTTAACAGGTCATACCAGGATCATGGTTTTGATACGAGTTGTTAGTTACAACAGATCATACGAGGACCATGGTTTTGATACGAGTTGTTACTTACAACAGATCATACCAGGACCATGGTTTTCTTGCAATTTGTTTAGTTTAACAGATCATCCGAGAATCATGATCCATTAACTCATTTGCATGTGAATTTTTACTATACTGAAATGATTCACACACAAGTCATTGATATGATCCCGTGGGCTAATTTTTTTGTTTTTTTGTTAATTTAAAATTACATATACCGGTATCATATTGTTTAAATGTTGACTGATGTGAAATTTGAACAACAGAGCAATCTGTATGTACAATCAAACCTTGTTATCTCAAACTCAGTTACCATATGAAACTCAGTTCTACATGTACATGTAGTTGGTTTGAGCAGAGACATACCATATACATGTATGTCTCTGGTTTGAGATATCATTCAACCAACCTAAGTTATATTAAATATAATTGATTTGATCATGATAAAAATACAGTTTTGATAATAGAGGTCATGTAATCTTGTAGGACTCGCGTAAACTGTTTAAAGTAGGTCCAGTTCTCTTAAATTAGTATTACAAGAAGCTTTATCAAGCTACAATGTATCTCAAGTGTAAAGAGAAACCTTGGTTTGAACATATTTTATTGTATATTTTTATACAATGGGATTGGGCACAAGTTCCATAACTTATTAAGCCCTCTCCCTAAAACAAACCTTCTGTAGATCTATCTAAATTAAATGACTCAATTTCCATATCTTGCCTTTTCAGAGCTTCCACCGATCCTGGAATTTCTTCATTCTCAATATGAAGCGTACCACTCAGGTCTACAAGGATTGTTTTGATTTTGTGTTCCATTAAACGTGAACTATGTCGATGTCGATTTATATGATGACTGAGGGTGCTATACATACGGATGCTCAGTTACTCAGATTATCTACAACCTTTTTCGACGGTGTATTCGTTGTAATTGTTTGAACTATTTGGTTTTACTGTATCCTGTACCTGTTGTATATTTTTCACCGCTGACATTCCACAACCAGCTGTTTTCCAATTACCCTCTCTCGAAAAATTAAATCGGGCTCGGTAGTCAAATGACACATGTTGACAGCAATCGCAACTTCTCGGGCCTTTCGGAGAACGCTTTGCCGGAAAGGCCCGAGAAGTTGCGATTGATGTTGACAGAAAACAAATTGCAGCCGGTGTGGTGTCACGGGAAGTTAAATCAGCGGAGTTGTGCGAAGGAACCTTAACTAAATCATATAAGATACCAAGTTATGTTGTCGAGGAACTTATTGTCAAGACCATTAATTCTCTCTATACAGCCAAAAAGGTATGGATGTAAGATTTTGTAACTGACTTTAGAGGAAATTCGGGATCTATGAAATTAAATCCCCATGCTTTTTTTTTTCACTATCATGCAGTTCAATATACAACACACGTCGAAGTGAAATTTATCCCCAAATTATCCAAACCAACTGCGATGAAAATTTTTGTTAATGAGTAAAACACAGCTAATCATGATAACCAATAAAACATGCAAAATACATACTTATAAATAAGAATATAACTTGTAGCTCCTGTATTTTTATTTAGTTTTCATTAACAGAATAAATGAATTGAATTAAAAATCTTGTTGTTCAAATACAGTTTTCACCCCTCTATATAAAATTCTATACTTCCATTCACTGTCTTACCTTGAAAATATATCACAAATGTTTAATCATATAATACAGTACCGATCAGACCCAACCTAACAGAAAGTAAACCCCAACTAAACCCTGGGTTACTTTCTGGGTTTACTCTGGGTTTACTCCGGGTTTACTAGAGTGGACCCAGAGTAAACCCAAAGTAAACCCAGAGTAGACACAGAGAGTAAACCCGGTCAGAGGTATACCCCTGAAACAGGCTGAAAGCAGACGCTAACTGTGTATTCGGAATATACAAGGGGCAGGGATTACAGGCAGTAGGATGGTAAGATATAAGACGGGTCTGCTACACACTTCAGTGTGTACAGTTGACCTCAAAAGCAATTTCCAAGTAAACCCAAAGTAAACCCTGAGTGGACCCAAATTTTCAAAAAGTAAACCCAGAGTAAACCCCAAGTAAATCCTAAAAGTAAACCCGGGATTTAGTTGGGGTTTACTCTGGTGTTAGGTTGGGTCTGATCGGTACTGTATGTCTACATACAACTGTATATGGAATACAAATTCATATTGGGGGCTCTAAATAATGTACCTGTATCAATACTAACATATTGCTTTGAGGTATTGTGTATTTATAGCTGTTTATTTTTGTACTTAGAATAAATGTATACCCTCACATATATGTATGGCAACTTGGTATGTGCTACATTGTATATCAAATGTACCAGCTCCCATTGTAACTTACTATGCTTACTTAACAGTACAATATTTATATATTTCATCCATTATTTGTTATAATCATTTTGTTTTATAATTGTTTTAATGCATATGCCCCCCGATTGGTGAATAAACATATCATATGTCGTTTTTCTTAATATAATTTGACAAGTTTGTAAGCCCTAGTACTAAATGCTGATAAGCAGCCACCTACAATTGTAGCTCTTTCTAAGAAATAACATAGGATTGCACTGTGAAAAGATTTTGTTTGCTTGTTGTAAAATATTTATATATTATTTCTTCTTATTAACGATCTCCGATCCTCAGCAAAGTTTGATAACTCTAATTATCCGGATTTCTTTTATTCGTACCATAAATCTGACTTTTATACAGAGAATTTTAATTTAGTATTCTACTGCTAGCATAAACATCAGTTACACAACTACATGCTTGGTGTAGTGGATCCACGGAGCTCTCCCACTTGTATACATCTTGGTATAGAGTTTGAGCCATCGATTAACCGATTTTTAAAAAAAACTCATCTTGTTTCTTTATTCCATTATATCCATCGTAGGCAAATTTGCAATAACTTTGTAAAATGCATGGATACCCTCTAAACATTTCATTTTATATCATTTCATTTATAAAGGTTGAAAGAAAAATACCAATCTTATGATGAAAAAAAATACTTTGATGCTGAGGATCGGAGAACCTTAAACAATTTATAGTTTGTCCCAAGTTATTGATTCCATCACCTTTTGATGATTTTTAATAAAAATACACATACCTTTGAAAGAAGTACAGTTGAAATCAATGAAATGGAAAATATCCAAGATATCTTCATTAGCAAATTATCCTTTTTCACCTGTTCACTCATAAAAGTTTACAGGAACAAAAATTAATTTCTTACGGAGATTTATAATGGGAAAAGTTTACATCTTTTCTCCATTCAGAAGTAGTCGGGACACCTCGCACAATTTTTCAACATTATCATCCGGGCTAATTAATGGCTGATGCAATGCAAAATCCCTGTAGACTTTCTATTTTGGGGTGCGATAGAGGGGGCGTTTCAAAACGGGTAATCTGGACATTTTTCATATAAGTGGATGGACATAGTTTGAGTACAAAGGTATTTATTATTATCGAAATATCAAGCGAAAAGTGGTGGAAGCAAAAACTCGGGACAGAGTATAGGAATATGCCAATTTTCATGATTTGAGAATTTTTAAAATTTTTATTGGAGAATGGATCAATCCAAATTTATGCTCAAATTTAAAAAAGTGAGTGCTATGGAAGGTTGAAGAAATCTTTCATTCTAGATTAATTTTATTTTACCTTTATGTTGATTATTAAATTTGGGGGTTTTTTTTATTACAGCACTAATGTACTGTATAATCCTCATCAAAATGACCAGAATAGACAGAATGCAGTTTGCATTAGGAGATCCAGTTCATTTGTTGAAAGCGTGAAGAATGTGTTTCACAGAGGGAAAACTATTTACTTGAAGTTTCTAGAAAAGCGTTTCCCCACACTCTACGGTTACCAGATGCAAGTACTAAATGGTATGTAGCTAACTTTTGTAACATGATACTGTATACAGGGTTATTTTCACCTTTCTTCACCTGCAAAAGGTTTCACTCCATCTTGAGTTCGCCAAAAGTTGTGTTCAAAGAGAAAGTTTGAAGACAAGGATGAAAGGAGGAAAAATAATTTAAAAACGGGTGCAAATATTTCCCTGTATACAGTATACAAAGCATCATTTGAGACTATATAATGATCATTATTAACTGCCTGTGGTGGCTATATGGACACAACAGTAAATGTAAAATTACAAGGGATATAGGTTCATTATTATAAAAATATAGAACTTAATTATAGTTAAGTTTTTGTATTGTGCCACTAGAGTTATTCTTTCGAGATTATGATGGCATTGCTTGTTCAGTTTCTCAGAGAGAATAGAACCTGAGCTACCATGACTTGAAATTCTGTTTTGGTTTGTTTATATACTGATACTGGTCTGCCTGGAAGTTTGATGGTTTCTATTAGCACTAAGGGGCATAACTCACAAGTTATTTACATTAGAATAGCCATTTTACCGCAATGCATTATGGAGCCAAAGACTCCGGTTTTGGAGTCCCATCTACTAGACTGAACTTTCTATGTCACATGGTCACAGTTGCTGGGTGTGATCATTTTCAAAATTGTGTGTTGTTGTGTTTGTCTTTTCAGAATCTTATAAAGTTTTATAAAAGTGTCAACTGAAATCTTTTTTTTGGTTCAATAATGTTTTGCAGATTTAATGTACTTTTTGGGAGTTGATTTTAATCAACTCTCCTATGCAGTTACTCAAGCAAACCGAAAGTGAAACAGTGTTTGGTGCTGTGTTTGGACCTAAGCACAAATTAACACCTCTGACAACATTTAGTTCTTGAAAATAATCGATAAATTCGATGTAATGTATAATTTTAAAGCATAGTTTTTCAAGGATACTTATTTATAGATACCTTGAAAATAGTTAGATTTTAAATGTTACGAACATTATAGATATTTTTTTTATATTCGTATATTGTATGTATTCCTACGCCAGAGTTCAATATAGTTTCGTTCAACCAGACGCTCGGTTGTCTCCGTTAATCTCCAACAAGCAGAGAGTCGCTCTTGCCTGTCCGAGATTAACGGAGACAGACGAGCATCTGGTTGAACGAGACTAGAGTTCCCATACAATTTCTCAGAAATATTTCGATAACTGATACGTAGTTTGATGGAATTAATTACATGTATTTGAATATTACATATGATTCATATGGGGTTTTCACGAAATTCCTGTCGAAGAATTCATATAATAAAAAATATGTATAATTCAAATACATATAGGAAACGGGGTCTAGGAAACTACTTGCCATGCAAAATAACCTAACATATCGTTGATTTTAAAATAAATAGTAGTCGATAAAATCAACTCCCGTCAGTACTTCAGTACTTTGATTTAAAGTTAATTGTTCTTACCTGAGTTTGCTATCTGTTTCTCCTATATTGTCTGATGATTTAATTAATAGTATTCTTAGAATTAAATGGTTCATTTGTTTAATTAATCAGTACATTGTGATATTTGTAGGTGCACTGGGTCTTAAAAGAGATACATTCATATGGGCCAGAATGGTTGGAGAAATGAAAACTGGTAAAAGACTGAGTTCATACAGTAAAACAGAACTCATGGCTTACCTAGAGGTCAGGAACCATCATAATGATTGTAACTGATGATTATAATAACATTGTGTAGCTTCAGAGAAAATTTGGAGATGACATATAACTGCTAACCACATTCTTATAGAAAACCATTTATGCAATACTCATAATGATTACACAACGCTACAATTCTGCAGCTTAAGAAACAGAAAAAAAATTATTGCTTGAGTTTTCAAATTTATTGGAACTTCGTTAACTTAATTTTCAGATATCACAACAGAAGATTAAAGTAGTTCCAATAGTATTCATCACTATGTTGCCATTCAGTGTGATGTTTTTACCTCTTTTGTAAGTTGATAATTTACACAATATTTTACTTAACATTTAAATATTTAGTTGTATATTTTTAAAAGATCTAAATGAATATGATGCTCCTCTTTTTTATGTTGTTTTATGATATGTTTAAATTTTTAATATATAATGTATTTTGATGCCCTTGGTAAACAAATGATCTCTAGGATTTTATATTTAACTTGCTTCTGTAATTTTGAAATTTGTAAAAGTCAATTTAATACATGTAGTTCATTTTTTCTTATCTCCTGAGTCACTCAGGTTACCTTTATTTTAATTGCTATCCATTTTTGTCGATTGTCATATAAGGTTTGTTAGCACTTGAACATTTTCAGCTTCTTCTCAGAAACTACCATTTTGGGACAAAACTCAATCCAAATAGATTGGATTAAAACTTAATTTTAGTTTTGCTGCAGTCCTTTTTACTTCCTGAAATAAAGCAAACAGAAGATGATTACTGATATGATAAAAAATATTCACCATACCAGTTCTTATTGTTATTTGAAATATTTTTAGATTTAATTGGCCTGGTATTTTCCTGACTTCTCACTTTATGTCCGAGGCCCAGAGGACGAGTGTGGAGCTAGATAAACTGGAACACAAGTTGATTTACTGTGAGCGAGTGTTGGATGATTTTGCATTAAAAGTTGAAAAATTGCCCACCCATACACGTGCCAGGAAAGCTGCTGACGAAATCATTGATAAAGTTAGTGATTATATAAAAATGAAGCTAAACTTGGAATTCTTAAGATTTTCCTCGTAGGAACTCAGTTTTCTTGCAACAAATTTTGATATTCCTTCCCTTTATTTATCAACAATACATGAACATGCCTTGAGAATAACAATTTTTTATTTCAACCTTTTTATGTTCAGTTTGACTTTTGGAAAATTTAAAGGTTTGCAATGTACCAAACTTTTTACCCTTTTTTCAAGTTATATATTATATCTATGAACTTTGTTTTCTTTATTCTACAGATGGATGATGGAACTAGCATTCGCCCAAATGATGTTATTAGCATTGCAGAAATGTTTGAAGACAGACGATATAGTATGCACAATATACCATATAGATACAGAGTATGTAAATTCTTTTGTGTGTTTGTATATACATGTAACTTTCAAAAATTTCTTTTTAAATTTTTTTTAGTGCTGCAATAAACAGTAATGCTAGCTAGACCATTGAAAAATTATTTTGTGAGCAATCATTTTTTATACTCTACCCTGAATGTTGGGGTAGAGAATATTTTTACCCATTTTATATAAGTTTACATACTTTTTTCTCTGCTCCAAAGCATTTCAGATAACAGCATAGTTATAACAAATTAGTTGACATTTACCTTGTTTGTGAAAACGATCCCTATGAATAGAATTTGATAGCTGGACTGGATTTTATGTGTTTTAAAAATTGATAAAAATTAAAATCTATTCCTTGGCCTAGGCTTATAGAAATAAACTGTTTGTGAAGTTATGTATTGAATGATAGTAGCCACTACCTTTATTTTGTATATTAACTGGTATAACACCTTAGTTATATGATTGGTTAGGTTTTTCCACCTATAGGTAATGATAAAAAAACCCATAAAGTTGTTTTACTGCTCTACCGTTGCATACACTGTCAGTGAATGTTTTAGATGCATCTAGCTCACTGTAATGAACTTAGGATCAAGAACATGACAAGAGATTCTCAAATCCAGTTCCTCATCAACAAAGCACTGGCCACGAGTGCACCATCAGCATTAACTGACTCAGAACTGAAATGGGTGAGAGATAACCCTACATGACAATACTCTGGAAAATAATCCACATGCATTTATCAAGTCTTGCATCGTATGAGGTTCATGTACATGCATAATTTTTATAATGTTAATTTACACATTTTTCTTTTATCTCCATTCAGGTTTGCTTTAAACATGGAGTAAATCCAACTCTGATGACTCGAAGTGAACAGTTGAACTTTTTGAACAGATGGAATGAATTTTCTAAGTTAATTAATGGTATGTACATGTATATACATTCAGTTTTTCAAATATGATATTATGAAATCAACTTACAAAAAATATTATGTTTATTGTGAACTACACAGAAGCTTTTAGTAGGCTGTAACTCCAGAAAAGTTTTCGGAAATTGTATTTTGTGACCATTGTCTATTCCTATCGTGGTAGGTGGAATTTAAACATTATATTACTGCTCGTGACTTGAACGAGAGTGTGAGTCAGAGAAGTACATTTTAAGTGATGCAGCTTCTGTGTTGTTCACTATATGTCAAAGTTGAAAGGAATAAAATTTCATTGAAAGGAAGTAATTTAAGAATCCTTGAAATTTAAAAAAATTATATTGGCCACATTAATGTTTTGTACTATATTAAATTATGAGGTTATTTTCCGTGATTTTTGGGCATATACGTGCAGTACAATTTGAACCTTTTATACATGTATTTCTTATTTTATTTTTAATACAAATAATCATCAAAGTATCGTTTACAAGGTGGAGATAAAATGTTTGTTGATGACTTTTGTGTCTAACCTTGACTATCCTTCAATCATTTCAGAGACCCATATTCCTTTACTGCTTCATGGTGTTGTGTTCCTTGGTTACAATCACCCAAGTAACAGCCGAATGAAAGAAAAACTTAAGCTGAAATGGAAACAGAAATCCTAATTCTAATTAAATGCCTTAAATTTAACTTAAAAAGTGTTTTTCCATTAACTGGACAAGTGCTACAAGTAGTAGTTTCTAATTGGTTTTGCATACCAGCATCAGAACTTCATGTGTAAACAGTTCAAGCAATGTTCACATTTTAATAGGTCTTTTCTTAAGGAGGCTAGTGGTAAACAATGGGTACATACTTTAGCCATATAACTTATTAAATTTACTTCAGGTATCTTAAGTTGATATCTTGCCACAGTAAATATCGGGGGGGGGGGGGATTTTTCTGGATCTGCGCATGCATCACTAATAGTTGATTCCATTATATACACATCAGTATATAGCTGAAATGCATAAACTTTTTACTTTTTTGGGGGTCCTCCGGAGTAATATTTAGCCATGACCATCTAGTCTTCTTAACAGCTTGGGTTTTTATAATTTTATTATTCCAAGGGCATGGTGTAATGAAATAATTGTAGTATACTGTTAGTTTGTTACCCCCTCCCACTTAAGAAAACCCCACAATATTACATGGTGTTTTTTTTTTTCAAATTTGATGCAAACTCATCTGTACTGCGATAATTGTATTGATATGTTAATAAATGTTTTTATTTTATATTCATATTTTATGAATAAATAACACATTTTGATACATTTTTTGTTTATCTAATGCATGGGAGATTATGTATGTGTGATGCATGTGTGATGTATGTGTGATAAAGTATTGGAGAACTTTCTTTGTTTGCCTTTGTCTTTTCGAGTACATTTGTGATCACATGTCGCACAATGTTGACCATAAAAATTTATATCCCAAATATAGAGGATGTGACAATAAGATGCTTTGCCAAGACATTTTACTGTAGCTCATATTAGCACTAAGGGTAATTTGTTGACCACCCTAAAAATAAAATATGTCCTATTTTACTTATTCGGCTGAACAAATAGCAAATCATTCTAATTTGATACCGGAAATGGTACTGTAGTTTGTCAAAAAAAAATTGTTATCTGATCACTCTTGTCCTACATGTACGTGTTGTAGCTGTAACAGTCCAAAGCAAGATTTTCGAACGTCCGTCTAGAATTATTACTAATTCTAATCTTTAGAACCACTGGGGCAATCTTAACTTTAAAAAAGGGACACAGTTACATTTTTTTCAAAGAGTATACAATTATTTGTTGAAAAAATGTTACTGTCACAAGAACCACTGCAACAAAATTGCCATCTTTTTGTAGTTTAAATCTTCACACTACGGACACTTGTAGGGTCCCAGTAGTTTGCAAGTTCTGCATAGACATATTAGAGGACATAAATTATATTTAATCTTCTTTAGAAGAAACATTGAAAACGTTGTCCTTGGACCAGTTACGAGGCCACAGGAGGGGTGCAATGTTCTACATAGGAGTATACATGTAAACGAAAAATCTTGGAAAATCTTTAACTTTACCAATTACCTACTCTGTTTTAAAAATACAGTACATGTATCACGATATACATGTAGATATCTCGTAGAGCGCGAAACAATGCATGTAATGAGGTCCCAAACGATGAGTGGCACTCATTGCATATAACTGAAGAGAAACCTCAGTGGATATAAGAATATATTTACATATACCGAGTATGATTCCCTCTATTTCTTACGGAAACTTAAAGTAAATTCATACTAGACAGCCAGACTGAAATCAACACGCACCGTTTATCGACTGGTCGAAACATACAGGACCAAAGAAAAATCACGGACTGCACGAAATAACCATGATGATGTCAGACTCAAATTCCCATGGGAGACGATTTGGCTGTTTCTAATTTTAGCTAACGTACTGTTGTACACTAACAGTAATATAGTGAATTTTACTTACTTTTTACAATCAGTTTAATAATTAGTTAAAAGAAAGATGTAAATATAAACAATAAAATGCTTTCTTTGATGATTCATGCGGGTTATGAAGGTAGCGATCATTGCAGAAAAAATTTACATAACCCGCTAACGCGGGTTATGTATTTTTTCTGCAATGTCGCCACCTTCATATCCCGCATGAATCACCAAAGAAAGCATTTTATTGTGTAAATATAAGAATGTAGTTGTTAACACTATTTAGAACTAGTTTTCTGTATCTTCATTCTGTTGTTCGAATCGTCGGAAACCGTCCCACGGTCAATCTCGCAATATTATACGCTTACTGTAAGCGTACACGAGACTGACCGTGGGTTTCCGACGATGGATGTTCGGGAATTCCTGAGAAATTCAAAGTTTTTCTAGCTGAACTGTTCGAGATCGTCTAGCCGGGTCAAGTTTTGAAAACTACAGTTCCTGTATCAGACTTTGGCCTCAGGCGTTTATTTGATCAAGATCTTGATTATATAGGACATTGATTTCAAGTATCTTTTTCTTCTCCTGATCTGATGACGAGTAGGATTTGTTTTGAATATGTCCACCAATATTTATTAACTATTGAATTTGGTGAATTTCGAATTTGACTGGCAAAATATTGTCGAGAGTAAACATATAGTGTCACCTCAAACACTTACAAACGGGTTTGAAAACAGCACTGGTAAGATAACGTTCATTGTTGTGGACCATCATCATGCAGTCTATCGTCCGAATCTTCTATACTGGTATATCTATCTTGATCAATTCACAAGTATGTAGACAAATGCTAGTGCTTGCACATAATGTATAAACTATTTTTATATTCAAGCAGTGACATGACATTTTGAAGTTCCAATCTTTTGCGGTGCACATTCTGAGTATAAATTCAGAGCCTTGAAAACCACCGGCGTACTGCGCCATGACTCGTCAAGTCTTTCATCGCAATCCAGTCCTATGATCCTCTTCATCAATAAATTGTGATTCTGTGATTCATTTTGATTGATGTAAAATGAATAGTACACTGGCAAATTAGTATCTTAAGGGAAAAAATAGCCTTTGTTATAAATTCCAGAAAAGCATTTAATTGCAATCCATTTTAATTTAATGCATTATTTGTGGTTTATTTTAATTGATGTAAACGCAATGGTACAGTTTAAAATGAATATTTTATAGAGAAGAAAAGAAGGTCATCAAACATCGTATAGCCATTTTGAAAGATTGTTGCCTTATATATGTAATTGAGATTTCGACATTGAATATATGTTTGAGATAAGGAATCATTTTACAATGAAAAAGATACAAAAACAACAGGATTAAATAATTTTCTGTCTTTTATTTGTTTTACAAGTTATAAATATAAAATGAAATGTAGATTCAAAGGGAAGAATATGTCAATTATGAGTTTTAAAATTAAGGCGACAAACTGTCTTTGCTTAAAACATCTGATTTTTATATTTATAAGAAAGCTTGTTTTAGTGATAAAAGTGATAAAATATGTCTTGAAGAAGGCAATTAATATATATACAATTTGTATTCTTGATATTTTTGTTAAAAGCTTTGTATGACGTATATAAATACTTGAAACTGGTTTGTACTATTATATATGTAATAACTATGTTTTATTTTAAGTAAAAGATTAAAAAAATTAATTAACTCAAAGGTTTATTGCTTTTTGACATATTTCATTTTGTGCAAAAATGTAATTACGCAAAAAATAATTATTAGCATATGATCATTTAAAACCTAACAAAATATGATAGAATATCGCATCAATAAACATAAAGAAATAATAATAGTGTGTTAAACAAATTGTAGTACCAACAATTTTATCTTGAAGAGTTTAATAATACACATTATATATGCTTATCAAACTTGATGGTATCGTAGCTCTGTCATTTAGTCTCTTTTTACAGAATTTTTACTTATCATAAACAGTTGGTTTGAGGACAGATTCTTCCTGTTATCATGAATTGCAGGCAATCTTAATAATATATCTAAACATTTTAACAATAAATTGAATTAACTCGAAAAAGCATTATTTACTTTTATTTTGTTTAAATCCTCAAAATGTTTTGTACTTCAATTCCCAAGAATATTTTAAAATACATCCTCCATAGTTCTTAGGTGTATAACACCTTATAAAATAACGTAGATTTTGCGTTGATCTTGATGCAAAATGTAAATAATTCCTCTGATCAATTAAAACCTAACAAAAATATATTATGATAATAAATGTTCAACGAATAATACATATTTTAACAAAAATTCCTTGAAGATTCACACCAAAACGCTAGTTTGTAAAGCGACATTGATATGTTACATTAATTTTCAATTGCTGAAATAAAATTTACTTAAAAACGAAGTCATACATACATGTATATACATAAAAATATATTTGAAACAAATTAATTTACTTCACTAGTCAAATCTGATATCTTTTTCACAAATACTGCCATGAGGGATATTAGCATCAATGTCGTCCCATTTCCCATGGTATGCAACTCTCAGTCCAATAGATGCAATTCCATCCATGATATTATCAGCAGGCTCTCCAGGATACCAATAAAACTGCGTTATTGGTGTGCCATCTAAAAATGTCCATTTTCCACCAGTCTTTTTGCCATCGATGCGATATTTATGTATGGAGCCTGCAACAAAAATATTGCCATTTACATACAAGCAATAATTGATAAATGTGGGGAAAAGTACAAACACCTATGTAGTGAAATCAATTACCTGTCTTTTCTAATTTAATGTTCTCGACAAGCCTCTGTTTCCTTTCTGTGTCTATTCGTAAAAGGTGTCCACCGGATTCACCACAAAACGATACAGATTCCACCAGTGTCCTTGGATTTGAATCAATTTTGTAACAAACCGGAACTGATGTGTTATAAATGTACTCTGGAGTTTTTCTGCTGCACAGGTATTGGGCATACTCTTGTTAAACGATAAATTACATTTTTAGCAAGATAAATAGATAACAGTCGGCTCTAACACAATGATTTTTAATGATGAAAATGTTTTTAAGAAAATTTTTGTTTGGAAAATGCATGACTTGAAGTATTACTACTGTGTTCCTCCTTTTCAATTTTATTAAACATTTCCGTATGTTAAGTAATGCGCGACCCATGGGAGAACACCGTTAAAAAATTCTGGATCAGCGGATAAATAATACTATTAATATGTTTTACGGTGCTACCGTTGTAGCGAGCGCAGCAAGAAGCAAGAATTACACATACTTTGCATCATTGTCAACTAAGTGATATTTTAATTATCAACTAAAATCAAAGAATTTTTTAAAGAGAGAGAGAGAGAGAGAGTTATAACATTTCTAAATTTAAAAAAAATCTTAAAAAATACATAGACTTGCTTCCCCGAACCTATGATCAGTCTGTAAAATAAGTAATTTTATTGTGCTTAATTTAATCAAAGTGTAAACGATATATTTAATTAAAATTTTTCACGTTCTTGTTTTTATTATATTTTCCCCTGCTTCATAATCTTTTTAAAATGTGTTTATTTTTGCATTTTAAATACATACGTTGTATCCGTGCCCCAGGTCTCTGTTTGTGCGATCTTCCATTTTCCAATTTAATGGTTGGCAATATGCAATGCCTACATATATTTTTTAATTGTTTAAATTTTCTCTTTATTTTTTTTTATTTTGCATAAAATGACGACGCTGTAACTTTGACAGCAATACTTTTTTTTCAATTTCCTCCCTACTTATACTACATGTAACTGTTACATGAAAATGTACCTGCATGCAACATTACCTTAAAGTTTGATCGATATGACAATGAATTAAATAAGGCTCTTGCTTGTGTGTGTGTGTATATATATATATATATATATATATATATATATATATATATATATATATATATATATATATATATATATATCGCGAGTTCACTGTGGCATTTGTTTACGTATTTCGACTCAATAGGAAGGATTAAAAGCGTGTTAAAATCACTTGGGTATCACTAAATCTTATTCAATACACAAAACGTGTCTTCAGACCTCACGGAAACGTAAATTAATTAAGCGTTAAGTGTCAGCCATTATTGGCATAGCGATTCGAAAGAAAGCATTAGAGAGCATTATGGGATGATCCCAAACATATTTTCTTGATGAATCTGTAGGTTAAGCTCGTTCTTTTTTCGCGCGCACTGGTTCTTTGTGCTCGCTTCGCTTACCGGCGCTGCGCGCCGGGGGGCTGCGCTCGCTATTCGTTTCCTCTAAATTGCACATTTTATGATATCGTGGTAATAATAATTTTTTTTATTTTATTAGAATAGGACAGATCACTAACACTGCATTGAAAAAAAGCCAATAATTACCAATGAGATCCCGATAAACGGTTTTGTTTAAGACCTGATGATATATTTGGTTAATAGTGATTTCTTCTTCTACCGTTTTTCCTTCATATAGTGAGCACTTCAAGGTAACGATGTCAAATACCAAAGATTCACATGATGGCTGATTGTGGCATTTGTTGATACAAGCTTGGAAAGTAGGAACTGCACTTGAGAACATTGGGGTAGTCCCGTTGTCAGACGTAGGATTAAGATGTCTTTGATAAACTGTGTGTTGGTAGACAAGGCTTCTTACCGCTTAAAAAATAAACAGATATCGGTATTCACTAATAAAAAAAAGGAAATTTTACATAGCATTTTCCCAATATTTCAAAAGCGTTTTGATAGATAGATAGATAGATAGATAGATAGATAGATAGATTAAAAACGAAAAAAAAACTTTCTATTTTATTGTTTTATTGTTCGCTGATATCTATATCGTTTACTAGAAAGTATAATTATCTAAAGTTCTCTGGATAGATGTAGAGAAAATAATATATGATCGTATCTTATACATACCAGATTGATGTATTAGCCAAGACCATATGATGGAACGAATGTACGACATGTTAACCCTTAGCTCTAAATGTTTGACTATGTAAAATATTTTAGATTTTTAGACTTTAAATGGTCTTTTAAACACAGCGGAATTCTTCATTAATTGCCATTGGTTAAGATCGTGTTGACAATTTGACTGTTTGAAATGAAATCAATACTTTATAATATTAGACGAGGGAAAAAAACCAAATAACCATCACTAATTATTGACGAGACACACCTGTGATGTGTGAAACAATTTGGGACAAATAAACGACAATTTGAGAGGATTGGAACGGCATAAATATAAACATATATATGTATCGTTCCGATCCTCTCAAATTGTCGTTTAACTGTATTCCATCTGTATCTCAAACGGCCGTGTAGTGAGCGACCAGCGCGCTCGGTTCCGTTCGTCATCGAAAGCAAGATTTTTGTCTTGCCTAGATGGCCGAGTGGTTAGCGCGGTGGCCGCTCACTGCTAGGAGATTGGGTTCCAGAGGTCGTTAGTTCAACCCCCAGATGGGGCGGAGGTGGAGCTCCAATAAAGTGAAGTTCCCTGTGCTTTATGTAATCTATATAATATACTATGGGCAGGTATTTGTCAATTTGAGAGTTATTGCAATGTTTGTGCTTATTATATGTCCCTGTTATATTATATTTCCCTGTGCTTTATATATATATATATATATATATATATATATATATATATATATATATATATATATATATATAGTGAAAAAAGTGATTCTTGGTAAACAGTGAGTTTCCTCTCTTTTATTCTCTTTTTCTATTTGGAAGAGAGAGTATGAAAAGTCTTTAGGCCTGCTTGTAGATATTAGATTTAAATGGAAATTACGCTGGCTGAAGATTGTCTAGAGTAAACTAATATTTCACAATCACTAGCACAGGTTTGAATTCAGGACAAAATTTATAATTAGCACTGGTACAGGAACGTTCATTGTTGTGAAAAAGTGATCAAACCACATACAGTTTATTGGTCCTGTCCTTATCATTGTTTATCTTTTTTATTATTTTACAAGTATTTAAACAAAAAACACAGTGCCGGATAATCATGCCAGTGCCAAGGTGGCATTTTTGCACCCGTCTAAGCTGCATATATATATCGAAAACTTCAAATATGCCATATGATAGACCATTGCTTAAAGAGTTTACAACCACCTTTGTTATCATTGTATCTCACCTGTCAGGTGAGATATTTACCTTTCAAAACTAAATTCCTACAGAAAAATAATTTTTCCAATAGGAAAAACAGTATTCCTATAGGAAATTAGAAACTTCCTATCGGAATACAAGAACTTCCTACAGGAATTTCAATTCTGATGGGATTTGATAAAATCGGATAGGAAATTTTAATTTCCTTTAGGAAAACTACTTGTCTGAGTCAAATTCATACAGAAAATAGCTTTCTTCTATAGGAAATTAATTTTTTCTAAAAATCCTATAGGATTGTCAATATTTCCTGTAGGAGAATCGTTTCTCCTATGGGAATTATCATTTTCCTATGGGATATTAATTTTCAAAGGTAAATATCTCACCTGTCAGGTAAAGCTCACTAAAAACAAAAATGGGTTTATACTCTCTAGACAATGGTCTATGGATTTTTCCGAAACTGCATCTTAAGCGGGTGCAAAATACCACCTTGGCACTGACATAATTATCCGGCACAGTGTTAAAAGCTTGTGCTTGAATATACTGCATAAAAAAACCCATCTATTTATTATTGAGGTGCACATTTTTTAAATGTAAAAGGTGTGAGCCATGAAAACGACCTACTAAACGATGACTAGTCATCAATGCTATCCTCTACAACATTAAAATTTGATTCCTGAATGACACATTGCGAAATTAATTTTCTATCGAAAGAAATGCTTTTTTACATATTATAAATTTCACACAGAATTCTTTTATTTTAAATAGTTGCACCATACGTGCTTTACTTTGATTTCGAAATGAATATTTTATTGATAGAAACATTTAATTAAAATTCAGAAAGAACAAGATACGGTATTGGCATAATGATTATTTGGCCGCAAAATTTACGAAATTTTCAACGTCTTTGTCCGCGTTATTGATGTTAAATCCTACAGGCACTAAAATGACGTCATTTTTCATTATGACGTCACTAATGTGCGCTAAACATGGAATATGCTCGTTCAAATGCGTTACGATAATTATGATGTTTTATGAGTAGTTTTCGTTAAAATTAGACACTTTTGCATGCGACAACCACTTTTAAAGTTCACGTGCAGGCTCATAATTTCATCATTTATTCATACAATTAAAATGGTGTTGGTTGTTGCGCTGGGTACAGTATTTTGATCGTAGATGGAAAATACGTAAATATCTAATATCTGAAGAGACAGTATCGCGATTTCTATACGGTAGTAAACTAGAATAAATTTATACTCTTCATTTCAATCTTGAAATCTTAAAATTTCTCTTCGGAAAATATTTTTATTGTATCAAAACAGTGCAAATATTTAATAAGAATTCGAATCAAAATTTCTAGATAAGTGTTTATTATTTCTTTGATAAAAAATGTTTGTTTCTTGTTGTGAAAATATTTCCCCAATACGATATCTTTCAGAAAAAAATCTATATATATGAAGGAAGCAATGCATTCTTTGAATGTTTCTTTTTACTATGCCTAGATATTGTTTACTGTTCGCGTAGCTCTTATAAGTATGTACGGGTAGGTCTGATTTTCAGATGCACATCTGTATGCGTAACTTCGAACATTACAATTAGCTAAGATATTTCTGTTGACGGAAATTACGTCCGTAAGATTCGTTTTTTAAAATAAGGTCAGGATACCAATTAAGAAAAAAAATCGGACACAAATAAATGTGTACAAAAAACTCAAAGCCCATTAATTTGTAAAGTGTTATTTCCCGCTTGCGCGGGATGTCATCTATTTATTTTTATATTAAGGGTTTTCATATCAATTGCGTATACTGCAAGTATATTTTATTTAAAGTTTTAGTCCATTTGTCAATATAAATACTTGTATCCAAATACTTGTACCAGTACTTGTACCACTTTTAAATCTCATTAATCCAAAACCTATATAGTTGTTTTCAGTTTAGCACTCATGTGCATATGACAGTTATGTAAAAGGATGTGCAAGGTCGATTAAAAATCTACTAATTACAAAAATAATCGCAGCAAAAATATTTGTTTTTCATCATTGAAATTTTTTTTTAATGAGTCCATTCATACAATGGTCATTTTACTGAGTTAACTTACCATTCGAAACCAATGCTTTATCATAGAACTACGCGTACAGTAAAATTCTCAATGTATGCTTAAAATTGCGCTACGCGTACAGAATGAAAAAATGACAACTCATGATATTCTGAGGAATTTTTCTACTTTTATTTGCAATGATATCAAACTCTAGGTCAGATTACTCTCTTGAGGTATATATTTACCTCTACATGTCCCCTATTCAGTCGCAATGATTGTATTTCGTACATAATAATCATTTCAATTTTGGAATGTGACCTTGGATATTGATTGTCAAAAAGTTCATTGAAAATCATGTTGCAAAAGGAATACAACTTTTTATACTTGTGCCAGTTTATAATCATAACATATTATCATTGTTAAGGAAGTTTTTTTCTTTTTTACATCCATTTATCATTTCATTTGATTAAAATCAGAGCAACCTCTTCTATTTGTTTATTCGCTTCGACAAACAGCGCTTTCCAAAATTGTACACTTCCGTTCCTACACTGTGCATGTAATATACTCATTTTTATAGCGCGTAGAATCAGTGGATCGGTATATAAAGTTCCTTCCGTTATCTTGTCTTAAGGTTTTTGACTTAATCTTTATAAGACACTTTAAACAGTTAGATAAAGTTCCTTCCATGATCTTGTCTTAAAGTTTTTGACTCCATCTTTATCAGACATTTTAAACACTTAGATAGAGTTTCTGACTTCATTTTTATTGGACACTTTAAACATTTTGTTTAGACATCATTTGTTTGAAGAAACTGAGAGAGAGAGAGAGAGAGAGAGAGAGAGAGAGAGAGAGAGATTTCATTTGTAATTCACTAATAGAAGACATTGTTTTAATTCAGTTTCCATGAATAAATAACCCTTTTATCGTTTAAAGTAATGCACATTGTAATAGAATCCAACAAAGCAGTTTCAGTCAGAGCCCACGTGCTACTCCTGTCAACCAAATCATCCCGCGAGCTGCACCACGTGCTCCTTCCATCATGTTTTTCAAGTCCGAAGAAAATAGAAATATATGTTTGACATTCAGAATAAAGTATTTTACAGTGTATTTAACGTAAAACATGAATCAAGTTAATATGTATATATATTACGTTTTTTAAACAGAAAACTACACGTGTAACTAACTAACTCTCTCTCTCTCTCTCTCTCTCTCTCTCTCTCTCTCTCTCTCTCTCTCTGTCCACTCATTTAAAACAGGGTATGTATTTTATTCATATTTATTTTCAAAGTAATTTGGTCTCCATGATTAAACGCTGATGTATACTATTTTTGAACAGATTTGCTTTGATGCCACCGAATATTAAAATGAAAATCAAAATGTAACGGGACAGAATACTTCTTGGTTGATTACAGGAACAGACGATTTATCAAAGTATTTTTTTCAGTCATCTAAAAAAAGTATCTCTAACATAAACGTTTTTAATATTTTGTCTCTGTATCTCCCTCCCCTTTATTCTGCCTCCCCCCCCCCCGCTGTCTCTCTCTCTCTCTCTCTCTCTCTCTCTCTCTCTCTCTCTCTCTCTCTCTCTCTCTGAGTGTATATGTGTGTGCAAACAATATTGTGAAACATGAACAGATCCAATTTGTTTTTAACATCTTTCAAGTCCAGTCCAATCATTCCCATTTCCATTTCTTTTTCATTCAATGATATTTGTTAATTGAGGTTGCTTATCAAACTTGCTGACAGTCGAGGACCCTCCTTCCCCTTTTTCCTTACCTTTTTCGAGTTCATTGTTCATGCATTTAAAATTTAAAAAATTGTGATCAGAAAGGTAATGAAAGCTTTAGAATTTTATTTTGCTTCCTGTACTTTAGTGAATAACCAATGGAAGCCGTAAGGTACTTGTATTTAACTGACTCACTACACCTTGGAATAGTTTCTCAAATGAACAGAACATTATTTGATTATAAAAGATGCAATGTAACATAATGCATCAAAGTATATACATGTAAGTCATATACATGTAGGCGAAAATATATGCAATTTTGTATTTAAAACTTATAATTTCAAAAGTTCAATGAAATATGCCGCATGCAGGTTTAAACTTGTGATCTGCGGTTCACAAGTCCGAAACTCATGCACAGATACCGGTATGATTTTACAACACAGATAAACTACTAGCGTAAATATGCATGGCGACGCGTTTAAAATTTCGACGTCTTGCTAAAAACGGAACAATTTTCAGCATAAATTTCATGATGTATATGTTTAAGTCACACATATAAGTTATATAACATTAGATTTGAAAAATTCAAGGCTTTTTAAAATGTTTTGTGCTGTGCATATTTGAAACACGGCATATTGCGGCCATTAACGTCCCTTGTTCTTTTTTTTTGCAATCCTATCCTAATATAAATGTCACAGAGAGAAAAATTATTTGGATTTAAAACTCAAAAATTGATTTTGAAATTTGCTGTTTGTTTGTGATTTGTATTGATTGGTGATTACGCAATGACCCATTTTGATATCAATATTTTATAGAAAAACAAAAACTTTTGAATAAAATTCAGAAACTGTTTTTTGCAATTTGCATTTGTTACATTTTGATTGCTGTACAATTAATGTAGTTGCAGGTCTGTAGCTTAAAAAATCACTGGATTTTGAAAAATATTTATTGATTTTGCCAACAAAACTATGTAAGAAATATTGTAATTTTAGAACGGGTAATGCTAAATTACCTATTGAGACAGGTAGATGGTATAATATTCCTAGAGAAAACAGAATTTGTAAATTATGTGCGTGCAATGAAATTGGAGATGAATCTCACTATCTTTTCAAATATACTGATGTATATATATCCAATTCAAGGGTTATATGTTTACCAAAATATTTCATAACAAATCCAAATGGTGTAAAATTTGAAACACTGTTGAAAATGTGTCACAAACATAAACCAACTTACCAATATTTGTAAACTGTTATATTCTAATTTTGAGAGAGTTAGCTCTCTTGGTTAACTTGAACCAATTAATTGTTATCCCTTCATCATGCCTGTACCAATAATCTTCATCTATTATATTGTAATTTGTACATACTGTACATAAGTATTTTCTCTACACTGTAAATTCAGTTATGAGAATAAAGTTTATTGTCATTGTCATTGGCGGTGTAACGAAGAATATTGACCCAGGTTGAAAATTGACTCGGGGTCATTTTTCAACGTTGAAAATTGAGACCAAAAGTCGTGAAATTAACACCCGGGGTCATTTTTCAACAGACTAAAAAAAATTATGAACTCTGATGACCGCAACGCGTTAAAAATTGACCCTGTTGAAAATTGACTCCAACTTCAGAGCTTTGAACTGTCTTTGAACTGAAAATGAAACCTGTTCTACACAGTTTAAATGTATATGCTTGAAAGTTTTCGTTTTAAAATTTGAATTCTTTCATACAGTCCGATACATATGCGGACGTTTCTGATTTGCTATGGGTTGTTTGTCCGATTACAATAATTTGATATTAAGACTGAAAACTCGGTATCCTATTTAATATTATGTTATACTCTGTAAATAAAGCTTACTTAAAAACGATGACATTTTGCTCCTAGAACGGGAGAGCGAGTTGGAGATAATTCGCGTTTCAGTCCGATACTGAATACGTATATAACAAATGTAACTGTTATTTATTCACCTGTAATTGATCGTCAAGACCGCGGCGGTGTTGACTTGCTGGACGACCCTACCGCGAGGGTACGCGGTTTTACCTCAGACACCTGTCTTAAACCACGCTGCAATTTGGACCGCGAATGTGTGCGGAAATACGGGACCCGCGTTGACGGTACTGTAGTATACAACCCGCATGTTGTGGTATACATGGTGTTTCTATACATGTAAGTTTTGAAGACAGTTCTGAATGATTAATGTCATGCATATTTTTTCTTTTTTTTTCTCGTTCCGTTGAGTGTAACCGTATGAAAATATGCGATCCCTGTCTAAAACGTATTTACATTTGGAGAAAACTCGTTATATTGTTGCTGATTGAAAACCGATAGGTACTGTAATGTTGTGGTATACATGGTGTTTTTATACATGTGAAGAAATTGTTGATACATGTATTAAGTCATCTTAAAACACCAATGTGTTACCAACTCATGTACCATTTGTAAATACCGTTTCTAATTATTGATAGAAAATCGAAGACGTGCTTAAGGATCTTTATTTTTTTTCCCAGATCGATAAGGTTTAGTTATCAATTGATGCAACGTTATGCAGAAATAACGCAATACGCAAACTTATGGCTTTAAAGTATGGCTCAGTGTGTTTCTGTTATTGATTTATTTCTTATTCCTTTCTTTTGGGATATTTAAAGTATGAACACGCATAAAAAAAAACAATTTTTTATCATTTAAAAAAAAGACTGCATAAGAAAAAATGTCGAGCAGTATGAAATGATACTTTTCATAAATCATTGTTATGACAAAGAAGTTAGTGTTATCTGCAATCAGAAGTTTGATTATTTTTTATAAATATTGATGAAAGATGTGCGTTACCAACCTTAGTGCGCATATCTGCGGGAAATCAGGAGGCTGTTTAAATATTCAATATAATGGAGTACATGTTCATGATTACCATACATTGTTGGTTTAAGATATAAACACTCATTATAAGCGTAATACCTTTGTAATCCATGATACCTTTACTTTTGCCTTTTAAATAGAATAGCGTTCGTCCGAATTTTAAACAGCCATTAGAGGAAAACATATAATAATTCTTCATTGCTGAAGTACTTCTTTTTGTTTTGTGTCTTTTCACTCGTATGTGTACTCGTATGTATAGAATCTATTTGCTTTAATGAAGAAATGATAATCCCTTTTATAACAAATATTGAGAATCATCAACAATAAAGCAATTATGAATGTGTTGTTTTCCACAAATTTTGTTTGTTCGTTTAAAATCAGCTGTCAATGTCACATAACATGAATATTCAAAAAGGCATTACGTTCCTGGCAGGAAAATAAATTTTCAAAATTGTATATCTTTTTAACGCCATCGAATACAGCATTACAATTATTAGCCTATGGGGAACCTTTTTAAGTACTAAACAAATAAAACGAGTTTTACCCGTCATCTATTTATTTTTAATTGGTCATCAGTTAATTAGTATTTTTGTTACACTTTTTCTATCTTCAACTAATTAACATGAATAATTTATTTCAAAGGCAAAACAAAGGGATAATTATTTGCAACAAAAACCTGAAGGAATGTTTTAAAATTGATCTAATTTAGTCATGAATAAATCATGTTTTTTATTCAGAAGAGAGTACATTCTAAACACACAGAGAAAAATTACAATTAATTGTTCTTTAATGTTAAAGTATCACATACCTCTCCTTCTATTAGGTTATCAGTATTTATTTTCATATACACGTTATATATCATATCACAGCTGCATAGTTTGAACTAGAGTTCTTTCATGTCCATGCCTTCAGCGTTACAATGTAACAAGACCGATCTTTAGGTAAACAAACATTTGGGACCAAGTCAGGGTATTTTGAAAATATTTTTTCCAAGTGCGTTTTGGTTGTATTTTTGTTGTTGTGAAGACACTTAACGTACTTTTAAAAATATTTCTGAATCAAAATTTGACCTCGTTTTTAATTAGTATACAGTATCATGATTTGTTTATAATCTTTTGTAAACCGTGATGAATATGAACTATCGTCATTGATAACGGGGAGGGGAAAAGATACAGTCCATTTTACCTTCCCAATGATATGTAAATTTTCATGACATATTAGCAAACGAAAAAGAACTGAAAATTGTTAAGAACTTAAAAGTAATTTCCTTTTTTTTTTGGTTTGTAAGGTATTACATACCAGTTTTTTTGTTTGTAAGGTATTACATTCCAGATATAGCTGACATAATTTCTTAAAATCATATTTATTTTCCATCGCTCCTCAAATGCTACAGGGGTATATATCGAGAAAGTTACGGTCGGATGCTTTCCGATCGAGGCATTCAGGTTGCACGGACTTCTAAATGCATGAACTACCGTGTTTTTAACGTATAACATGAATCAAGTTGATATGTATCTAAACAGAAAACTACACGTGCAACTCTCTCTCTCTCTCTCTCTCTCTCTCTCTCTCTCTCTCTCTCTCTCTCTGGGTGTATATGTGTGTGCAAACAATATTGTGAAACATGAACAGATCCAATCATTCCTATTTCCATTTCTTTTTCATTCAATGATATTTGTTATTGAAGTTGCTTATCAAACTTGCTGACAGTCGAGGACCCCCCTTCCCCTTTTTCCTTACCTTTTTCGAGTTCATTGTTCATGCATTTAAAATTTAAAAAAAATGTGATCAGAAAGGTTATGAAAGCTTTAGATTTTTTTTGGCTTCCTGTACTTTAGTGAATAACCAATGGAAGCCGTAAGGTACTTGTATTTAACTGACTCACTACATCTTGGAATAGTTTCTCAAATCAACAGAAAATTATTTGATCATAAAAGATGCAATGTAGCATAATGTATATACATGTAAGTCATATACATTGTAGTATATGAGTACCCCCCCCCCCTATTTTGTTTTATTTTGAATGTTTGTATTGTTGTGACTAAACAGTAAACTATTCGCAGAATATAGAGAAGATGGTTAAATATGTATAATATGCATTCGTATTAAATGGGAGTGTATACATGTATAAATATATACATGTTAATATATGCTTTATTTGAATGTGCAGAGAAAATTCGAGTTGAATGTATTAATGTGTAATCTAAACATGTTGTCATCAAGTATCATTGTGATCATTCATTTAAGAAACATACCTATTTTCTTTTCATGATTGTCTGATTGATTGACTGCACTGTATATGCGTGCATATCACTGTTTTTGTGAAGAGCACATTGTTTTCCTTCTCGCATGTTCATTTCCGGTTGGTGTAGAAAACGATATAATCGATAAATTTAGTTAAAGTTCCGTGGCGCGCATTTATGAATATGTACTATTTCCTGCAACTTATAATTGATTAACAGTTATAATTATAGCAATTTTATGAGTGTGTATCGATATATATATATGTGTTTGTTATTCAAAATATGTGTTTACGATCATTTCTTAATACCTTAAAATTATCGATAGTTAAGTCATGCGTGATATGCGTGATTGTGTGAATTGACCAATGAAATTATAGAATTTAATATGTAAACCAATAATATTATATAATTGATCAATCTGTCAATATTCGATATTTTCATGTATTATCTGTTGATTTCTGTGATTGGTTAATATATAAACGTAGACGCTGAGATTTCAGGGGAGTCGCCTGCAACTTTTGGCCTGGTAGGTCACGTAGGATTTTTCTCGATTTTTTTTTATTTTTATTTTATTTTATTCTATCTTTTATTTGAAGTCTTAAAATATTTTATTTATTATTTGATAGGAATTTTTAACCGTTTATAGGACAAAATATAGTCCATTACGGTATTTTAAAAGAACTTCAGTCTAAAGACTTTATGGTTCTTTTCGCTAGAAAATTTGATTTTTTTTTTTATTTATTTAAATTTTCTCTTCAATTTTATTTTAATTTTTAGTTCATACAAACAGCGTAGCTATGCTACAAGTTTGTACTCTTTCTCTTATTTTGAGTCCGATAGTTGAGAGATTCAACGAAAGGTCTCATTTATTATTTGGATTTTCCTACGCTTTTAAACATAAATTTTCATTGAAATTTTAAGATTAATATTCGTATCATAAATTTTATTGCTGAAATTTACAGTCCCTTAGCATTTTTATCGGTAAACAAGTCAAACCTGTTAACTTAATACAGAACGACTTGTCATAGGTTTAACAAGTCTCAAGTTATATATAACTCTGACTTGTTTCCCACGTATTATGCGATATTGAATTAAAATAATATTTTTCGGGTTGGGATTTCTATATAAAAATTCGTAGTCTGTTTTATGGGATAAATTTTTGATTATCAATTCAGCGACTCCATTGGTTCATTTTCCAATTATTTATTATTTATTCACGTGTGTATGGTGAGAGTAAGCTGCATATTTATTTATATAATTTGTCATCTGTTGAAATCGTTAATAAACTTGTTCGTTTAACTTTACAAATGTCTTGTATCTTATTCTGCGAATGGTTGAGTTATTTGATCGTTATTTAACCACATTATAAATACACCCGGTACTGCTACGTTACATTTTTGGCATCCACGACGGGATACCTTCATATTTTTAGGGGTATCCTGTGATACGAACTTTTTGCTGGGTGATTATTTTTATGATTGGTTATTTTTATCGAAAGTAATTTTTGATGTGTACATTTTCATAGGTAGTAGTACTCTTACTGAATAAAATGGGAAAGAAAGGGAGAAAGGGTCTGGTTGTTATAGAAACAGATGTTTTATCAGACGGTGTGAAAGATACACAGAAAAATGATAGACATAGTGTAGGAGAAATTGGCTCAGAAATCAGTTTTAAAACTGGATCTGACGTTAGTCCTTTGGGACCCAGAGGTGTCATGAATAGTAACTTAACTGTTCCAATCACCATGCATACGTCATGTACAAATTTAACATCTGGATTGATGTCTAGTTCATGTCCAATGAACACTCAAAACACAAAAAGTGCAACATCATTTACTATAAATGAACAAAATGAAACATCTAACGGGTGTAACGGACAGATGTTCGTATTAGGTAGGGGAGATAACCCCCAGCAACAATATCCACTTCCAATACATGATTACACTGATAGCTCTGCAAATGAAGACTTTGGAGAAACTGGAGATGTTAGAATTCAGACTGCAAAACCACATCCCTTATTACCAATTCCAGGCCCACATTTAGCAAACGAAAACTTAAGTACAGTCTTAGAAGATATGAAGAAAGTCTTGAGCTCAATTCAATCAAACATGTCTCTAAAGTCAGAAAATCCTAAAAAAACGTCAGACTGATGCCATTCAGCCAAAACCTCAGCTTAGACAAAAGGGCAGTAGAAGAGCAAAGCTTCAAAAAAATCAGAAACGTGCAAGACACGTAGAAACAGATTCCACACTCACTGATGAATCTAGCTGTATCAGCACCTCCTCTTCTTCCGACGAAGAAAGTATATCTACTTCAATTGTAACACAAAATAAACGGCAAAGAAAATTCACTCAAAAGTTGCCTCCCTTTACTGGTCAGGACAAAGAAAAATGGATTGTATGGAAAGGTAGATTTGAAGAAGTAGCAGATAGAGGAAACTGGACAGATAATGATAGATTAGATGAACTGTTACCCAGAATGCAAGGCGGGGCAGGAGAATTTGTCTTTGAGCAGCTAACAAAGGAAATTAGATCTAACTATAAAAAGGTTATTCAAGAGCTGGACAACAGGTACAGAGTAGTGGAAACTAAAAAGTCCCTAGAAGCAAAGTTTAGTATTAGAAGACAGAAACCTAATGAACCTGTTGAAGTATATGCAGCAGAACTAAAGAAAATGTATGCAAAGGCATACCCTAGTCGAGATGAAAATACCAGAAGAGAGGATCTCCTGAGAAAATTCTTTGATGGCCTAAATGATGAGAAAATTCAATTTCAAGTCGAATACATAAAAGAACCAGACAATATTGATGACGCTGTATTTCAAGTTGTTAATTTCTGCGATCTCAACAAAAGAAGTAATGCTAGGGCCGAAAAACAACCAGTTCGAGCAGTGACGGATAAACAAGTAAAACCAGAAATAAGAAGAAAATCAGGCAGCCAGGAATTACAGCCAAAGAAAACTCAAAATAACACAGCTTCCATTACTACTGATGAGTGCCACGTACAAGAAACAGCAATGTCTACATTTCAGGATGACATGTTAAAAATGAAAGAACAAATACAAAATCTAGAGAAGATGATTGCTGAAATGAATAGATATTCTTCAACTGGTTTCCAACAGAAGCCCAAGTCAACTCCAAATCAGAACAACATTTGTTACAACTGTAAGAATATTGGACATTATGCACGTGACTGCCCAAACAAAACTCAACATCATTTTAGAACTCCATTTCATATGTCCAGACCTCAGCCCCACATTCAGACTGAAACGGTATCCCAGCAATCTGGAAATTTAAACTTCAGGGGATCGTAACTGTGGGTCAAGAGACGATCCAAGAGCAAGCTCCTAAAGAAGACCTACCTGAAAAGAAAAAAATGACATTTGTAAAGATACATGTACTTATGATGTTAAGAGAAATTTTGAAACATGTCCTGGAATTTATGTCAAGGGCAAAATAGATGATGTCTCTGTTGTTTTTACAATTGACACTGGTGCTTCAAGAACTCTCATGTCAAAGAAAGTCTATAAACAAATGAAGAATAAACCTGAACTTGAACATACTACTGGTGTTATTAATGCTTGTGGCATGAACCTGAACTCCTTTGGTGAAGCAGAATTTACTCTGACACTTGGAGATCTCGCTATCCATCAAAATATCATTGTTGCTAATATAGATGACGATTGTCTTTTGGGGGTGGATGTTTTACAAAATAAACAAGGTGTCTCTGCGGACATCATCCTTAGTCAAGGAGTTTTGAAATTACATGGCGTAGATATACCCTGTATTCAAGTTGAGTCGAATAATAAATGTAGAAGAGTTACAGCTGCTGATGACTATACTATTCCGCCTTATAGTGAAAAAATCATACAAGCCTTTGTTGAGAGAGAGGATGTCACCTCTGAACCTACAGAGTTTATTGTAGAACCAAATGAAAACTTCATTTCGAGATATGAGTTATTGATGGCAAGTACTTTAGTGGATACAGCCAAGAATACATCAATACCTATACGAATACTTAACCCAACTTGTGACGAGAAACAAATTAGACAAGATGCTGTCCTGGGAATAGCTGATGAATTCCTCTATGAAACTGTTCTTGATGACGCTTGTCAGAATGACACGCCTCCAATATCAGTCAGATGTACTGCTGAAAAAGAAAGTAGAGAAAACATTAAAATACCTGAACATTTAGTGCAAATGTATGAGAGTTCATTAAAAGACAACAACTTTGATCAGACTTCTCAGAAGTTACTTCTTGACTTGCTATTTGAATATCAAGATACATTTTCAAAGAATGATCTAGACCTTGGTTTAACTCATGTAAATGAGCATATCATAGATACTGGTGATGCTAAACCAATTAAACTTCCTCCAAGACGAGTTCCCATTGCATATGCTGAAGCAGAATTACAGACAATCAATGATATGGAAAAACAGGGAATAATTAGAAAATCTAATTCTCCTTGGGCATCCCCACTTAACTTGGTACTCAAGAAAAATGGTAAAATCCGACCATGCGTGGACTACAGAAGGGTCAATGATGTAACAATAAATGATGCTTTTCCTCTACCAAGAATTCAAGACTGTTTGGATGCAGTGTCTGGTGCGACAATATTTTCTACATTTGACCTTACATCAGGTTATCATCAAGTTCCTGTTCGAGAGTCTGATATACCAAAAACCGCTTTTATAACAAAATATGGATTGTGGGAATTTCTAACTATGCCCATGGGAATGAAAGGGAGTGCACAAACTTTTCAACGTACCCTGCAAATGATTTTAAATGGCCTACAATGGCAGACCTGCTTAATTTATCTTGATGATATTATTGTATTTGGGTCCAATTTTCAAGAACATTTAGACAGAGTTAAGGAAGTACTGGAAAGGATTAGAAAAGCTGGTCTAAAGCTGAAACCTAACAAGTGCCAATTGTTTCAAAAGGAAGTCTCTTTCCTGGGGCATGTTATTAACAAAAATGGTATTAAACCAAACCCTGACAACATTGCCAAAATCATTGATTGGCCGATTCCTAGAACACCTACCGAAGTGAGACAGATTATTGGCATGGCTTCATATTATAGGAAGTTCATTAAAGATTTTGCCAGTATTGTAAGACCTTTAGTTAATCTTACAAAGAAAGACCACACCTTTGATTGGACTATAGATTGTCAAGATGCATTTCACAAAATTAAAGAGCTACTAACAGGACCAGAAATTATGAGTTTTCCTACAATGGAAGGGGAATTTGTACTCGATACTGACGCCAGTAACTATAGTATTGGTGCCGTGTTAAGCCAAGTGCAGGAGGGTCAAGAAAAAGTAATAGCTTATGCTAGTAGAGCATTAAACAAAGCTGAAATAAACTATTGTGTCACAGACAAAGAATTACTGGCAGTACGATATTTTGTAGAATATTTCCGACAATATCTATTAGGAAGAAGATTTAAAATTCGAACAGACCATCAGGCTTTAGTTTGGTTGTTTAGAATAAAGGAACCTAAGGGCAGAATTGCAAGATGGATTGAAATACTCTCGTCCTATGACTTTTCTATAGAATACCGTCCAGGAAATAAGCACGGAAATGCAGATGCATTATCTCGATGTCCTAATCCTAAAAACTGTCAATGCTCCAATTTTGATAGCCTAGAACAATTAAAGTGTGGACCATGTAAAAAATGTACAAAACGTATGGAAGAAACTCCAGAGAGAAAAAGATGGCCAGAAAACAAAAATACAGTGGAAATACGTGCTGTCACCAGGAATCAACTAAAAGCGGAAGCTACTACTTGGAGTGACATTTATATACCTGTCAATATTGAACAGATACAAAAAGATGACCCAGATTTGAAAATTCTTCATGAAACTAAAAGAGAAGAGAAGAAACCCGATTTTCATCAAATACAGACTTTAAGTCCTGCTGCTAGACATTATTTTTGTATATGGGATTCCATTGTACTAGAAGATGGTCTACTAAAAAAAAGAAACTTATCCAAAGATGGTTCTTTTGAGAGCTTTCAAATACTTTTACCAAGAGTCTTAAAAGATGATGTTTTACATCAAATGCATGATTCTGTCATTTCTGGTCACCTTGGTTATAAGAAAACCACTGCAAAAGTACGAAGAAAATTCTATTGGTTTGAAATGAGACAAGATATTAAAATATGGGTCTCTAAATGCCAAATTTGTCAAATGAATAAGCCTCCTGTCAAGCCACCCAAGGCGCCATTGGGGGATATGAGAGTGGGCGCCCCATTAGATAGAGTAGCCACAGATATATTGGGACCGTTACCAAGAACCCCTCGTGGAAACAAATACATTCTAGTAGTAATGGACTACTTCACCAAATGGGTCGAAATTCTAGCAGTACCTGATCAAACTGCTATTACCTGTGCAGATAAGATTCTAAACGAATTTATTGCTCGTTTTGGATGTCCCTTGAGTTTACATAGTGACCAAGGCAGAAACTTTGAGAGTCAAATTTTTAAAGAACTCTGTCAACTTCTAGAAATTAAAAAGACAAGAACAACCCCTAGGAATCCCAAAGCCAATGGAATGGTAGAAAGATTTAACAGAACTCTCGTTAGCATGATTAAATCCTATATCAAAGGAAAACAGACCAAATGGGACCTCAATTTAGGATGCTTAGCTATGGCCTATAGATGTACGCCACAGGAGTCTACAAATTTTTCCCCAAATTTTATAATGCTAGGTAGAGAATTAAAACTACCTTTGGAGGTTTTATTTTGTCCAAATGAAAATGAAGAGAACTCTTCTTACGGAGAATATATCAGCAATTTACGTGATAATTTGTATCAAGCTCATCTTATTGTCAGAAGAAAACTACAAATGTCAGCAAAAGTACAGAAAGATAGATATGATACAAAGATGTTCTTAAACCTGTATAGTCCTGGAGATCTTGTCTTGATGCTACAAGAGCAGCCCCAACTCGACGTGGAAAGCAGGAAACTACTGTTGAAATACCATGGACCATTCCTTGTTCTACAAAAGTTGAATGATTTATTATACAGAGTTCAAACAGATGAAAGGGGAACACAGAAAATAGTCCATCATGACAAAATTAAGCCATATCAAGGAGATGAATTGGCATGGATGAAGAATGCTTTGAAGAAATTCCAGAAGTCTACTTAATCTTTTTAAAGTCTAAATATTATGTACATGATGTATAACATTCTATGAATTATATGCATATATATGTACAACGACATATTGTAACATAGAGCAGACTACGACTATGGGTGTATAAGGAAACATTGGGGATGGATTTATGATATTTATACATAAGTATTTATACTTACCTTTATTATCTGTAAAATTTACAGAAAACCATGGATATTTCCAAAGCAGAGAAGAAGGGAAGAGTCTTCCAGTGCAGTCTTTGCGACTATAAACAGATCAAGAAATATGCAATAAAACATTATTTAAAGACTCATGTGACAAGGGACCAAGTTCCATTTTCTTGTAGCAAGTGTGATTATGTGTCACTCACCCTTAAGGATGTGGAGAATCATGGTAAATGGTATGGACCACACAAGAATACAGATCTTCCAGTTGATATTATCAGAGCCGCCAATCCATTTGTATGGAAAGACGATCATCTTAGACGCTGGGATCAGTCGTCATCCTTAGCTCATTGGTTGAACCAGCAGAAGAAAAACGAAGAGAAGAGTCTCGAAAACCTATTAGCAGAAGCTGCCAGCCTTCAGGTTCCCAATACAGTAACCATAGAGCCCACAGAGAATACTGGCATTGTGGTGGCGTCCGATTCCATAAATGAAATCCCACCATTTGAGGATATTCTACCAGACCTACTAGGAGTGGGAGAGAGCGAGGAAATTGACAAGCAGGAGAAAGAAGATGTATCCATGACGGCCTTTGAGCAGATAAAGGAGGAAATAAGAAAACAGGGAGAGAGGCAGGTGCGCGCTCTACAAGAGCAGACCAAAGCAATCCAAGAGTTGAATAAGACACTTACAGGCTATTTTTATAACAGTGGACCACAGCGTGGGTTAACTCCTTTGCCTGACAGGCCTCCAACTCCAGTTGTAAATAGATCGAACCAAAGAAGATCTCCACGAAGACCACCTAACCATTTCTATCGCCCACGAGTTGTTGTGAGACCACACAGACCAGTGCCCCCCAGGAGTCGGGAAATTCATAGAGATGAAAGATGGAAAAGATCAAGAACCTTGTTCACTAGAGAAAGAAGCCGGTCCAGGTCCTCATCACCCCATTCAAAGAAGATGAAGTCAGTCGTTAAGAAGAGTAGTTAGTTTGTATGAGTATGTATTTAGAAATTTAAGGGTAAAATATAGTTTGTAGTTTGGGATGGGGGTTGGATTTTAACATGTATATATATATATATATTAAAAAAACTATCTATTGATAGTGAAAGATGGACTTTTATAGCACAGTGTATTGATAGTTATATTCATCTATATACTGTATTATGTTCTTGTGCCATATCCATTGTCAGTTTCTGTTGTCCCTGAAATGAGAACTGATGTATTTTGTTATTCTTATATCACATAATAGCTAACATTGTGAGCTAGATTGATCTCTACAGTACTGCAGTATTATGTCTATCATAGCTAGTAGATAGAAATGTTTGAAGAAGATACCTATGAAGTATGTCACATCTGTAGTAATTGATTTTAATTGATTTGTTTATATTTGTCAATCATTACAAATTAAGATGGATGTTTGAGCTTTATAGATGTTCAGTAAATGAACGATAGGTTTACTATTTTGTCCTTAAAAATTAGACATACTCAAGTCGGTAGTACAATGACGATTGGCTCCGCAATTTTAGGTGTTATCAATGACGATTGATCACCGAAGGTTCTTGACTTATTTGTACATAGTTTTTCTTTAGCATAATATAGAACCTCTTTTAAGTCATGAGATTCCTTTTTGTTAGCATGGTTATGTATCTTTGTTACCATGGTTATGGCTTTTGTTGCTGTGGTACAGAATTTTTGAGTATTTTATTTGATGTAAATCAGTATAAGCATCACCATTTTATTGTCCTTGTCTTGTGTATTATTTTGAGAAGTTGTGATGGTACATGTGAGATGTTACTTTTTTTTTTATATAGGGTTTTTATATTAAGTTGCATGAAAGTTGTGTGTATGATACATTTTTATCTTATGTTTATGTGTAATATTTTTGGTGGATGTATAAAAACTGTTTATGATGGTATGGATATGTTGTCCTCGTCTATGTTTATGTGAGTTCTTAAAGAGTTTTTAGATTGATATTGTTCATGGGGACATGAACAGTAAAAGAAGGGGCAGTGTAGTATATGAGTACCCCCCCCCCTCTTTTGTTTTATTTTGAATGTTTGTATTGTTGTGACTAAACAGTAAACTATTCGCAGAAAATAGAGAAGATGGTTAAATATGTATAATATGCATTCGTATTAAATGGGAGTGTATACATGTATAAATATATACATGTTAATATATGCTTTATTTGAATGTGCAGAGAAAATTCGAGTTGAATGTATTAATGTGTAATCTAAACATGTTGTCATCAAGTATCATTGTGATCATTCATTTAAGAAACATACCTATTTTCTTTTCATGATTGTCTGATTGATTGACTGCACTGTATATGCGTGCATATCACTGTTTTTGTGAAGAGCACATTGTTTTCCTTCTCGCATGTTCATTTCCGGTTGATGTAGAAAACGATATAATCGATAAATTTAGTTAAAGTTCCGTGGCGCGCATTTATGAATATGTACTATTTCCTGCAACTTATAATTGATTAACAGTTATAATTATAGCAATTTTATGAGTGTGTATCGATATATATATATGTGTTTGTTATTTAAAATATGTGTTTACGATCATTTCTTAATACCTTAAAATTATCGATAGTTAAGTCATGCGTGATATGCGTGATTGTGTGAATTGACCAATGAAATTATAGAATTTAATATGTAAACCAATAATATTATATAATTGATCAATCTGTCAATATTCGATATTTTCATGTATTATCTGTTGATTTCTGTGATTGGTTAATATATAAACGTAGACGCTGAGATTTCAGGGGAGTCGCCTGCAACTTTTGGCCTGGTAGGTCACGTAGGATTTTTCTCGATTTTTTTTTATTTTTATTTTATTTTATTCTATCTTTTATTTGAAGTCTTAAAATATTTTATTTATTATTTGATAGGAATTTTTAACCGTTTATAGGACAAAATATAGTCCATTACGGTATTTTAAAAGAACTTCAGTCTAAAGACTTTATGGTTCTTTTCGCTAGAAAATTTGATTTTTTTTTTTTATTTATTTAAATTTTCTCTTCAATTTTATTTTAATTTTTAGTTCATACAAACAGCGTAGCTATGCTACAAGTTTGTACTCTTTCTCTTATTTTGAGTCCGATAGTTGAGAGATTCAACGAAAGGTCTCATTTATTATTTGGATTTTCCTACGCTTTTAAACATAAATTTTCATTGAAATTTTAAGATTAATATTCGTATCATAAATTTTATTGCTGAAATTTACAGTCCCTTAGCATTTTTATCGGTAAACAAGTCAAACCTGTTAACTTAATACAGAACGACTTGTCATAGGTTTAACAAGTCTCAAGTTATATATAACTCTGACTTGTTTCCCACGTATTATGCGATATTGAATTAAAATAATATTTTTCGGGTTGGGATTTCTATATAAAAATTCGTAGTCTGTTTTATGGGATAAATTTTTGATTATCAATTCAGCGACTCCATTGGTTCATTTTCCAATTATTTATTATTTATTCACGTGTGTATGGTGGGAGTAAGCTGCATATTTATTTATATAATTTGTCATCTGTTGAAATCGTTAATAAACTTGTTCGTTTAACTTTACAAATGTCTTGTATCTTATTCTGCGAATGGTTGAGTTATTTGATCGTTATTTAACCACATTATAAATACACCCGGTACTGCTACGTTACATACATGTAGGCGAAAATATATACAATTTTGTATTTAAAACTTATAATTTCAAAAGTTCAATGAAATAGGCCGCATGCAGATTTAAACTTGTGATCTGCGGTTCACAAGTCCGAAACTCATGCGCAGAGACCGGTATGTTTTTACAACACAGATAAACTACTCGCGTAAATATGCATGGCGTCACGTTTAAAATTTCGACGTCTTGTTTAAAACGGAACAGTTTTCAGCATAAATTTCATGATGTATATGTTTAATTCACACACATAAGTTATATAACATTAGATTTGAAAAATTCAAGACTTTTTAAAATGTTTTGTGCTGTGCATATTTGAAACACGGCATATTGCGGCCATTAACGTCCCTTGTTCTTTATTTTATTTATTTTTTGCAATCCTATCCTAATATAAATTTCATAGAGAGAAAATTATTTTGATTTAAAATTCAAAAATTGATTTTGAAATTTGCTGTAACATTTGTGATTTGTATTGATTGGTGATTACGCAATGGCCCATTTTGATATCAATATTTTATAGAAAAACAAAAACATTTGAATAAAATTCAGAAACTGTTTTTTGCAATTTGCATTTGTTACATTTTGATTGCTGTACAATTAATGTACATGTAGTTGCAGGTCTGTAGCTTAAAAAATCACTAGATTTTGAAAAATATTTATTGATTTTGCCAACAAAACTATGTAAGAAATATTGTAATTTTAGAACGGGTAATGCTAAATTACCTATTGAGACAGGTAGATGGTATAATATTCCTAGAGAAAACAGAATTTGTAAATTATGTGCGTGCAATGAAATTGGAGATGAATTTCACTATCTTTTCAAATGTACTGATGTATATATATCCAATTCAAGGGTTATATGTTTACCAAAATATTTCATAAAAAATCCAAATGGTGTAAAATTTGAAATACTGTTAAAAATGTCACAAACATAAAGCAACGTACTAATATTTGTAAACTATTAGATACCAATTTTGAGAGAGTTAGCTCTCTTGGTTAACTTGAACCAATTATCTGTTATCCATTCATCATTCCTGTACCAATGATTTTCATCTATTATATTGTAATTTGTACATACTGTACATAAGTATTTTCTCTACACTGTAAATTCAGTTATGAGAATAAAGTTTATTGTCATTGTCATTGGCGGTGTAACGAAGAATGTTGACCCAGGTTGAAAATTGACCCGGGGGTCATTTTTCAACGTTGAAAATTGAGACCAAAAGTCGTGAAATTAACACCCGGGGTCATTTTTCAACAGACTGAAAAAAATTCTAAACTCTGATGACCTCAACACGTTAAAAATTGACCCTGTTGAAAATTGTCTCCAACTTCAGAGCTTTGAACTGTCTTTGAACTGAAAATGAAACCTGTTCTACACAGTTTAAATGTATATGCTTGAAAGTTTTCGTTTTAAAATTTGAATTCTTTCATACAGTCCGATACATATGCGGACGTTTCTGATTTGCTGCGGGTTGTTTGTCCGATTACAATAATTTGATATTAAGACTGAAAACTCGGTATCCTATTTAATACCGTGTTAGACTCTGTAAATAAAGCTTACATAAAGACGATGACATTTTGCTCCTAGAACGGGACGAGCGAGTTGGAGATAACTCGCGTTTCAGTCCGATACTGAATACGTATATAACAAATGTAACTGTTATCTATTCACCTGTAATTGATCGTCAAGACCGCGGCGGTGTTGACTTGCTGGACGACCCTACCGCGAGGGTACGCGGTTTTACCTCAGACACCTGTCTTAAACCACGCTGCAATTTGGACCGCGAATGTGTGCGGAAATACGGGACCCGCGTTGACGGTACTGTAGTATACAACCCGCATGTTGTGGTATACATGGTGTTTCTATACATGTAAGTTTTGACGACAGCTCTGAATGATTATTGTCATGCATAGTTTTTTTCTTTTTTTTTCGTTCCGCAAAACAAAAGGATAATTATTTGCAACAAGATACCCAGAACTATAACCTGAAGGAATGTCAATTGATCAAATGAATAAATCATGTTTTTTATTCAGAAAAGAGCTTACATTCTAACCACACAGAGCAAAATTACAATTAATTGTTCTTAATGTTAAAGTACCACATACCTCTCCTTCTATTAGGTTATCAGTATTTTTTTTCATATACACGTTATATATCATAGCACAGCTGCATAGTTTGAACTAGAGTTCTTTCATGGCCATGCCCTCAGCGTTTCAATGTAACAAGACCAATCTTTAGGTAAACAAACATCTGGGTCCAAGTCAGGGCATTTTGAAAATATTTTTTCCAAGTGCGTTTTGGTTGTATATAAACAATTTTTGTTGTTGTGAAGACACTTAACGTACTTTTAAAAAGTATTTCTGAATCAAAATTTGACCTCGTTTTTAATTAGTATACAGTATCATGATTTGTTTATAATCTTTTGTAAACCGTGATGAATATGAACTATCGTCATTGATAACGGGGAGGGGAAAAGATACAGTCCATTTTCCCTTCCCAAAGATATATAAATTTTCATGACATTTTAGCAAATGAAAAAGAACTGAAAATTGTTAAGAACTTTAAAGTAATTTCTTTTTTTTTGTAAGGAATTACATATCAGTAATAGCTGACAAAAGTTCTTAAAATCATTTAGTCGCCATATTATTTTCCATCACTCCTCAAACGCTACAGGGGTATATATCGAGAAAGTTACGGTCGGATGCTTTCCGATCAAGGCATTCAGTTGCACGGACTTCTAAAAGCATGAACTACAGTGTTTTTAACGTATAACATGAATCAAGTTGATATGTATATATACTACGTTGTTTAAACAGAAAACTACACGTGTAACTCTCTCTCTCTCTCTCTCTCTCTCTCTCTCTCTCTCTCTCTCTGAGTGTGTATGTGTGTGCAAACAATATTGTGAAACATGAACAGATCCAATTTGTTTTTAACATCTTTCAAGTCCAGTCCAATCATTCCCATTTCTATTTCTTTTTCATTCGATGATATTTGTTAATTGAGGTTGCTCTTCAAACTTGCTGACCGTCGAGGACCCTCCCCCCTCCCCTTTTTCCTTACCTTTTTCGAGTTCATTGTTCATGCATTTAAAATTAAAAAATTGTGATCAGAATGGTTATGAAAGCTTTAGATTTTTTTTTTGGCTTCCTGTACTTTAGTGAATAACCAATGGAAGCCGTCAGGTACTTGTATTTAACTGACTCACTACACCTTGAAATAGTTTCTCAAATCAACAGAAAATTATTTGATTATAAAAGATGCAATGTAGCATAATGTATATACATGTAAGTCATATACATGTAGGCGAAAATATATACAATTTTGTATTTAAAACTTATAATTTCAAAAGTTCAATGAAATAGGCCGCTTGCAGATTTAAACTTGTGATCTGCGGTTCACAAGTCCGAAACTCATGCACAGATACCGGTATGATTTTACAACACAGATAAACTACTCGCGTAAATATGCATGGCGTCGCGTTTAAAATTTCGACATCTTGCTAAAAACGGAACAGTTTTCAGCATAAATTTCATGATGTATTTGTTTAAGTCACGCATATAAGTTATATAACATTAGATTTGAAAAATTCAAGACTTTTTAAAATGTTTTGTGCTGTGCATATTTGAAACAAGGCATATTGCGGCATTTAACGTCCCTTGTTCTTTATTTTTTTTTTGCAATCCTATCCTAATATAAATTTCATAGAGAGAAAAATTATTTTGATTTAAAATTCAAAAATTGATTTTGAAATTTGCTGTAACATTTGTGATTTATATTGATTGGTGATTACGCAATGGCCCGTTTTGATATCAATATTTTATAGAAAAACAAAAACTTTTGAATTAAATTCAGAAACTGTTTTTTTGCAATTTGCATTTGTTACATTTTCATTGCTGTTCAATTAATGTAGTTGCAGGTCTGTAGCTTAAAAAATCACAAGATTTTGAAAAATATTTATTGATTTTGCCAACAAAACTATGTAAGAAATATTGTAATTTTAGAACGGGTGATGCTTAATTACCTATTGAGACAGGTAGATGGTATAATATTCCTAAGGAAAACAGAATTTGTAATTTTTGCGCGTGCAATGAAATTGGAGATGAATTTCACTAGTATCTTTTCAAATGTACTGATGTATATATATCCAATTCAAGGGTTATATGTTTACCAAAATATTTCATAACAAATCCAAATGGTGTAAAATTTGAAACACTGTTGAAAATGTGTCACAAACATAAACCAACTTACCAATATTTGTAAACTAATGGATACTAATTTTGAGAGAGTTAGCTCTCTTGGTTAACTTGAACCAATTAATTGTTATCCCTTCATCATGCCTGTACCAATAATCTTCATCTATTATATTGTAATTTGTACATACTGTACATAAGTATTTTCTCTACACTGTAAATTCAGTTATGAGAATAAAGTTTATTGTCATTGTCATTGGCGGTGTAACGAAGAATATTGATCCAGGTTGAAAATTGACCCGGGGGTCATTTTTCAACGTTGAAAATTGAGACCGAAAGTCGTGAAATTAACACCCGGGGTCATTTTTCAACAGGCTGAAAAAAATTCTAAACTCTGATGACCTCAACACGTTAAAAGTTGACCCTGTTGAAAATTGACTCCAACTTCAGAGCTTTGAACTGTCTTGAACTGAAAATGAAACCTGTTCTAAACAGTTTAAATGTATTTGCTTGAAAGTTTTCGTTTTAAAATTTGAATTCTTTCATACAGTCCGATACATATGCGGACGTTTCTGATTTGCTATGGGTTGTTTGTCCGATTACAATAATTTGATATTAAGACTGAAAACTCGATATCCTATTTAATACCGTGTTAGACTCTGTAAATAAAGCTTACTTAATGACGATGACATTTTGCTCCTGGAACGGGACGAGCAAGTTGGAGATAACTCGCGTTTCAGTCCGATACCGAATACATATATAACAAATGTAACTGTTATTTATTCACCTGTAATTGGTCGCCAAGACCGCGGCGGTGTTGACTTGCTGGACGACCCTACCGCGAGGGTACGCGATTTTACCTGAGACACTTGTCTTAAACCACGCTGCAATTTGGACCGCGAATGTGTGCGGAAATACGGGACCCGCGTTGACGGTACTGTAGTATACAACCCGCATGTTGTGGTATACATGGTGTTTCTATACATGTAAGTTTTGAAGACAGTTCTGAATGATTATTGTCATGCATAGTTTTTTTTCTTTTTCTTTTTTCGTTCCGTTGAGTGTAACCTTATGAAAATATGCGATCCCTGTCAAAAACGTATTTACATTTGGAGAAAACTCGTTATATTGTTGCTGATTGAAAACCGATAGGTACTGTAGTATACAACCCGCATGTTGTGGTATACATGGTGTTTATACATGGTGTTTCTATACATGTGAAGTAATTGTTGATACATGTATTAAGTCATCTTAAAACACCAATGTGTTACCAACTCATGTACCATTTGTAAATACCTTTCCTAATTATTGATAGAAAATTGAAGACGTGCTTATGAATCTTTCTTTTTTCCCAGATCGATAAGGTTTAGTTATCAATTGATGCAACGTTATGCAGAAATAACGCAATACGCAAACTGATGGCTTTAAAGTATGGCTCAGTGTGTTTCTGTTATAGATTTATTCCTAATTCCTTTCTTTTGGGATATTTAAAGTATGTACACGCAATAAGGAATACAATTTTTTATCATTAAAAAAAAAAGACTGCATAAGAAAAAATGTTAAGCAGTATGAAATGATACTTTTCACAAAGTATTGCATAAATCATTGTTATGACAAAGAAATTAGTGTTATCTGCAATCAGATTATTTTGATTATTTGATTATTTTTTATAAATATTGATGAAAGATGTGCGTTACCAACCTTAGTGCGCATGTCTGCGGGAAATCAGGAGGCTGTTTAAATATTCAATATAATGGTGTACATGTTCATGATTACCATTGTTGGTTTAAAATATAAACACTCATTATAAGCGTAATACCTTTGTAATCCATGATACCTTTACTTTTGCCTTTTAAATAGAATAGCGTTCGTCCGAATTTTAAACAGCCATTAGAGGAAAACATATAATAATTCTTCATTGCTGAAGTACTTCTTTTTGTTTTGTGTCTTTTCACTCGTATGTGTACTCGTATGTATAGAATCTATTTGCTTTAATGAAGAAATGATAATCCCTTTTATAACAAATATTGAGAATCATCAACAATAAAGCAATTATGAATGTGTTGTTTTCCACAAATTTTGTTTGTTCGTTTAAAATCAGCTGTCAATGTCACATAACATGAATATTTTAAAAAAGCATTAGGTTCCTGGCAGGAAAATAAATTTTCAAAATTGTATATCTTTTTAACGCCATCGAATACAGCATTACAATTATTAGCCTATGGGGAACCTTTTAAGTACTAAACAAATAAAACGAGTTTCACCCGTCATCTATTTATTTTTAATTGGTCATCAGTTAATTGGTATTTTTGTTACACTTTTTCTATCTTCAACTAATTAACATGAATAATTTATTTTAAAGGCAAAACAAAGGGATAATTATTTGCAACAAGATACCCAGAACTGTAACCTGAAGGAATGTTTTAAAATTGATCAAATTTAGTCATGAATAAATCATGAGTACATTCTAACCACACAGAGAAAAATTACAATTAATTGTTCTTAATGTTAAAGTACCACATACCTCTCCTTCTATTAGGTTATCAGTATTTATTTAAGGAATAAGGAATCATTCTTTGAGTATTATGAGGTGATAATTTTGGTCGGGGCGTGATCAAATCCAATAAAGCCCGAAGGGCTTTATGATAGATTTGATCACGCCCCGACCGAAATTATCACCTCATAATATTCAAAGAATGATTCCTTATTACTTATATTTATATAATTTTAAGCCATCGTACGATTAAATATTCAAATATAAATAATCAGATCCCGCTGGCGCCTCAATTTGGCGTCATTTGAAGTTATGGGTTATAAAGTACAAAATCGATACGTAGTGTTATCACAGGCAAAGACACTGGAAAATGTAAATATTTTCATATACACGTTATATATCATAGCACAGCTGCATAGTTTGAACTAGTGTTCCTTCATGTCCATGCCCTCAGCGTTACAATGTAACAAGACCGATCTTTAGGTAAACAAACATTTGGGACCAAGTCAGGGCATTTTGAAAATATTTATTCCAAGTGCGTTTTGGTTGTATATCAACAATTTTTGTTGTTGTGAAGACACTTAACGTATTTTAAAAAAAAATATTTCTGAATCAACATTTGACCTTGTTTTTAATTAGTATACAGTATCATGATTTGTTTATCATCTTTTGTAAACCGTAATGAATATGAACTATCGTCATTGATAACGGGGAGGGAAAAAAAGAAAGTCCATTTTCCCTTCCCAAAGATATATAAATTTTCATGACATTTTAGCAAACGAAAAAAGAACTGAAAATTGTTGAGAACTTAAAAGTAATATCTTTTTTTTTTTTTTTTTTTTTTTTTTGTAAGGAATTACATATCAGTTATAGCTGACATAAGTTCTTTAGTCGCCATATTATTTTCCATCGCTCCTCAAATGCTACAGAGGTATATATCGAGAAAGTTACGGTCTGATGCTTTCCGATCGAGGCATTCAGGTTGCACGGACTTCTAAATGCATGAACTACATTATGTAGAAATATGTTTGAAAAAACAAAATAAAAGATATATAATCTATATAGAATAAATGAGGGTATATTCTTTGACAGATTTCCCAAGGGATCCGCATTATCTTGCACAGATAGTGCTGCCTTACTTCGCGTGCACATCGAACACGTATGCCGTTCTTACAGAATGCACAACGTCTGCATTAATTTGTAGACCCCGGCTGCACTACACCCAGCTTAATATCGTAAATTAGCGGTAGTAAATCCAAGAAAGTAACATGTGTCGTTTTTATCAGTTCCTACTCTTAAACACTCCGTTTTCAGATAATGAACTATGTTGTCACCGGACGAACCACCCCGGTATGCGCGTGTGCGATGATATAATAACAATAAAACAAGGGGAAAGTTAAAACGTTCTACAGTGATCCAGATTTTTTAAAAATTTGTTTGCCTGGCATTCAGTCCGTTTTGTTTCGTCTTTCATTGGATATATTTCTTACCAATGCAGTGATTGACATATTTTAGCTTCAAATCTTTCGATCCGTCCATGTAACGTGCTCGGGTGAATGAAATACCTGAACGTGGTGAATCATGAATAGTGCTTTCGGCTTTATATTGGGGGTGTTTAGCGGTGAGCGAAACAATATGAATTGAACATTACATGTAATATGGCGGTAGTCGGTGTTATGTAAATGGGTAATTATAATGCGTATTTATGAATTCATGTTAGCTTTAATATTAAATTAATGTTTTAAAAACGGGAAAACTTTTTAAAGAAGTTTGTTTTGCCTCGGACTAGAATGTATCGACGTCATTGGATGAAACGCGTCACTTGATTGCCTTACAAGGATGACTGCACTTAGTGCCGGGTTTTGGGCCCTTTTTGTTCGCTTCTGTTGCGTTTATTTCTTAGCCTAATATCACTTTTGTTAATTTTCTAAAGAGTCTTGTCTATTTCCAACATGAATTAAGATTTTAGACTGTGATACAATAAGCTCATTCTATGTTTTTCTCCTTACAACTTTCCACCCCTGCGAATGTTATTGGCATTTAAATTTAGACCACGTGGTTTTAGTTGACCCTTTCAGTTTCGCAGTAAAAATCGAGCCTCGTGTTTATAGTCTATTTCCTAGAATCTAGGTACTTGTAATCAAATATAAACTTTAGACGTTTATTGATTTTAAACTTTATCTTCGTTAATTGGTGGATAAAATGAGTTCTAGAAATAAATGTGACAATAGATAATATATGTTTTTATTGATGTTGCAACAATTAACATGCTTAGTAGCGATCTGCTCTAAGGATTAATTTTCGATCCGCGCCTGACCTAGTAATAGCATCAATAGTAAAACAGACTATACTATTTTATGCAGAATGTTGCTTGAAAATGACTCGATATACTAAGTTTTTATACAAAACAGACACCAATTCTTTTTTTAAAAAGCATGGTATGGCACACTAAAAGCATAAACCATGGCTATGATTTTATAAAGCAACCCAATGTTTACATTTTCAACCACGTGTAGAGTTGTTGAACACGAGCGACAACTCTTTTCCGAATATCATCGTTTAGTTAAATAACCGCTAGATGATGAAATAAGACATATATCTTAATAGATTTTTATGTTTTAACGTAAATCAAAGTAAGATATGATATGAAAAACGGCCAGTACTTACGTATTTTGAGAATATTATCCGAACATTTATACTTCCGCTCGAATTTTCACAGGAACTGAACAAATCTCGGCGAAGTCTCGTGAACTTTCATTCGAGCACCTCTGGATTTATTACATACTTTGCAACGATAAAGAAAACATTCCGAACACATTCGCAGGTGTGTTTCCAAAAAAGGAGAATTTTTGTTTGTCTGCCCTTGATCAAACATTAGATCGATATTAATATGCATGAGAGGTGGAGCTGACATTATCAGAATGGTACTAAAATTAAACTAGCATGAATAACAATGCTTATGTGATCACTCTTTCACCATAACCCTATCTATTATATATGGTACAAGTATATTATTTACTATGGTTTCAACAATTAGACCACGCCCAGGTAAGTACAGAAGTCTTTAAATCAATGCTTGACAACTTAACGTGTTCGAAAACATTGTCCTAGTTAGCATATACCACGCTACCTTACACGCCACGTGATAGAATTTTGTATTCACAAAGTACCTGAGGTGAGAAATCACGTGGTGAATTATAATATTCAACATGCATTAACCCTTGGTTACAACAGGGAAAGCGAAAGTAAGAAGAAGCAGTTTTTTCTCATTTAAACCATGAGCGCATGTTTGTCTATTAATCTCCGTTTGACATAACTTTGATAATGCAAATATACAACTACTGTTAAACGGAGAACAATAGACAAACATGCGCTGACTATGTACGAAGTCAGTATAAAAGTGGGCGTCCTCATTATCGTATGGAGATTCAAGAAATCGTGATGACCCCCGCCTATGAAAACAAATTCGTACTTGGTAACAACATACTTTTATTTAACGCAATTACATAAAGTTGCAGTTTAGATGTGGACCATTTCTGCAATTGAAAGAAAAATTCTTCATTTAAAAGTTTATTTTCTCGCAAATATCGCATGTCCTTAAGCGCAGTCATCCTTTCTTTAAACGGCGAGCGTAAAAATTTATAGGGTAACATGGCGGACGTAACGTTGTTTGAACTGATTTTTTTACACATTTTGTTTACATATCAAACTTTAGGTCCTCGACAAAACAAAACACTTATTAGGTTTGTTACTTACTGTTAACAGAAATTTGTGGGGTCGCCTCGCCTTCTATGGACTTTACCGACCCCACAAATTTCTGTAAACAGTCAGTATTCGCCTCGCCTTCTATGGACTTTACCGACTTTTAAATTTCTGTAAACAGTCAGTAACAAACCTAATAAGTAATAATAAGAAATACGTATAAATAATGGATACCAGGTTCAACGACAAATTGTAAAATAATGAACGGTTTTCTCGAGAAATTTCAACCCATAAAGTTTATCAAACTCATGATCAACCTTCTCACAAAATAAGATCAGGTATTTAGCATGAGATATATGTGATCGGGTACCGTATTTATATTGATATATCTATATGGTTAAGAAATATTCGTTGAAATATATATTCATGAAAAGCTATTTCATAAAGCGACATCGTCACGTTACGTCAAGCTATGGCTAGAATGAAATTCTATTTGGAATTGTCAATCAACATGACTAGTCCCACTAGTCAATTCTAATGTCTTTTTCACAAATACTGCCATGAAGCCAATTAACATCAATGTCGTCCCATTTCCCGTTGTATCCAACTGTCAGTCCAATAGACAATACTGATTCATTACGAAGAATACTACCAGGCTCCCCAGGGTACCAATAAACCTGTGTTATGGGTGTGCCATCTAAAAATGTCCATTTTCCACCAATCTTTTTGCCATCGATGCGATATTTAACTATTGAGTCTGCAACAACAAAAAAATAATGCCATTGATGAAAAAAATAAGAAACTCAATTTAGTATTGCGCAAACATTATTTGGTCTTGGCCATTTGATGATCATCTTGAATATTGACGGAAGAAAACTTGCTTTTTACCATAGAGTGGGACTTGGTACCATTTTTTTGAAAATTGGAAAAGATAGACATTTACATGTTTTATCAGTATACGTTCTTAAAAAAATGGTATGATGACCCACTCTATAAAAATCTATAGTCTGAACATCCGATTTCATTAGCATTTTGCTGCTTATTTAGAATATACATATTTTGATGTCTTAATATCAATTAAATTCGAAGTCAATTTTTGAAGGTTTTGGCAATACTGAATGTAAATGATTACATATGTTTAATAAATGTAACAAAAGTGTTTGTATGAAATCTTTTTGGGGGGCTTTTCAAATGGACTTAAGTGGTTTTATGCCTCGGCTTATTCCCCCACGTTCTTTACACTTTAGTCTTTAAAATTGTTGATCAATATGGGAATTTTATAGAATATAAAGTAGATTTATTAGGTTTAATATTTATTTTAAATATAAAGTATTAAATTTTCAGATAACTATCAAGACATATACCTATGATAGATCTCATATAGGTAGCTAAAAACAGTTTCGTATAAAATCCAGGGGGTTTTTCTCTGGGAAAAAGCATGATGGGTAGGGATTTTCCTGCTAATTTTATGCGGTATACATGAAAATTAATTTTTTTTAATTCTCAATTGCATAATATAGAGGTTTATCTTTCGAATACATGCAAAAAGTATGTAGAAAAAAATTAAAAATTAATTTTGTGAGACTCTAAAATAAAGGGAGGTAACTCCAAAAACATCCGGATTTTATGCGTGCAGAATTTCATGATTTTTTTTAGCGGGTAATATAGCTCTTTAAAAAGCTGACTATTGTACCCTGAAAATACTATAAAACGATGCCTAAGGACTTGCTCTTGAAATTGCTTAGAAATTAAAATGGCTGATTTATTTGCATTCTGCTTTTAGGGGGAGCCTAAAACGCATGGGTGTACTGCATTTAGAGGCAATCTTTTGTCTATTTTCCTCATGTTTTGAGTGCCAAATAAATTCTAGCATTAAGTTACATGTGCATTATTCTTACATATTTACAAAATTCACAATTTTATCTTTCCATTGATATACAGATATTTATGTAACATGTTTTGACAATTTATTTTTATAGGGGACAGTTTTGCTTGTCCCTAATCTAAAAACGTCCTTATAACGTTACATATAAAACTGTGTTTTGCACCCATAAAGTTAACAGAATTTTTTTAAAAGTAAAACAAATTAGATATTGCAATCATTCGCTTCCGTAATAATCAGCCATTGACACCTTTTCAAAATTGTGGAATTCATATAAAAGCCGATAGCCGGATCTAGGACCTGGTGTTTTGAGTGAGATCAAATTAAAATTTATCATTAAATAAAACAGCAATAATTCTTTAAAAAGCTACTTTTCAACTCCTGTATTTACCTGCCAAACTCATATATCAATATTGCAACGACATCAGAGTATGTGATGATGTTCAAACATTAATAATACAAATCCTAAAGAACCGTACCAACAATGTGCTGAATTAAAACTAAACTCGTCCGTCACGTTTGAATTCCGATCTTTAGTTTAACAGCAAATTTACAATAATAAATAGTATGATAAGCTAGCCAATATCCTGTTTGTCCCGGAAAACTTGATTTTCCTAGAGGATGCCAGGTTGCACATTTCACTGAACTACAGATAACTATTTAATGTTAACATGGTAAATCACTCTTCTATAAGTTTTGAAGAGAATTTTGAATTATTCATGATATCTTTGTTTTTTCTTCCTTTTTTTTAAATTCTGTTCTGTTGTTTGTATATTTAAAATTGTGCATTTCATGTCAAAAACGTACATAACATTATAAAGGAAAACCTAATATATTGATTATCATTTAAAAGAAAGGTCAATGTATTTCTCCATCATATCATTTCAGAATTGCATCTGTACTTGCCTTTCATATTGTTTTATGAGTAGTTTAATAATTATCATTCTTGATCATATTTTAATTTTCTGGAACTAGAATTTTCTTTGTTATAACAATAAAATAGTTGTAGCAATTTTCTTGAAAAGATGGTTTAAAAGAAAGGTGAAAGGTTATATTTTATGGTGTCCGGATAGGGCCATTTGCGTTAGCGCGGCATCGCGTTCAGATAAACAAGACATCGCGCTAACACACAACACGCCGTCGCGCTAACGCAACTTTGCACAACACGCCGTCGCGCTAACCAGCAACACGCCGTCGAGCTAACGCAACTTTGCACAACACGCCATCGCGCTAACGCAACTTTACACAACACGCCATCACGCGAACACACAACACACTATCGCGCAACTTTGCACAACACGCTGTCGCGCTAACACAACTTTGCACAACACGCCGTCGCGCTAACACAAGACACGCCACCGCGCTTACACAACTTTGCACAACACGCCGTCGCGCTAACGCAACTTTGCAAGTTTTACAGTCCAGTACATGTAGGAAGTCGTGTCCGGAAATATCAGTCTGCGCATGCTGAAATATGTAGGCCTGCAGGCAAGCATGGATGAAAAATAAATTAAATGTACTTTGAAATATATATATTTTTTCATTTATTATCAATTCATATGAATAAAAATATATTACTTGTATGTCACTGCATAAGGATATGCTAGCATGCATGTAACATATTAATAAATGTACCAATTAATAAATTTACCTTAAATATTTAATATAATTCATAAATTCAACAATAATATATTCATGACATGACCTGTAATTGTACATTTTAAAATTTCTTTGTTTTGGTAATATACAGAGCACCTTATTTGAATTTGTAACATGTAATAATGTTCTGAACAGTGTATATTTTTGTGAATTAAGAATTTGATTAACACGTGAATTACAATCAACATGCGCAGTCTGATAATTCCGAACTCGACTTCCTACTAGACTATGAAACTTGAAAAATTGCGTTAGCGCGACGGCGTGTTGTACAAAGTTGTGTTAGCGCGACGGCGTGTTTTGTGTTAGCGCGACGGCGTGTTGTGAAAAGTTTCGTTAGCGCGACGGCGTGTTGCGTGTTAGCGCGACGGCGTGTTGTGCAAAGTTGTGTTAGCGCGACGGCGTGTTGTGTGTTAGCGCGATGTCTTGTTTATCTGAACGCGATGTCGCGCTAACGCAAATGGCCCTATCCGGACACCATGATATTTAGTATAAATAATTACAAACCGTATCAAAGTATTTCAGCTTGAATATCCGGGAGAATCACCCACCTTCCACCCCACCCCACCCCCCTCTACACACACACACACACACACACACACACACACACACACACACACACACACACACACACACACACTTCTATACTCTGTTCCAAGAAACTAGTATCCTTGATTCACAATTTGCTTAATTAAGGTCTTCCGTTTCCAACGGAAGACCTTACTGTTTTTCTACTGTTTCTCATTCTTCTATATTATTATTATTATTCTTCTTGGTAGACACCCTTAATTTCTCGGCCATTTCTTTATCGATTTTAATGATTTTTACAGGGATGATGTCTTAGGTGAATGTCTCTTTGCATCCCACTTTCTGTCTGAAAATTCACTTCCGCTTTTGAATTATCTCCCTTTTTCGTGTTTTTTGGATCATGATTTTGTCCACGCGTGTTCTCAAAAACCGTTATAGTTAGAGACTTGAAATTTTTATGCAAGATAGAGTGGTTATGGTAGATTTGCATGCTTGTTTTAGATTTCACCAGAAGGCATTGTGCTTGAAGCTCGCCTGGACCTGAAAATGTTGATGTTAACTTTTTTTGACAATTTTGGGGAAATTTGAGACTTGATCACGAATATCTTTTTTGTAATAAATATTTTGTTATCATATATAGAACAATAAAAGTTTATATATACAAGAGCTTTCATCTGACACCAAGAAAAAGGGGCTGGCCCCTAATATTAGGGGCCCAGAAGGGTCTAAAGTCAATTATCTGTATCTCTTTAATAAGAAATATTTTATAATGTGTTATAGAAGCAAAATTGTTTATCTTCTCGTTAGTTATCTATACATGATTAAAAATTGCTGATATGTTACATAATTAGGGGTTTTAAGGGGCTAGAAGTCCAATATTTTGATCATTTATATCTTAAAAAGGAGAAATATTTTGAAAAGCATCATAGAAGAAAAGATGCTCAGAATAATGTTTGTAATGATATGTAACAACCAAAAATTCGTAAAATGGCCCCTATAAGGAGATAAGGGGTCGGCCCCTAAAACAATCTTTTTCAAATATCTCAAGAACGGTAACAAATTTCTTATCACTTAATGAACAAAATGTGTTTAGATTAAAAATACCTTTTAACTGACACCAAGAAAAAGGGGCTGGCCCCTCAAATTAGGGGCCCAGAAGGGTCTAAAGCCAATAATCTGTATCTCTTTTATAAGAAATATTTTGTAATGTTTTATAGAAGCAAAATTGTTTATCTTCTCGTTAGTTATATATACATGATTAAAAATTGCTGATATGTTACATAATTAGGGGTTTTAAGGGGCTAGAAGTCCAATATTTTGATTATTTATATCTTAAAAAGGAGAAATATTTTGAAAAGCATCATATAAGAAAAGATGCTCAGAATAATGTTTGTAATGATATGTAGCAACCAAAAATTCGTAAAATGGCCCCTATAAGGAGATAAGGGGTCGGCCCCTAAAACAATCTTTTTCAAATATCTCAAGAACGGTAACGAATTTCTTATCACTTAATGAACAAAATGTGTTTAGATTAAAAATACCTTTTAACTGACACCAAGAAAAAGGGGCTGGCCCCTCAAATTAGGGGCCCAGAAGGGTCTAAAGTCAATTATCTGTATCTCTTTAATAAGAAATATTTTGTAATGTTTTATAGAAGCAAAATTGTTTATCTTCTCGTTAGTTATCTATACATGATTAAAAATTGCTGATATGTTACATAATTAGGGGTTTTAAGGGGCTAGAAGTCCAATATTGTGTTCATTTATATCTTAAAAAGGAGAAATATTTTGAAAAGCATCATAGAAGAAAAGATGCTCAGAATAATGTTTGTAATGATATGTAACAAACAGAAATTTGTAAAATGGCCCCTATAAGGAGAAAAGGGGTCGGCCCCTAAAACAATCTTTTTCAAATATCTCAAGAACGGTAACGAATTTCTTAACACTTAATGAACAACATGTCTTCAGATTAAAAATACCTTTCAACTGACACCAAGAAAAAGGGGCTGGCCCCTCAAATTAGGGGCCCAGAAGGGTCTAAAGTCAATTATCTGTATCTCTTTAATAAGAAATATTTTGTAATGTGTTATAGAAGCAAAATTGTTTATCTTTTTGTTATTTATCTATACATGGTTAAAAATTGTTGATATGATACATAATTAGGGGTTTTAAGGGGCTTGAAGTCCAATATTTTGATCATTTATATCTTAAAAAGGAGAAATAATTTGAAAAGCATTATATAAGAAAAGATGCTCAGAATAATGTTCGTAATGATATGTTTTAACCAAAGTTTCGTTAAATGGCCCCTATAAGGAGATAAGGGGTCGGCCCCTAAAACAATCTTTTTCAAATATCTCAAGAAATTTAACGAATTTCTAAACACTTAATGAACAAAATGTGTTTAGATTAAAAATAACTTTCATTTCATATCAAGAAAAAGGGGCAGGCCCCTCAAATTAGGGGCCAAAGGATTTTAAAGGGCAAGAAGTACAATTCTTAGATCTTTATATCTTTAAAAGGACAAATATTTTGAGAAGCATTATAGAAGAGACGATACTAGGAATGATGTACTCAACAATATTTCACCAACAAAATTTCGTTAAAAAGCCCCTATAAGGAGATAGGGGTCGGCCCCTAAAAAACCCCAAAATATCTCAAAAACGGTAACGAATTTCTAATCTCTTGTTAAACAAAATGTTATTGATATTGAAATACCTTAATTTCTTTTAATATCAAGAAAAAAAGGGATGATCCTTTAAATTAGGGGCCAAGAGATATCTAAATGTTTCCAACGAAAGTTCTTAAACATGAATCTGAAAGAAAAAAGCTTCTGGCCTTTTCAATGAAATATCACTTTTTTCTATTTCTTTATCATGTTTACCTTATAAATAGCAAACGCTAGATCATTCATGTATCTCAACTATAAAACCGGACGGAAGACCTCCTCGTTGCTCGCAACGAGATCGTGTCTAGTTACTTAATATTTTTAAATGCTGTATCACAGGGTTCAAACGATGTTTATTCAAAAGTGTATGAAAGTTATAAAATTTCTCCTTTGAACCCCCCCCCCTTTAGTTTGTCGGGTTTCAATAATCAGCTAAAACTTATTTTGCATTACTAAAACTGCATTGCAAGCGACATGAGAGTGTCTAGATTACGTTAAAATATTGTGCGAGGTATTCTGAGTGACACCCGGATAGAGAAAAAAACGTCAACATTTCCAATTAGTGGCCATTATAAATCTCCTGAAGAACCCTGTTTTCGTTCCTGTGAATTTTGAGAGTAAAATGATAATGTGTCAAAGAAGAAATCTTGGAGTTTTTCCCTTTCATCGATTACAATTGTATTTCTTTCACAGATATGTGTATTTTTATCAGAAATCGCCCAAATGTGGCGTGGCCCAGATGTGACGGAAACAATAACTGCGGACAGATTATAGTACAATCTTTGATCCCGAAAATATTTATTGCTGGTTACATATCATATCTTCAAACCATTCGAACACCCAAGAAAAAGAGCGTGCGATTTTTCACTGTTTATGCAAAGACAGTTTCTAATACAGAGATCTTCTCTTGCGTCTGCCAAACAGCCATCCTGATCCAGGCTCCTTGTGCTCTGTCACCGATAGCTGGAGATCCATACACACCAGTTGTCTGCCATCAGAATTCTCGTTTACCTTTATATTTATATGGTAGTCACCCTGAAAAAATAAAGGAAAATATCATTTGAAAAGGTTATATTGAAGGAGTTTTACTGATCATTACAATTCAAGAACTTGTTTCTGTTGTATTTTATTATTTTATTTAATTATTATTTTCAGTCTTTTTTTTTGGGGGGGGGGGGGGGCTTTGGTTACTAAAACACTTTCCAAACCGATCATCAGAATGATCTCTAATATTTTTAACGACAGATATAAAATGCAGGATCTTTTTAAAGCTTTTTGTTGTTTTAAAAACTGTATGGTAATGCCGTTGCATACTAACTCATTCCCAATAAAATTACAAAGACCGATATACCTATTTTTTTTCTTTAGTTTATCTACATGAAACTGTCAGAAATATAATATTTGTCATTAATTACCGCTGCAAAAAAGCTGAGAATGGATGGCATGGACGGTATTTGGAAGGAAAAGTCGTTGATGTGGAGGTCCCTGGCGGGCTGGGGGCACTGACTGGCGTTCACCCCTACCCCTAACAGCATCGTGTTGATCTGTTTCCCGATTCCTGCCATAATCCCGGCCCAGTTCTCCGTTATCATCTGGTCCACTGTTGTACAAAGATTGTCGTACGTGCTGAAATCAGAATTGTTTAAGGAAGCTGCATTGTCAACACATTAATTTACCGATCAGATCTGCCTTAAAACCTTAAAAATGATATTTTATGCCATGTTAAACTATTTATAAGTAAAGAAAAAAGAATTAAGGAGTAGGGAACCATTCTTCGAGTATCATAAGGATCAAATACGGTTGGTGTGATCGATTCCAACAAAGCCAGTTTCCATTTCTAATAGTATACATGTAGTTGTGATTATTTATAGCATATTTTTATTGCAAATTATTTGCCATACTAGAGAAAAATGATACTTCTTACGGTTCACATGCACTGAGATTGCATCCTCGTCACGTTCACGCCGAATGCGAACTCAGATCGGATGTGTACATGTATTTGTTTTGTTCTAGTTAATACCTCTCATCTAGTGCGCTTGCACTAGACATTAAAAGTTTAACCTTGTCTGTTAGTTAGTACTCTAAGAGTACTCTAAGAGCGTGTTAATAATAATGAGAGAGAGAGAGAGAGAGAGAGAGAGAGAGAGAGAGAGAGAGAGATTTTAACTTTCATAATGATGCTCATAATACTCAAAGAATGATTCCTTATTTTTTGAATAAATGAAATGCATGTACATTTAATGATGCGCTACAAGAATTTATGGTATTAATTCAAGCAATTTCAAATAAGACTACCTAATATGTTTTGTTGATTTGGTGCATTTTATCAAATAGCATGATGTAATAATTTTAACAGAAGAGATAATTAAGATTGCTGATCAATGTCAAAAGGTGGCTGAATTACATGTACATGTACTGATAAATCGGCCCCATGCAATAATGTACTGAACGAGCGTATTAATACAATTCTTGCATGACTTACCAGGACCCCACATGCGCTATGCAAGGAATGGGAACCTCTAGCCCTAGGAAGGTTTTTCGTTTGATTGACAGCACCATCTTGGAGCTTCCAATGGCTCTCACCAAACTCCCGTCCACGGAGATGTGAAGGTCTCCCGGGATCTGGATTGGCATGGGGGTGATAGCCACCCGACTGATCCGTACGTCGCTACTGGACCCTAACCAGATAGATATGTATATACTACTAAGGAATCATTAGATTTTGTGGTGGCTCAATTTTCGTGGAATTCGTGGGTACCTCTCACCCACGATCGAAATAACATCCTCAACGAATTAATAAACTAGGGTTATAAAGTCATGGGGTTTTTGTATGTATATAAGAAAAAACACGAAATTACGTCCCAATGAACGTATAAAATTTCAGCAATCCACGAAAATTGGCCCACACGAATTTTAAAGCAGATTGCAATGAACAGAATCTTCCATGTCATGGATTTTTTTTTTTTTAATTAAGCTAGAACCTTTTTATTTTGTTGCTAAACAACAAACAAACAGACAGTTTTAATATTTTGCGTTTAATATTTCTTTCAATGGACAGTCTGATACATGTACATTACAGTTTGGAAAGCAGTGAAACCAAAAGTAAACGAAACGTTATTTGTCAGCTCTTTTGTTGTTCATATTCATCTGTGCTAGCTTCTTAAGCTTCTTTTTATTTTAATTTACCCCGTGACAAAATCTTGCTATATCATACTATAGTTTTATAATAACAAAATATAAAGACCTTTATTGGAAATAGTAAGTCAATGTTCTTAAGCGCCATATTTGTCCTTTTTTAGCGTTATACACTTGGCATTCCTACTAGATAGGACGATTGACTAGCCTTCCGGATTAACGAAGGAATGGGGCCCATCAGGTTCTCTAAAGTAACCAGCGTATTTATGTTACGTAGGTGAATGTTCGATAAGCAATTAGTGTACGTTGTCAACATAAGCATGTCCACAGTCAAATTTTAATTTAATGCATTTTATTTAAAATTGCATTAAATTAATATACTGCTCATATATGATTTGTAAAATCGTTTTACTTTATGTTACAGACTTTTCGGACTCTCGGTCCGGATTCTTCCTAATCATATACTAATAGTGTATATTATATATTGTATCGTTAATGCCGTTACTTATTGATTTTGTAATGAAACTCAAGTTTTCTATGTATAACGTATATATACAACTTATATGTTGTATACTTTATATCGTGATAAAACTTTAAAAACACGTTAACATGTATAAAAAAAATACCATGCGTACAGTATATCTATTCTATATCAACTGTATATCTAAGATATATAATGAATTAATTTTGAATAATTTTTTATAGATTCATTCGAAAGATAAGCAATAATAACATCTCTAAATAAAGAAATTTACCACAATCGGTCATTTGGAGTTGGGTTATTTCCGCCAGAGCCACAGACAGGCTCGCCAGAACAAAGAAGATCTTGCCCACCATTTTGTCCTCTCTCTCTCTTTATCCCTCCGTGTTTGAGTTCTAACGGAATCGACGAGTGTATTTATGAGGATATCAAGTTAGGGTAAACATAAGAAATTGTTTGTTTTCTGTTATCTGGTTATATAGCCTTTCTTCATAAAGTTATCAAAGTTATGAAAGAGGAAACCTTTCATAATTAATTACTTTCAAGAAACAAAAAATAACAAAGTGTTGCCAAATTTTCAAATTGTATCAAATGAATATGATCAATATAATGGAAAAAAACTCATCCAAACTTCATTTCACAGATCATAACTATGATAAATCATACTGGTGCCCTCACGAGGTGTAAAGGATGGATGGATGATGATGATGATGATGATGATGATGATAAACTTGATATATATCATAATATATCATCAATTTATCTTACTTTTCCAGTTAAGTAAACTGTTATTTTTATATTAAAGCGGATATAAATCGTCCACATTTATTTTAATTATAGATACAATAAAGTAACTTTTCAATATTGACTACAGAAATTAATTTAGCCTGGCCCCGGTTAACCTCTATGTTCGGAAACAATTATAACGATGCAAATATGCCACTTCTCTTTTGAATAAACAAAAAGATAAGAACATAGGTCACCTTGTCTGGTTCTCCACGCGTTCTAGATTCCCCCACGTTAACCTATTAATGCTTACATTACCCCCATGATGAGGACACTTGTGTAGCAAGTCCGATAACCACTGCATCATTGTCCCATATATTGTATGTAAGATGACGCACCAAACGAAACACCGTAGTGTTGTACTACGCGTGATGAAGTAAATATTTTTAACCAGACAGTTCATACATGTAACCAAGTATATTTATAAATCATTGGTCTTTAACTACTTTATTTATTTCTGATCCGTGCATTGATGCCCATTCATGTTGAAAAATTGTTTTGAGAAAAAGACAAAAAACTTTTTTTTAATAAATTAAAAATGTATGTAGAAATACTCTCATCACAATCATTGCTCCGCCAAATTGATTGCTTCGATCTATCAATTCTTTAACCATAATGATTATATGCAATGTAATGAACAATGATGAGAAATTAACATAGTTGGGGGAACAATACTTATACAAAATTGACAAATAATATGAAATTCAGAATATGCTTTGAAGTGCCTGTATTTTTCCACTGGCTATAGCATTCACAATTCAATAACAAACTCAGCATCTACAAAGAGAGAGTCGTATATTTAAGCATTGAATCATTATTTTTTTTTTAAGATGTGGTCTCATAACTGCAACGGTGTGTGCATACAAATTGAAAGAAATACTGAAGGAAGATTGTATTCATATATACGCACCAGAATTGGTGATTGGGTCTTCTGTGTTATGCGTAAATATCACTCAAATCAATCAATGCAATTTAATAAGGGAAAAGAAAGTGAATGTAAATATATAATAATGGCATTGACACTTTGTTTGATAGGACGAGAAATTAGAAATGTCTGTCAAAAAGAAACAAAAAACCTTTGTAATGCCAATGTATGTTCCTGCCAACTTCCTGGTTGTAACATTGGTTCACTGCAAACCACAAAGAATTGTTCAAAACCTTGTCTTGCCTTCATCAAAGTTGACTCGGTTCTGAACTCATATTATTAAAAGAAGGAATCAAGTTTGAGTTTGATACTCAGACTTAAGGCTATATAAGTATTGACTTGAGGAAACTTGGTAACGAAGGGACTTGGTTTGAAATCAGCAAAACGTCATAAAAAGAAATTTCAAGATGGTTTTTTTCCCTTCCTGAGATATGCATGTACAAGTATGAGGAGATCTATAATCAACTTTTGTTTAAATGTACTGTATAACCAGCGGAAATAATGTAAACATGTCATTGAATATAAAGATCCGTCCTGTGATAAATACTTTTATTTTCACGTTTAAAACATTAGGTAAACGATTGTTACATGTATTACTTTTGCCTTATGAGAATAATCTATACTTGTTTATTCGTTTAAAAATATACAAACTTATCCAAAAATAAAAACAAACATTGCATGCATGCGCGGATCTATTCTCTTTTGAGAAGTGGACAGGCATAGCCTACATCCACTGATTTGACAGCGGGTTAGTGTTGAATTTGTTGTGATAAATGTGTGCATTTATGTTTAAAATGAGGAACTTATAGGTCTGTTACAAAAATTCAGAGAAACTGGAGTCGAAACATGGGTCGAAGCGTAAACCGTCTTCGGTTCCGACATTTACACGTTTTCCAGAATCAAAATATGAGGGCTTGCGAAGAGAAGTGGATGTAGGCTATGCCTGTCCACTTCTCAAAAGAGAATAGCGCGGATCCAGAACATTTTTTCCGGGGGAAGGGGGGAGGATAATTGTGTTTGCCGAGGCGGAGGGGAGGGGGGTCTCCAAATTTTCCATATCCGAACCCCCACCCCTCTGGATCCGCGAATGTCTTGTAATATTGAGATTTGTCTCACAAATCTGTCCATAGAAATATCATAACGAGGTATATATAACATACAATATACGTGTAACTATAAAATATGTATTTATCAAAATTACTCAAACACGTGTATTACTAAGCTTTTCAACTATTGACTATCAGAATTGTCACCTAGTACATGTAGTCAGATGACATTAATAGTCATAGCGCGGGTTATGCGTGACCGTGGGAGTTATAGAGTACAAGCTCAGTAAAAGCCATTCGAAGGCTCTGTTTCATGCGATCTTGTCAGCGCCACCTGTCCAATGTTTTGTATTGCGTAATAAAGATGTGTGCATTTTCAAAATTGTTTTTAATTTTGTAGATTTGAATGATGTGGTTTCATTTAAGGAAAGACATGTTTTGTTATTATGAATAAATTAAACAGTTTTACTGCTCTTTCAATGCGCTTCACATCCTGTTCATGAGTTTGTGGTTTTATGTTCGCGTCAGTGAAACGACAGCAGGTATGTGTATGAAAATGTCATAAGATTCTTCCTAAGAAATAAACAAATTTTAGGAAAATTTAAGGCCCGTCCTATATAAGTCGTACTGAGAGGTGAAAATCAAAGCTAAAATCGGAATATCCTAAACTAAGACGTCTTTAATAATTTCTCAGTTATGTCAAAGCTATATTATACATGTATATATATTTCATTTCACAATCATTCTTACTAAAGTCATCTTTTATATTATTCAACCTACAGAGTTTTAAAAAAACACGTGTGCGTTTTTTAGGGTTTCTGCGCTGTTTGATAAATAAACAAATAAAGAAAGTAAGTATTTTTGACTCATAAGATAGATAACGAAAGTAAACTTCATTAGAGTGAGAGGGCTTTTTAAAGGAAGTGGCATTTCCCATAGAACACTATTTAAACTCAAGCTCGAAATTGATAAGATCGTGTTTTTTAGTAATATCTTAGGGTAAATCATTTTCTTCAACGTTCACGTGGTCCTAAGATATAAGTTTGCGGGGTTAAAATCAATCTTATATAACATTTAAATACTCAGTACCGACTGGTGCATTTTCTGCGGGACACAATACCATTGATCAGAGCTAGTTTCTATTCATTGATTTTGAAATATGATCACAATGAATACATTAAGAGATTTTTCGTAAGCAAGGTAGTTTGGTAACGCCACTCTACAATGCTTTACAGACCGCATGGTGTAGATCTATTTTGATATGGAAGATACATGCGCGTACTCAGGTAGGGAGGGGTCTGAGGGATGGGCATGGCCTATTTTCGGTAACTTTACAATGTGGATTTGACAACTTAAATTTTTCAGTGAAAAGGGGGAGACGGAGCCCGCTGCCCCCCCCCCCCTTTGATCAGCGCATGCATATACAATGTAAAACCATTTTAACAAGAGCATGGGCTTTGGATACTTGTGTCAAACAGCAATGTGACTTAGACCTGTCTATTTCATTGCCTGCTACTCAGCCATTGCTCATTGAAATCAACAATATTAAGCTAAGACTACGCAATCGGTTAAATATTTTGCTTGAAACCAGCGTAATTTTTAACTTGTTTTGACGCAAAAATAGATAGTTACGTTCTTCTGAAAGTCCGAGGTCTTGTTATTAAAATTGTTCTATCTTTACTTAACGATTGGGGGGGGGGGGGGACACGCCTGGATATAAGGCTTCGATTACTTTCAGTCTCAGCACACCTCGATCCGCCGACCCTTACCTCATCAAGCGTAGGCGAAGGATTCAATCGACATTTAACTAAACTTGAAATGACTGTTAATTATTAAATATTCTCTACATTGTAGGGTTTTTTGTAATTTTTGTATATCAACAAAACTATATGTATATAAAGTATAGATTGTTTACAACAGGATGATGCCTAATAAGCAAAGCATCAAGGCAATAATGCACTACTTTTGATAATGATGTTTCGTGTAACATCATTAACATATAGTGAGATAGTGGATAACTTTCATAACTAATGACAGAAATGCAAAATTTTAGATTTCCCAGTGTCTTTATCAGCTGTCTGTCTATGATAACACTACAAATCAATTTTGTAATGTATAGTCTAATACATTTTATCAATGATTATTCTAATATTTAATCATACAACTGATGAAAATATTGTAATAGTGTGTATATAAAGGCTCAGTACTGCCACGGTCCTACTAGCGCTAGCTACATGTACATGTAGTGGGTTGACCCTTTAGCTCAGTTACAAAGGTATCCGCATTATCTTGCACAGATACATAGTGCTGCCTAAATGAAAGACATGTACCTGAATGCAGTGAAGCATGAATAGTGTTCTCGGTGTTCTCCAGTCACCCCTGCGAATGTGTTCGGAATGTTTTCTTCATCGTTGCTAAGCATGTAATAAATCCAGAGGTGCTCGCATATGGAGAAATAAGTCCGATTTGTCTAATTTGCATACGGCCGCCATCTTGAAATTGAGGCTGTAACTATTTCAAAGTAATGTATAATGAACATTTAAAATTTCTCAAATAACTCGGAAACGCTTACGGCGGAACTTTTTGCCATGGTATGAATTTCACCTACACACCAGTAGAAAAAAAATAACGCTATTCGATTAAAAATTGATTTATTTTTTATTGTGCCGTTTGAATATGAAAATTTGAAGCGAGAAAGGAACCATTTACATAGTAAAATAGTGAATTAGTTGATAATTGCCAATTTCGACACAGAAGTTCGAATGTTTTAAATTGATATAAGCGAGTTGCCATGGTGCTCCCTGGTATTTGATATTTCATACTTTAAATTAATGTACATTTTATTTCTTTCTAATTAAAATGAATGTGCCAATTAGTTTTAAAAATTGTCTTTTTGGGGGTTGTTGCTTGTAGGTAAAGGGGCACAAACCTGCAAACCTCTATAATATATATTTGATTTAAGCGACATTTCAGGGCAAACAAAGAGTGTTTTAACTAGCTTTTGTTTTTATAGACAGAACACATGGATGTTTTGCTTTTATTAACCTCTTCTGTTTAAAAATTTCTCTTCGACAACTTTCTAAAGTCAATACTACGACTTTGGCGCACTTTGAACTATATGCATTGTGACGTCAGGATTTACGTAGTGTTGTTAATGAATATTAATGAGAACAAATCGGACTATTTCTCCATATGCGAATGAAAGTTCACAATATACTTCCACGAGATTTGTTCAGTTACTCTCTCTGTCTCTCTCACAAAACATTCCGAACACATTCGCGGTGGTGACTAGAGAACACCGAGAACACTATTCATGGTTCACTTCATTCAGGTACATGTATATTTCATTTAAGGCAGCACTACATGTGCAATGTACATGTATGTATCTGTGCAAGATAATGCCGATACCTTTGTAATTCTTTCAAAGAGTATACCATCTTTTTAAGGTAAGGTTTGCGGTTACGGGGAGATAACTCACACATTTTTATTGTGACGTTACACCAACTACCCTTTATTTCAGCTATGACGTCAAATTTTATATGACGTCATAATTGATTTCAGGTTTTTTTTTATTTCGCGGGGTTTTGCAGTTTCAATGAAAGAATAACAGGACACAGGCATTTTATCAATTTCCACAAAAAATAAGTCCGCATCATATGGTTTTGAATAGTGTTTTAGGAACATCTGATTACACATATTCTAAGATACATTTCTCCTGAAATCGGTGGACCTGAAAAGGTTTCAAATAAGATAATTTCGTTTACATAATAGTAGTCCAAAATTAAGACTTTTGTTGTATTTTATTCTATTTTTAGATAGTTCATTAGAAATTAATAAAAATGAATCATGACATAAATATTACATGTAGTGACATTATTTTCCAACATTTTAAGCAAAAACAACCCCCAAAATAGTCACATATAAAATGTACATATTTTCACGAAATTGTTTACATTTCATCAACGTGAAAATTAGAAATCATGAACTTTGACCTTTCGTAGTTATAAAATGGGACGGGCAAAATCATTTGAATTTCATGAGAAAAAAGACTTTTATTAGTGTAGTGAACAACATGGTACGTAGCTTTGGTACAATTCCTAAAAAATGCAAGCCGCAAACCTTACCTTAAGGTAGTTTTTCTTCCAACATAATTACTACAGACTGTAGTTTATACCGGTACATGTGTACAAATCCGTGCAATCTGAATACCTCAATATGAAAGCAACCGACCGTAAACTTGAATAATTTTCCGCGCCACCCCCTCCCCCGCCCGTTGATAAAAATCATGAAAACGTACATGTACTTTATACTACCCAATTTCTCATCCACCCCCACCCCCTTCTATAAGGATGGATCAGTGTTCATGGTTCGAGTGACTCGGACAAGTGAATTATGCTAACGTCTGCAACACAATATAACCATGCAGGATGTACACGTAGGCCGAGAGCGTGTTCTTAACATGCTGCAAATGTTGTAACGTGGAATATACAGTAAGTCAATGTAATATATATTGGTCAGAAATACCCAAGCTTATGAATAAAACAATTCTTAAACTGCGTAAATTCATAGTTGAGCGAACGGACCGAAATATTTCTGGAACGATTTTGCATGAAACCGTTTAACAAGTGACTGGAAAAAACAAAACAAAATGGACGTCGACGGACTGGATCAGCAATATATTTAGCATGTAGAGAGTAAGTTTGTTGTATGGTTTTCAGGATTTATGTAATATTGATCATGAAGCTTGAATGGTAAAATGGCTTTTAACGAATCCTAGTTAACGCCGACTTGCCACTTGTGTGACGGAATGGATGGTACAACAGTACTATAACGTTAGGTGTAAAACGTTACATGTATGATGTACTATAGTTACATGTATAGGCATATAGTGAATAGGCGTCTACGCTTGTAAAGCTGTAAGTGTAACGTTATGTCACCCGTCTGTTTTAGCCAAACGATTTGTTTGTTGTTTACGATATGTATTGCAATACCGGTGCTGGGGAGTGGGGATTGACGATCATTTTGGGATTTTAGCAGGTCCAGCACAATCTCCTGATTTAGCTATATAACTTGAAAAAGCTATATAGCTTAATAAAGCTATTCAGAATAGCTTGATTTAGCTATTTTGTCATACAATTTTCCTAAATATGTATTTTTTCAGCATGGAAACAAAATCACACTTTAGTGCAGTGATAGTTTTCAACTTTGAACTGTTTTGTAAACAATGCATGTAAAGATTACTCATCAATTTGTGTCTCTTTTAGAGACTTTGCATTCAAAGTTCTAAAAGTTTTGGGGCAATTGATTCATGACCTCACAGTTACTTCTTGAATGAAATATAAAGAAGATTAGTTATCATAAACAAGATGATTGGTAATAATTCAGCACAATGTAAAGATATCATACTTATCCAGGCCTCAGTGCACACAAGTTGGTGGACAGTTACCCAAACAATGGAAATATATATTTTGCTTAAAAGTGTTCAAAGCAGCAGTGTTAAAAGTAAATTTAATTAGGGTTGCTTTTTTAATGGTCTATGGTATAAATATGAGCGATTTTTTGTATATTTCTGATAACTAATATTTTTGTGAAATACATATAAAGAGCTTTATCAAGCTATTCTGAATAGCTTTATTAAGCTATATAGCTTTTTCAAGCTATATAGCTAAATCAGGAGATTGTGCTGGACCTGTTTAGGTTATATTTGTAAAAAGTCCCCTGAGAATCATGTGTCACATTAACCGGATTTTGTGAAAATCACCGGAATCCTCTTGAAATCTATCAGATGTGCTGAGAATTCAAATCAATGCAAGTTACATAAATAATGTTTCCTATCTAACTCTGAAGTATAGCTGTTGAACTGTAGCTGTACGGAAAAAATTCTATAGTTGTCGGCCCGTAAAGCTACAGCTTCCCCCATGTAAAAAAAAATGCAATTAATATGATGCACAAAAAAGTCCACTTAGACAAGTTTTAGACTTATAATTCAACTTAAAGACTCAAATATAATAAAAAAAATCCTGGGACATTTACATGTACATGTAACTACTGATATTGTCACTTTACAAGGGCGTCAGAACAGATGCGGCGGTCGCAGCCTCGATAATTTTGCCAAAAATTATTTTTTTTTAAAATTAAGGCTATATAAAATAGAATTCTATAACAATTAACGAACTGTGTTCATTGGAGCGGCGATGATATTACAGCAATATGCGTTCAATGGAGCTGCGAAGTGTGAACTATAGCTCTATTGTAAACAGTTAAAGAATAATTGGACACATTGAAGAATATCTCTATTTCAAGTCGAATCCGCTCACACACACACACACCACTGCTTTATCGATCAAATTCATCGCCCCAATATGAAATACTTTCCGACACCCCAGCTTTACCAGTTTACTTTCCTCTGATATTCACCAGCCCTGGAAAGTGAAGAAGTGTTCAACACTGTTGTCATGTATACATGTAAAAATGGTCACTCTCCATTGCACATGAATTCAACATATACTTTATTTAATGATTTTCCAAGGTCAGTAAGCATGTTTAAAACATTTTTGTTATGTAATCCTTTATGTTTTTGGTACATTATATAGCGTAATATATTTGGATTTTTAAAACCTGTACATTAAGTTACCTGTAGCTGTATATTAAGTGGAAAAAAAACTGTCGATTCTTAACTTAATCGACAGCTTCTCCAACTGTACAGGTTTTAAATGTTGAAAGCAATACACACCCATGGTCCGCAACAGTTAGGAAAATTTTCTTTAATTCAAATATAAACATAAATACCAACATTAGTATTTAAAATATTATTTTACAACAATATGAATTTATCATCTCTGGAGAAAGGCATACATGCACAACAAATATGCTGACCATTTCAATGAATGGTTCTGTAAATGTGACTCCAGAAACATATCAGAATTTGAATGAGAAAGACATATTTCCAGAGGTAATATTAATTTCACTAGGTGCACTGCTATTGGAATCGCAGGGATCACACATTTTCATCTTTTTTTCACACTGGCTATGACTTGAATTGCCCCCTTTTCCATCACTTGAATTTCCCCCATTTCCATCACTTGAATTTCCCCCTTTTTTGCTGTTTTCTTTTTCCATGTCTAAAATGTCCCTCAAAATGCCATCCGTATCTACACTTTCTTCTGGATCTCTAAATTTTGATTGCGTCAAAAATATACTTTCAGTTTCTCCATCTGATGAAAACATCTTTTCTCATTGAGTTTTACCCAGAGAGTAGTCAGAAATCACCTTAGGTATCATTTAAATATAAACTTACCTTGCACTGTCCATTAAGTTCAACAATACACCATTATTTTCACCCCTTTTGTTTTTTTTTAAATGGACAATCAATAGTGTTACGTAATCTTAGCAATCATTCAAGCCAACACCTGAGACAATTAAGTTAACAATAGAGAAGTAGGATAAAATCCTCAAACTGTCCATTCTGTGAGAGAAAGAACTGCGAAATTCGGGCCTCAAACAGTTCTTTCTCTCACAGAATGGACAGTTTGAGGATTTTCTCCTTTACTTAAAGAGACAGTATGGCGCATCTTATTAAAAAACCGCCTTGAAAAATTTTCCAGTCGGGTTTGGTATTTTGTACTTCTCATAAATGTTTAAACTTTCAGAAAATTACATATTTCTCTATGAAATAAATCTAATTATTTCATTAAAACTAATAATTACGAATAACCCATAAGTATTTACATCACAACGTGTTACTGGGCTCAGCCTTCTGTGCTATTACGCATGCATATTTACTGTAAACAAAACACATGCAGGGCTCGCGAAGATAGAAATATACTTTTTCTACTTCTCCGAGGTAATAATTGCTCAAAGTTTTTGAAATAACCACAATTATTATTTTGTAAGCATATATTTTGCGTGTTTATCATAGGAGTTGCTACAACCTAAATTCAATTTTGTAAGTGAGGCTCCTTGAGGGATAATTTGACATATTTATGTCTGTTCATTTTAAAATGAACTGAAATTGGTAAACCATTAATTAATTATCGAGAAAGTGATGATGTGTTCCGTTTAGAGAGTCCCTTTTACCTCGTATACTATGATGACCGTAGTCGGGCGTAGATCTTGTAGTTTTCAGCATGTGTAAGGTTATTCCAGTTTGTACGACCCTTAAATTTCCGGAAGCTCATGATTACATTAATTAGGTATGTGAAAGGGATTTTTTTGTACTTCAACTGTCACAATCAACGTTATTTCTTATTTCCTAACGATACAAAGGGTAAATCTCAAGTTATTCACACGTGTTTTCAGCTGTACTGTCTCTTTAAGAAGACTGAGTAGAGTGAGGACATCAGTAGTAAAATTAATGCTACTGATTATGTCCACAGCTCGCTATTACCGGTATATAAACGATTTAATATATAGCTGGTTAATATCTGTCAAGATTTGCCAGGTGAGAAAGGTTGTCTTCACTAATCACTCACTGTCTCAAATTCGTAATGTATTGGCATGTTTTGGATATAATATCCAAATTGAATATTTTGAAATGCAAAAAGTAGGAAAAATTTCATTTTGCTAAAAATGTATCCCAATTAGAATAGATCAAACCTTCAAATGTAACAACTTTTGGTAAACAAATTTTTTTGTAACCTCTCCAATCCATAATTTTTTGGGGATCAATTTGACAAACCATTGGCTTATAGGAAAGCTAGCTAACCAAAAGTTGTTGCAATATGATAGGCATGTATGCAGATTTATTTTCAAAATTACTAAATCAAAACTTTTAAATTTTTGCACTTTAAATTTATATCCCATTTGGGATATTATATCACAAACAAGCTATTACCACCCATTTGGGCAATTGGTCCCAATTTGTTCAGAGCTTTACCCCACAGGTGTTGGCACTCAGGAAGAGCCAAGGATGGTTTAGGAGGGGAACAGTGTGGTACACTCAGATATATATAATTTCTCTTTTAATACTGTGGGCTACCTCTGGCAAATGGGTTTACCCTTTAGCTCAATTGGTAGAGTGATGAATTCGATTCAGATTGTGTTAATATTTGGATGCCAAAGGACCTGAGTTCAAACCACAGCAGAGGCAATATTAGTCTCTGTTACACATGTAGCTGTAGATATTGTGAAAGGGGAGTTCGATCTTAATCATTGTGTTGAATCAGGTATGACATGTACATGCATATCCATCCCTGATTTGAATAATGTATCTTGTTTTTCTGCCCCTGCTTTAAAATTGAATCCGGCTTCATTGATTAGTCCATTCAGGCTTTGAAAGAGAACAAAGGTGTTTTATTACAGTTCATTGATTGGGCCCTTTCAATAGGAAAATTTGCTAGTTGGAAAGATGTTTTTGTTTATTGTTTCAAATTTGTAGACACAGTATTGAGTATATGTTCATGCCCATCTGTTCAAGAGCCGCTCTGGCTGAATGATGCATGAATGAAACTTGGGACATCAGAATCTTACTATTTGAAGTGGATGCATTTGACTTTGTGACTACATGTCATTGTTTACTCAGTACTCAATACAAGTGTATACAGATTTGTACTTGAAGTTCTGGTATTGTGTCTGGAAGCCACTTAAACGTATAGATCAATGAATCACACAACAGTGTGAAAGCTTAAAAAATACAGTTGAAAGAATTTGCTTAATATATAGAATTTATAAAGGGGGCGAGGGGTGGTTTAACTTACTATTGTCTTAAAGGGAAATTTTTACCCCAACTTTTTCTTCTCTCACATATTACATTGTACATAACAAAGATGTTAGTGTTATGCATGTGTGGTAGCATTTAAGATCAACATAAGGGGAAGATGAGCAAAATTTTGACCAAAAGCTAAATGTATCAATAATATTGATTTGTCAGTTAATCAATATCTTCAGACCTTGGATTTTTTTTACTGTTTTTTTTTTAATATATATACAAAACATGAGGTGATAGGAAAAGGTAGGATTCTACACTGAATTTTGCTAATTAAAACAAGATTGTATTTCAGATCTTATATGATAAATTGCATCAGTTGTGTTGATAAATGCAGATACCTGTATTGATAGATTAATTGGTATACAAGGACTGGCATGAAAGAGATTCAAAGAAAAATTCTGCCTAATAATTAAGTAAACATGTATAGAATATTAGAATTGTGAAGTACAAGGCCATCCTTAAAAAAATGTTTGCTTGGAATTGCCACCTGGAGGTTTCTAGACCAAGGAGGGAGGGAATTTTTATTTTTCAAACTTGAAGTTTAACTAATTAAAAATTGGTTAAAAAAAATACACATAAAAAAGAGTTTTTTATTTTTTGCTAATAAAATTTTATTGAAATACCTTCAATGAGGCGGTAGGCAATTCCAAACAAGCAATAATTTTATTTTGGCCCAATGTATTTCGGTACATGTGTGTCTTAATCACCATTACCATTATAATTATTTAACTAATATTCAATAAACAGTGGAACATGTATTCGATGTGAATTATATCCAAAGCAATAACAATTATTCACATTGCATTAATGTCAAGGTGGGTACATCCTTATTATAAATAGACTGTCAGACTAGAGGCAATTCAATTCATGATTCTAAAACAACATTTGGTTCATTCTTTCTTGTTTCAAACTTATAATACATGTTATTTCATCCAAACTAAAACAAATATCTATTCTTAAACTTTTTGAAGTTTATAGTACCCTGTAATTGGATAGGGAAAAAGTACCTGATATTTGGTCATGCAGTACTTAATAAATCCTATCAATATTCCATGAATCTGGTGTTTTATGAATTTTGTAGTTTAATTAAAGTACAATTACAATATCATTGTATTGCATTAAAAAAAAAAAATTATGTGCATGTGTAACAAAGTATTTCTTAAAGTTTAACATGTTTAATTTTTAATGCAATTTTAACCCTCATCATAACATTTGTATTAATATTGAGTACATTTTGCTCTTTATAGGTGAATGATATTTATGATCAGAGAAATCCTGTAAACTTTATCATGACTGAAGAGAAGCGAGCCACCTGCTCGAGGCTGTGTAATATACGGACCAGTATCTACATCCTGGCAGGGCTGTCTGTGATAGTCCTGATTAACATGTTGAATGCCAATAACCATTTAACATCCATCATAGATCTGTCCAAACAAGTACGGGACGGTTTCAAAGATTTACTAAGCTATAATGATACTTCCATTGAGGAGATAGCTAGTTCAAATCGACCCTACATAATATCAGCAATACAACCTGATTTGAGTAAAACTGATACAAAGGGAAAATCCACGACTTCAACTCCAAAACCCACAACCATAACAACTAAAGTAACTACTAAACCAACAACGACGTCCAACCCCGCCCAGCCGACCCCTCGGCCAGACGACTGCAAAGCGTGCTTCGAACACAACTTTAAATACATAATAGACAATGAGCACATATGTGATACTGGATATGGCAAGAGTAATGTAGATATTGCTGTGTTTATACTCACAGTGCATGCAAATCGAAAAGCAAGGGACACCCTACGAGAAACATGGCTGACTCCCACCAAAAATAACACTGCTGAAATCAGATATGCATTCCTGCTAGGCTCTACCCCAGATCAAAGTCTGCAGAAGAAAGTTGAAGAGGAAAATGCCGTTTTCCATGATATCATTCAGGAGGATTTTGTAGATAAATACATGAATCTGACTTACAAGACAATAATGGCCTTTAAGTGGGCCAGTACAAAATGTAAACAGGCAAAATTTGTCATGAAAACAGATGATGATATGTTTGTCAATTTGAATTCAGTGAAAAATGTGGTAGCAGTGCATGGTTCTAGCCTTCAAACTGCTGTAGGCGGGGCATGCCATATGTCTGCTGGACCTATCAGAGACAGAAGCTCTAAATGGTACGCCTCAAAATTAAGTTATCCCAGGAATTCTTATCCAGGCTTTTGTTCAGGTACAGGTTATGTTACTAGTATGAATGTGGCCGCAAAGATTTATGAAGTTTCCAGACATGTTCCTTTCTTTCATCTGGAGGATGTGTATGTTGCACTGTGCATTAAACGGCTTGGTTACAAACTGAAGCCTATTGCAGGTTTTAACTCTGGTCGCACACCCCCGGGTTGCGCATACAAAACAAATAATGTAGTTACATCACATTACCTTGGTTTAGATCTCATAAGAAAGATGTGGAACTTGAAATGCTAGCTTACTATAGATATAAGTAGATAAGTACTATAGATATTAGTAGATAAGACATATTCACCAGCATTTTAACATTCCATGTATAAATGGAATATAAAAGTTTTCACCAACATTAGTATTTTTAAACATATTAATCAGGCTTAGAGCTAATTACATTGTAAAGTAATGCATTACATCACCATTACTTCATGAATTTGGGTATTAAATTACTTTTACAACTACTTTGTTTTCTTGAAGTAATGCATTACATTACCATTACATAAGTAAAGTAATGCAATGCCATTTTTTTGAAAAAGTCAATAAGTTTTAAAAAAGGAAAGTAACTAAAGAGTTTATGCAAATGTTTAATATATGGAACACACTTTAAAGCTGAACACTGCTCGTAATTAGGCACTATCGGCCATATCTCTCTTTCATCACAAGTATCCCTACAACCCCTATAAAAGTCGCAGACCTCTTAACAGTTTAAAGTATTTTGCTGTAGAGGTCTCACTTGTCTTACCTCGATCATCTTACCTCGCCTTGTTACTTGGTCGCAATGAAATGTTCAAATTTTACGCACTTTTTTTTCAAGCCAGGAGAATACTACATCAAATAAACAGGTGAATACATTATTTTAAACAGAATATGCTCATAAAACAAGAAATAAATGCATAAAATCCAAAGACTAAGAAAGGAATACTACAAATCGGCCACAAGTTTCGGCTGTGCATTTGGGTGTAACGAAATTGAAGGGTTTATATATACCAATGTGCCTATTTACGAGGAGTGTTCAACTTAACCATTTAACAGGCTCATGTTCACTATAAGATTTATACAAGATTGCTGTTGCACTTAAAACGTACCAGGGATGGGGTAATTGAAAAATTATTTGTAATTGAGCATAATTAATTAAATTTTTCAAAGTAATTGGAAGTAATTTGTAATTGAGTCTGCATTCAATTACAAGTAATTGAATGTATTTAAATACATTTCAAAATTATCATGTATAATTTTCAATTACTTTTCAATTACATTTCAATTACTTTTTTTTCCATGTTTGAAATTTAAAAAGGTGCCTTATTATGATGTTTAGTTTGTATACCTGTTTGGCATGGGCTTTTGTTTATACATTAATTAGTCTCATAGTGTTAAATATGTTAAAACAGCATTACACTCTGCCCAGGTAAAAGTCTTGTTCAGGTGTGAACCCCTCTCATACCAAAAAACTCCCCTATTTAAAAATCTAGGGAGTCTAAATTAATCACATTCTTTGAAATATAGACATCATTATTTTATATACTGATAGGCTGTACTGCCCAGAAGTTGTTCTTACTGAATAAACCTATCTACGCAAATAAAAATTTGGTATAGAGAAAATCTTGTTTAGAACCAAACATGAACTCAAAGAATGATACTGGATGAAATTAATTCAATGAAAATTTTTTTTTTAGAAATTTTAAAGCCAAATCTATAAATGGTGATTCAACTGAACGCTAACCTTTATAAAAAAATATCGTACATAAAACTTTGTGTATATCTTGGTGCTGTTTATACATGTATTTGTTCTCAAGATTTTACCGTAATTAAATAATACTAAAGTAATGGAAATGTATTTAATTAAATTTGTTAAAGTAATTGAGATTAATTAATTACATTTGAAAAAATCCATGTAATTGTAATTGCAAGTAATTGATAAAATTATCAGTGTATTTGAAGGTATTTAATTACATTTCAAAGTAATTGACCCCAACCCTGAAACGTACTTTATAATAATACAACTAAAATATTTCTATCTTGGAAATTTTTTATTTTTTCTTTAAAATAATTATTAATCATGCACAATTGTAGTTCTTGGATTCATCACAATTTTAAAAGTTAATATGCATAAATAAAGCATAGTAATGCAAAATAATGCCAACATTACACTAGAATTTGGAAAGTAATGCATTACATTGCAATAAGTGGTAATGCTACATGTAAATTTGTGGCTTTGAAAACATGTATTGCAATGCAGTATCATTACATCTACCCTGAATATACTTACAAAATGAAAAGAATTTAATTGATCGAATAGAATTTAATTGATCGAATTTAATTGATCCTTTGACAAATATTTCTTAGTAAGAAATCCAGTTGTACATTTATATTTTTTTAAATTGATAAATGAAATCCACCAAATTTTTAATTGTTCAAATCTGTTTTTCCATTCTTTTTTTTTTTTTAGCAGGGTCACTCATGTGGCTTTTCTTTTTTCTTTTTTAACTTTAGTAAAAGAAACATTTTGTGAAAACTTTTGTTTGATAAGTCTTCTGGCCCAAAGAATTAAGGTCCATTCTGGACTTTGATGGTCTTCAATAAGCCTTCAAAGATACAATCAGTTAATTAAGCATTCTACTCCAAAGATTACAATTTCTGCAGGTGTCTTTATTACAATAGCCCTGGTTTCTAAACTCCACAAAGAAACACCATATTGATATCAAAGCCTTTAATATCCTTTGTTTAAGTTAAATCCCAAAATGTGGAACAAAAAAAAAATAATGCTCATGCCATCAGGAGTGTAGATATAAGTCTCGTGTTAGTTAACTATTAAGCACCAGCTATACTAACAAGATGTAAAGCATGAAATCAGTGTCTACTCAGAGTTATTGTTCTTTTTGCACATTGATATTGGTATGCGATTGTTGACGTGGCATATTATTAACAGCGCTAGCTTGAATTTAAATCTGATTACTTATAACAATTTAGAACCGCTTCATGCACAGTTTTCCTGAAATATGCTTGTATTACATGTATGTATTGTTTGCTGAAAATGAATATCAATTTAAGGTCCATTAACACTGAGGCAAATTTTAGGGGTCATATATGTAATACATCTGGAGAGAATTGTTTCCCCCATTCCCAAGAATAAAAAAATAAGGAGCTAAGTCAGTTACAAATACAGAAACATCAGAATAGTGTTGAAAGTAACATTTTTTCAAGAAATTCATGCATATGGGTATATTGTAAAAGATGATAGTGTTTAATACCATATTTACAGTTCTCCCAATACCTGTATTCATTATCTAACTAGTGTCAATATTTAATCTGCTGTGGTGTACTGCCCTTGATATAATAACTAATGCTAAATGAAGCAACTGAACTAAATCTAAATATGTTAAGATTTAGAGCTTGTGAATTGTTTCATTTATCAATCTTATAATGTAATTTCAGTTTGATAATGTAATATTTTTTCACTCGAAACTAATTACATATATATAATTTTTTTTCATAACAAACATCGTGATGAATATTGCCTTTGCTGTACTATAGATATAAGTTTTCCAGCTTCATTAAATAAAAGTTGCATTTATTTTGTCATTTTTAATATTGAATTGTAATTATATATAATGTTGAACAAGTTAGATGTAGTACCAATTCCGGTATTTAATGGAAAATTGTTTCAGTCTGCATGTGCACACTATTCCATTTTTCTGTGATAATTTATTTTTAATAAGATCCATATTAATTAGTTTCTCCAAATATGTTTGTAAACAATGTCATATAAATGCCATACTTAGTTGCTGATGTCTTATCTCTTCTGAACTAATAAATGTTATCCTTTTTAATTTTTTGAATTGTGTTGAAGTTTTTCAGGTGAAAACTTTGTAAAAATTTTTGTTTGAAAGCTTGAGGAGATAGAGTGAAAGGCAGATAAAAAAGCTAAGTTATGGAAGAGTGAATTGTATTGTATGCATGTACAGGGGGTATATATATTTTTCAGTGAACTGGTTCATAGTTTCACTAACCAAAGTGGCCTGTCTGATTTATTGATGAAAAAACCCTCCAACATTTGTTTATGTACTGCACTCTTTGTTGTGTTATCAATGTATCCAGGTTAATTTATAGAAAATCATGTGCAAGAAGGAAATTTGTCATTATTTTTGCAGTTATTTTGTGTTTGTTTATACATATAATACATACATGTACATGTAAATATTCAATTGTGAATGACATATTGCACAAATCAAATTGAAAGATTCTGTTTATAGATATGTAATCAGTTTAAGGGGGATGTGCGGCCAATTCTTTTACATTTGAGAAGAAAAATGTAAACATTTCTTGAACTGGCTTGTTTCTGTCCAAAACTTACTAAAACTGTTGTCAAAAGATACAAAAGCAATAAATATGACGTTCAACATGTTGGTTTGTATGTAAATAAAGCTTGTAAGTGAAGAACAATGCATTTTTTCATCACTTAGAACTGCGCAGCTACAGACTTAAATTCAAGATTTAAAAATCTGAAAAAATTTGAAAGGGGGTCTTAAGTGTCCATTCTACAACCATTTGTTGAGAAAAAGGTAAAAGCTTGCTTATTTAACTTGTAACTTGTCTCAAAAGAGAGTGTCCTATTCTTAAAATGAGTATCAAAAACCATCAATTTGCACGAGATATTTTTGTTTGACTATGGAGGTACATTGAAGTTATATTTTCATTGAGAAATATATGTATATTTTTTATTTAAAGAGGCATGGTCACGATTTTGGTCAAATTCTATTTTTCTGTTTTTATTATTTACAATGCTTTAGAAATGCATTTTCAATGACCAAATGAAATTGGAGAGTCAGTAGTGAAGTTTTAAGCAAGATACAGGGCTCACAATTCTCTGCCATGTAAACAAGGTTCGTGCCCTGTTTTAGTTTACATTAGTTCAATATACCGGTAAAAGTTCTTTTTCAAGCTGATTTTCCCATCTTCTTATTCATTTTGAACATAAATAAACAGATCTTAACGTTTTCCACATTCATTTTCTGTCTAAAACCGGGGTTTTCATTTCAACGTTTAAAATGTAAACAAAATCTTTGTTTACATAGCAAAGAATTGTAAGCTCTGTAACTCGCTTATAACTCAACGAATGACACTTTAATTTTGGTTGCCTATTAAAAATCCCTTCCTGAAGCATTGTAAATATTAAAATCGGGAAAATAATTTTTGACCATAATCGTGACCATGCCCCTTTAAGGCAATCAATTTTTTGGACCCCTACCCTTCTTCTTAAAAGAATCTAATTTAATTTATTCTTAAAGAACTAAAATAAAACAATTGGAACTGGTATAGAGATGTCTGTCACATTCAGCCCAGGTTGTTTTGAATTGACGTTTTTATCAATGAAAATATAACGTCAATGTGCCTCCATAGACACGGGAGTTCTAAGTATTAACTGGAATTTTCTTGTTCTAAAAATAGATCCCATGCCGACATATAAAAATAGGGTACCCAATTTCGAGACAAAGTTTCTACAATAATGTGCTAAATTCAACCTTTTTATCAACAAATTGTTGTAGAGGGGACACCAATTAACACCTCTGATTTTTTCAGATTTTTAAATCTTCAAAATAAGTCTGCAGCTGCGCAGTTCTACAGCTGTTCTAAGTGATTATAAAAAAGGATTTTTCTGTTCTTAAATGCATAGTTTGCATATAAAACAACATGTACAACCTCGTATTTATTGCTTTTTCATCTTTAGACAAAAATTTTGGCCAGATTTGTGCAGAAACAAGCCAATTCAAGAAATGTTTACATTTTTTTCTCAAATGTACAAGATGGCCGCACATCCCCCTTAAATAGTGAAAACATAGTTAAATATACGTTTTTGTATCATTTTAAGCTTACATGAGCTGAAAGCTCAAATGATCTTTTCTGATCACTTTTTGTCCTGCGTTTATCAGTCTGTCTGTTGATTAACCTTCTTTTTTTTTTTACATTTTAGACCTTTTCTCCAGAACCACTTGCCAATGGCCAATTTCAACCAAACATGGCACAAAGAATAATTGGTTGATGGGGATTTAAGTTTATTGAAATGAAGGGCCACACCCTTTTACAAGGGCAGATAATTAATACTTATTAAAAATTTGTATTTTTCAATCAAAAACCAATTTGCCAGACAAGCTGTAATGTGTAAAAACATCCACAACACATAGGTAGTGTTGATTCAAGTTATTTCATATCGGGATCCCCAGGTGTAGGATGGGGCCACAATGGGGATGTCATATTTTTACAAAGAAATATATAGAGAAAAATCATCTTCTCAAAACCTAATTTGCCAGAAAATCTGTAACTTGTGTGGAAGCATCCTTAGGTAGGGTATAATTATTCAAATTTGTAATGTAGATTTAAGTTTGTTCCAATTATGATCCCCCAAGGGTAGGATAGGGCACAATTGAGGGGAGGGGGGTTGCAAACTTTACATAGGATTATATAGAAAACAATCTCAAAAATCATTTGCCCAGAAAAGTTGTAACGTGTGTGTGAAGGCATCCTCAGCTAGTTTAAATTTAAGTTTGTTCAATTCATGATCCCCGGGGGTAGGGTGGGGCTACAATGGGGGTCAATTTTTTTTTTTTTGAAAATCTTTTTGTACATGATCTATTCTACGACACTGTCCAGATTTATTGGATTTGCCTCCGTAAAGCTGATTTTATTATGGCTATTGTTGTTAGGTGGGTGATGTGGCCCGTGGGCTTCTTGTTGACAATTATATAAAAAATGTCTGGTCATTTATTTTTTTGTGGTATATATGTACACCTACATGTAGCTCAACAATAAAATAGAATTTTATTCATATTGTTATCAAGTAAGACAATATTGTATCACAATTTTCTTGTTTATTTTACCGTTGTAATAAAAAATGTGTTAATAACAAAAACAAGGTTCACAATGATAATTTATTTGCATGATACACTGTGGAGCCAATTTTATCCGACACCGTCATTTCTCATCAAATTTTCCAGATAAATAAATGTCATTCAGTGTTGAATGATTTAAATTGTTTTGAAAATTATTCCATGAGTGTAGAAGTTGAAAAGTATGAATTATTAGTTATCTAGGATTATGATAAAGCTTCTTGCACTTATCATGCATTACTACGCATATTCTTGGAAATAGTTTTAAGACATGCAGTAAGGATGCATGAATTCAAAGTATGGATAATTCCATTGAACACAAAGATTTTTATCATTTTATTTTATTAGGCCCTATTTATTTTACGCATCGGTGTAAGCATGTTAACGGTTGTTTTGATAAAATTAAACTTTATTTACTATGAAATAAACTTTCTGATAATACTTTGAATTCAATTATCTTACATGAATAAATGTATATGCTAAAAAGTTTATTTATTGTCCTTAAATATTTAAATAAATCCCATTCAAGTCCATATATTGTGTTGCATTGAATAGCAGGTAAGGAGGCTACCTTAAATAAGTAAAGAAAAATTCCATACAATTTAACTTTAAAATTTGACTGTTTTCCTATGTCTTTATGCAGAGATCTTCTTCTTAGGAGATTTATATAGTCTAAAAATGGCCACGACCGTCCAGCCTTCTTAACAGAAAAGATAATAATGACTTATACCAAAGAATGCGCTGCATGCAAGGAGTGCATGCATGCGCGGATCTAGGGTTGGGGGGGGGGGGGGGGGCGGGGGTCTGGAACCTGCAAATTTCAATTCGGATCACATATTGGCATTCAATTCATTTGACAAAAATGACAAAAAGTTTTTCATTTTAAACTTTATTTGATAATGAAAAGACCGGGTACTAGATAGTTAGGAGACAAACACAGAATGAATACCAACCTTTCACGAGAGGGCACTTAAGTGTTACATAGACATCATGATTTGTGGCTAAATAATACACCCTTTGAGGATGGATTGAATGCATGCATGTAAGTTTATCAGGAAGTCGCATTCACTGGCCATGATCTGAAGACATTAACTAAAGAATAGCGTTAGTACACAATCATCTTACACAACTACTGTAAACACTAACTGCCATTGTTAAACGTATATATTTACATTACACATATTTTTTGCATGTAAAGTGTATGGAAAGCTACTGCAGTTATAACACCGTAACACACACAGGGTACCGAAAGGTTAAAAAATGTCGAGTTTTATTATGACGTCACAAACGTTGAACGCTGTAAAATGCAGCGTCACAAGCGAAAATCAAAGTTCACGCTTGTGGCTGTTACAGTGGCTCTTCCATTTATATGAACTTACCCTTAGGATAAAATAGGATTTTTAAGGTATAAATCACATTTGCAGACAAGACAAGAAGTTAAAAAAATGTAAATATAAGCATTGAATCATTATTTTTTGAAAGATATAGTCTCATAACTGCAGCGGTGTGTGCATACAAATTTTCAACGCGTTATGAAAATTTGTATGCACACACCGCTGCAGTTATGAGACTAAATCTTTCAAAAAATAATGATTCAATGCTTAATTAATACGACAAGGAAACAAAATGACGTCTGCTTGCTTGTGCGAAATATTTCTTTCGGGCGTCTATATGACCCTTTTCGAATATTTTATACTGAGTTCTTTTTTTAAGAATTTTAAGCCGCTTTTTTTTCGTACGCTAGTTGCAACACATATAATACAACTCTCCCGCTGTATATATAATTCTTGACCATGGCGGGATGGCCTGAAAATCTAACTTCATGAATCTGTCAATTTATTTAAACTCTTGGTTGTGTGTTTGACCCCAAAGTTGAATCCAAACTTTCTCATTGTTTTAATAGAACTCTGAGGTATGAAATCATAGTTTGTTGCACTACGCAAATAACGAATATTTTTTATTTTTTAAATGTGCAATTTTTAAAAACCATGCAGAATTGCCGGAGCGAGTATATATCTACATGTAATGTTTCACTCGCTTTTTGATGCATTCGTTCAGCTTTTGTTTAGAGGAGAATGATTTTTTTTTATCAATGAGAATCTCATAAAACAATTTTTTCAATAACTTTTTAAAGCTTCCTTTCAGTTTTTTATAGAAGATTTAATTTCTATCACGACATTAGCATGGTTGAAGTGGAAGAAAAAAACCATGTCTAAATAAAGCACATCTCTTTTGTTGCAGGGCCTTTAAAGTGTTACATAAGAGTCGTCACTTTTAAAAATTGGATAAAATTAGGAGGGGTTTAATCCACCTGTGTCTTTTTAGATAATCCGCTTTTAGAAGAACGGAGGTTATTCAACGATTGCATCACAACGAACAACCACATCGACAAATGTCGCGAGACATTGTATAATAATGTAATAATGGAATCACTGGACATATAAATAACACATCTATCCGGTCATAATACAGGATACGATTACACAACGACATTTATAATTTGTTTATTTGTTTTCATATAAACGACACAGCTACATTCTGAAATTTTGCGTTCCAGAATGAATGTTTGAAAAGGGGTGTGTGAAGAAAACCCTAGCCTGTATAAAATACCTATATTTTGAAGATGCCGGCCCCAAAATCACCCATACCTGATATTGGGACAGCACCATTGAGGAAAACAAACCGTCAGGTAGCTTATGAGAGGGCACTTTGTATCAACAAATCTAATTTTGGTAAGTTAAGTATTTACCGTCTGTCTCCCATACTTGAAAAAAGTGGGGACTCTCCGTCACGAGCAACGTACTAAGATATTTCCAAAAGATGAAAAAAGTTAACAACAGTCGAAAACATTAATTTTCGTTTAAAATCTTTATGTATAAGTGTATCGCATGCTGAGTATCTTTTCTATTTTTAATTTAGATAATGAGGATATTGAAATATGAACAAGTTAGTCTGGGTCAAAACTGTAGTCTGTTCGAACATTGCATAAATACGGAGTACTTATCTTTAATTACATAATTTAACGTATCTATGGTACGTGTTCCGATGGGGCCACTTTGACCTTCGCACTTTCGCCTTTAGGGCGAAGAAGCGAAGTTGCGAATATTATTAAGGCGAAAGTGCGAGGGAGCGAAAGTGCGAAGATGCGACGGCGAAGCGCGAAAGTGCGAAGGCGAAATAACGATACTACTATCGCTCCTTCGCCCTCGCAACTTCGCACTCTCGCCGTTCCAACTTCGCACTTTTGCCTTCGCCTTTTTTTTGATACATTAAGGTGGAATATCCCTCTGATAAGAGAGATTACTTCTGTAGAAAATAATCTCACTTTGTTTCTGTTAACTCACAATTATTAAGGCATTTAGCAACAAGGGAGGCGGTGCTGGACCCCAATTTATGTTGGAAGGCGACATTTATTTGTATTAAAATATAGAAAAAGAAAATTTGAACGGAACGAACTGAACCCCAACTTTAGCAGGGAAAAAATGTAAAAAAAGAATTGTATAATTGGGACAAACGTAACCAAGACAATTGCAAACTCTAGTCTTAGTTATCGCCGATTAAAACTTATAACATTTAAAATGTTTGAAATTGAATATGGTTTTTCTATTCTGAGAGAGCTGATATGGAACAACAAAATTTAAAAAATCCAATATTACATTTTATTAAAGACAATTTAATCCTATATTGAGATCATACTAATTACTGGAAGATCATTTATTTGATCCCCTTTTTGTGTTATAACAATGTTTTAGTATTTTCTAAAACATATGGATCTATTTACTCTTATCTTACCCAAATTTAAAAACAGAAAACCAATTCTAAAAAATTAGAAGCTGTGGCAATTTATCATGGACTGTATGTAAAACATGTATGTACATGTAAAACCTTCAATAGTCTATGATAAAGAAAGATTGAAGCAATTTTGTTACAAACCTGTACAACAAAGTGCTATTCTGAACAAAAAGGCAGCGCTTCATTATGTTTTGTAATATGAATTGGCAATGTATGTAACTATATATTACTTTCATATACAGTTAATATTTTTAATGTTATGCTGCGATGGTAAAATTTTGCTTTTTCTAATCACTATGCCTAGTTTTCTTCATATCATGATAAGACACATCAATTTTTGAAAAATCTAGCAGCGCTTCATCACTTCAACTTTGTTTTATTTGAATCCATTGATTTTGACTTTGATAAAAATCAATATGAATATTTTTAAAAAATAAATGGTAAAATTAATAGCAGAGGGATATTACACCTTGAGCAAGTCTCGGTCGATTACGAAGAATTTATGGTGTTCCCATGGGGCTACTTCGACCTTCCAACATTCCCGGTTGTAGAACATGTATAATCGTACAAGATGGCATAAATGCATCTAGTATGATTAAATGTTAAAATTCGCACGTTTTCGAAATTTTGAATGGTCGTTTGTGTATGTGTTTCCCTATTTTTGTAGGGGAGACAGTTCTTGGTCGGAACATGACGGAGACGAAGCTGTTGGAGGCCAAATTGGAACAGCTGGAGAAAGACAAACTTATGCTGGAAAGAGATTACTTCTGGAGACAAAGGCAGTTTTTAATCGCCAAAGCATTTGATAAAGATCACCGATTAAAGTGAGTAGCATGTTAATAATTTATACTCGCATCACATTAATCTCAACTTCACGGACTTTTCCGGCAGAGCTCGGAAAAGCATGTCTTTTGTCGGCAAGACCCGAGAATTTGCGACTGGCATTACATGCTTGTTGCGGATTTACTGCATTATATATTCTTATAATCACACACCAGTATTGGACATATTTTATGGTAAAAGAGAGTCTGTGTCCCCATAGGATTCATCGACAACGCTACTTCATTTTTATAACAATCTTTTCAGATATTCCATGCTTTTGAATAGAATTTCATTAAAAGACGAAGATAATAAAGAACTGAACCAAACATCCGAAGATAGCCACAAGCTTCCTACCATTTCAGATGTTGACGTTAGTATATTCACTTACACACTCGTATCGTAGTATTTAGTTGATTATGAATTTATCTTCATCTAATCGGTAAAATGATTTATTTGATATAATTTGTTTACGCGAATTATTTGGGGTTTTTATTTTGGGGATTTTTAGGGGGTGGCGGTGGAGGTGCATCTTCTCTAGCCAAGGGTTTTCGGTCCACTCTGCTCCTCATAAACCCTTGGCAGATTTCATTACGAAAACTAGGTGACAAGCTCCGTTTAATGCTTGGCTGCAGCTGCGAGTAGCTGATCCAATCACAGCGTTGTAAACATTCGCTTATAAATAAACTTTTAAAAGAAACACACGTGCAACTCAAGTTGCTCGCTAGATAGCGCCACCGCATCACCGAGTTTTCGTAATGAAATCTGCCAAGGGTTTTTGGGGAGCAGAGTGGACCGAAAACCCTTGGCTAGCGAAGATGGTGGAGGTGGTTTTGAATCTATTTTTAATTTTTGGTTTTGGATTATAGGGGGTGTCTTTTACAACGTTTCCAACAGACAGCAATTGAAAATTGGTTTTTGCGAGCTTATAACATATACATAAATCTAATGTCATCGTACTTAAATTGATATCTTCAGGTATCCCTTACTTACCAATTCTTTCCGGGCAAAATAGATTCCGAGACAAGCAGCAACTATAAACTTATACGCCAAAGAAAAAGAAAACTGAAAGCTACTGCGAATGTTTTGCGTGCTGCGCTAGAACTGAGTAAGAAAAACAGGGAGAGAAAAAAGACGCAAAACGGAGAAAACTCAAGGGGGACAAGTTTACAACAGTCAGGCGTCCAATCTACCGTCGAATACGAAAACCTTGAATCCTCCGAGAAACACATCATGGAGGTTCGAAAAAACAATTTTCTCAAGCTTATCGTGAAAAACTGGAAAAGTTTTAAAAGACCAAAGACAGAACTAGAACCACCAAACAAAACTTCATCCGAAACAAAGCGAAAGTTGAGTTCCTCCCAACTGCCAAACCGTCTGCTAGAACGTCGACAATCCTTGGTGAGAACAAATACCGACGAACTGTTACTGAGACTGGCAAAGACTCTTCCCCCTCAAGTCCTGAAAGAGACAAACAGCAACAAGTTATCCGACATCAGCTCCGTTTTGGGGTTCTCATCCCGTAATAAGGCTCTCCAGCAGCGTGAAATGAGCATTCTCCGACGACCGGTTCTCGTCGACGATCGATTCGTAAATCTTCAGAACTCTCTGATCAGGTCATCAACAATTCTCTGATCAGGTCATTAACAGTTCTGTCATCAACAATTCTCTGATCAGGTCATCAACAATTCTCAATTCTCTGATCAGGTCATCAACAATTCTCTGATCAGGTCATTAACAGTTCTGTCATCAACAATTTTCTGATCAGGTCATCAACAATTGAACAATTCTTTGATCAGGTCATCAACAATTCTCTGATCAAATCATCAACAAGTTACATGAAGACTACTATTAATGCGCCCTGACATTGATTTCTGTGTTGATATTTTCTGTTGATGGCAATTGTGTAAACCAACAATTTGATTGAGTTGAAATATCAACTTACAGTGTACAATTGACACGGTGGCGTATAAATTATCTTGAAAGAAATATTACATGCATATGGTTTTGAAACATACTTTTCCTTAATTCATGCCTTCGTAGTTTTTTAGTTCAGTCCATTTCCTCCGACTCTATGTATGTTTTGTTCCCCTTTTCTGTAATGGTTTGAATAAACGAAATATATACTAGAACTACTGGTACTCTTTACCTTTGATCTTGTTCAAAATGTTTATCAATTAATCTACAATAAAGTAAATGGTGTACACCATCAACTTTCAATGTGCAGAACTCTGTTTATGAAGTTGCACTGTGAAATGTAAAATGGTCGAAAAATGGTATTAGCTCCTGTTGTTGAATGTAGGGGGGGGGACCACTTCTTAGCAAACCTTGGAAAAAATATAATTTAACATGGTCTAATATTTCTCCCTTGAAGAACACTTAAATAAGACGTGAACATGCATTAAGCGATTAAAAAAGTATATATAAAACAAGAGTTCTTATTTAAAATTTTAGAGGGTTCTTATTATCCAACATCCTAGCAAACCGAGAGACTAACAAAAAACTTAGCTATCAAAAACTGTATAAAAATATGGTTAGAATGTCAGTCCAATCCTTTGAAGTACAATGACACTTTGTTTATTTTATTTCACAGTGCAAAGATGACCAGAAAGATTTCATGCTAAATAGGTACATTGTTTCAAGAAATGTTAAATAATTTGTTGGGATCACTGTCGTATTTTGCCAGCAAGCGCTTACTGAACATAAAGGATAATGTTTAACCACCACCACCCCCCCCCTCCACACACACACACACACACACACATTTGAACATCCATGATATGGTTCTGAGATAAAATGCTTGGCTACAAATAAAGTCAAAGTTTTTCAGAGAGTTGAAAATACCGGTATGTACCATTGGTTACCGTTGATTGAAAAACAGTGATAATAATTTGATTAATTTCATATCGAAATATAAAATTGTAGCTAAGCTTGTATGGGCGGTGGAAAGGGTAAAAAAAAGACGTTAATGCAAAACGAATGTAACTTATTTTTGAAAACATGCTAAAATACGAAACAGACCAGCTTAAAACAAAGCTAACAGCATCTTTTACAAAATCAACAGACACCGATGCAAAACAAACGATCACCGATGCAAACCCAACAATCATGCACTGAATAAACGCTAGATGGCGTGCAAAGAGGTATCAGAGAAAACGTACCCTTGAATTACAGGGAACCCTTTTATGCGTGGATCCAGAATTTTTTTTTCCATGAAGAAAGGAGAGGTCCGAGGGATATTTAGGTTTGCCAGGGGTGGGGTGGTGATGGTGGGGTCCGAGCCATATTTTCGATAATTTTACTATGAAAATTTAAGAAATTTAAGTTTTCCAGGTGGGGGGGGGGGTCATCATCTTATCTACAGAAAGACTTTAAAGCTCTGTATTTCGTTTGTAACTTAATTTTGTTCGTTCATATAAAGCTTCAATCTACCATTCTAGACATAAAAATTGGAAAAATATATTTTTTGGAGGGGAGGGGGGAGGGAGCTCATTAGTATTATTGTGAAAGGAAACCGTCATAAGGTTAGTATTAAATAAAATATGACAACATTTTCTTCCTTAATCAACACTTACATGTAAGATGTGAGCATGTATTTAAGAGATACAAAGAATGACACACGAGTGTTCTTAGAGGGCGCATATAATCACAATTTCTTACTACGCCGCACGAAAACTCTTTAATCACACTTCGTTGATGTCCTGTGAATTGAACATTTAGACCCTCACTCAAACTTAGCTCACAGAGAAAGGAGTCAAGTTACCTACTTGTACACTACTGTATGACACAATTCATGGTTAATTATAGCCAATGATGCTGATAGCTTAAGACGCTGATGCTGAGAACTTATAAAGAATGCATTAAATTCTTTTGAAAATGCACATAACACGCCACTGTTGTAATGCGATCGAGTGATTATGCCGCCTTAAGCTTTACACCAGAGCATGATAATTTGCGTATAATGGGTTATTTCCATAGTACGTGTCTTAATCAATCGTCTTTCAGGAAGTTAAACACTAAGCTTATTTCTATCATCGTTGAATAGAAACAGTGATAGTCATAGTCCATAGTTATCAAATGCACGGAGTAAACATATCGTTATGGTTAAAACTGTGGATTTTTAAGTTCATGTCCGATTTGCTTCTCTAGATTGTGTGAATATGGAACAAGTCATCAGATGGATTTTACTTAGTGTTTTGGGTGAGTGATAGTCTCAAAATAAGACACAGTCTGTGAGTTAACATTGTGTTTTGATTTGCATTTTCAAATGTTTTTCTGAATTCAGTATCCAGATGTTTTTTTTTATTATTGTTATTAGGATGGTTGGGAGCGGTCAAAAGCATTCAACAACCTCACACAGCCTGTCAAACGCTGCATACTATATTCAATGAAAAACTCCACATCAATTGCAATTCTGATGAAATAGTGTATGTTAATCAAGTGACTTTGAACGATTTAGGCAAAGAATCCAAATTTACTCTACACAATAACAGCGAGTGTCAGAAAACATCCGATCCAGCATGTTTCCGTTCTATTCCGTCGGACATTCCTTGGAATTACACATTTTACCGTAAAATATCCAAAATCTGTAACGGAAATCACAACTGCACTTTAGAAAACAGGGATTTATCTTTCTATGCATCTCAATTTCTACATCAATCTACATGCAGCGACAAGGCTACTCTCTATCAAATAAGGATCGGGTGTATCTTTGAATGTTTTCTATGTAAGTATTTTGTCTCTGAGATGTACAAAACATTATTTTTACTCATGTACAGCAACACTAGTACGACTTTTATTGAATCACTCGATGCTATTTTGTTCATATTTAGATATCATATTAGTGTAATTTCAAATGAATCTTTTATCGTGCAAGTGTCATCTGTTCTTGATTTTAAAGACTCTTTAAAAGAACAATTAAAGATGGTAGTATTTTTTCATCGTATTAAGCTTGAACAGTTTAGCAAACAGCTTACATTTTTACTTGCAACTATATTTAACGACGATTTTATTATTAAGAAATATTTTATTGATCCCTAAATATTATTTAGACTGTATTTTATGTATAACTTCATATATAATTTTATGGATACATGTAGCCAAAGGACAGGTTTTGGTTGGAAAAAATATTACCGAAACCCGAGATGGATCTCTGTATCTGGCGTCGATTGAAAGTGGACAATGTCTCATCAGGGGATCCATTGATTCCGCCAGGATCCTGGAGCAGGTCAACATGACTTTCACTGTCAGGGATAGAAAATCCCGCCTCTGTACAGGTAACCTTACATAAAGCTGTATACAAATATAATGTTAAATCTTATATCATCAAATGTAATACTTCGTTTTGTTTCGCTTTGTGTCACTCTTCTTGTGCGATGGTAAAGAAAACCAGTTTTGGGGTGGGTTTTTTTTTTTAATATTAAATAACGTGCAACCTAGTATCTTTCTGCCCGGGACATTTTGTCTAGATATCCTGTTATACATGTACGTGTTTTGGAAATTAGCAAATGTCCCTACATGTACTATATAGGACAATGAACAAGCAATCTACATAGTTTTTCCTTCAATGTTTATTGAATCAATTACAGACGAATTGTGACCTTCAAATATGGTTAAAATCATAAATTTATATTGCTTTGAATTAATTCAAATCACATTCCAATCGAACACAAATATCATATGTTATAAACAATACAGCAGTTTAAATAGATTAGTGTAATTAGAGAATTATTATTTTCTTCGCCAATATAATTATTCTGTACTGAACAAAGTTGCTTTAATATGTTCAAAATAATTCAAGATCACGATTAATCTCAATAAAAAATACTGTAATAAACAGAAATTGAACTCTAAGGAAAATTCTTTATGATCAATTTCAAGCTACAATGTTAATATGATTAATCTAAAATTTTTTTTTTTTTTTTTTTTTTGTTTTTTTTTTGTTTTTTTTTTTTGTTTTGTTTTGTTACAAAACTATGTTGTTTTAAAGGCAAAGTGAATAAACTTCGTGTCATGTAGTAAATTTTGTATTTACATCCACCTAGTAAATTCAGAATTTACAACATGACATTAAAATCAAATTCTGTCAAAAATACTTTATGATGCGTTCACACATTTAAATATCAGAAACAAAATTCTTTCTTTGAGTATTTGAACAGCAGTCAGCTAGTTTGGTGAATCTGCAACTTACTTAACAACCAGGAATTCGTTATGAATAAAAACGCTAAGATAAAAATATGATTCCTTGCATTTCAGTGCAATGTATATTACATATACTGTCATTATAAAGATTCCCTCTATTTCTTACGAAAATTGCAATTTATAGCTCTGCAGAAACTGACAGACAACCCAGTTCTAACCCGTTTAATCGATTAGTCGAAATCTTCATCAACCTATAAAAAATCACGGACTGGACGAAATAATCACGATGATGTTAGAATTTCATAAAAAGACGCCTTGGCTATTTCTTATAATGTACTGATGTACATTAACAATAATTTAGTTAATTTAACTTACTCTTTATGATCAATTCATTAATTATAACTAATTGTAATATGTAATAAATGCTTTATTTGACGATTTTTGCGGGTTATGAAGGTAGCGATCATTGCAGAAAAAATTACATAACCCGCATTAGCGGGTTATGTATGTGTTTTTTCTGCAATGTCGCTACCTTCATATCCCGCATGAATCACAAAAGAAAGCATTTTATTGTTTACATAAAATAGTAACCGAGAAAAGAGTACTCTTAAATCAAAATATTACATATTTTAAACAACTTTTCTTTTAAGCATTGAATGCTTATTTTTGGATGTCGTCGGTCCTGTAACACACCAAGCGGTGCAGACAAATTGAATACCGCGCTTTAGCTTATATTTATATTTATACATGTACTGATGTCTATTTATATGAAATATATGCATTGTCTTGTTGCTGTAAAGCTATTACAGTGGGGCTTCAGATATCCGGACGCCAGATATCCGGACGCTTCAGTTTACGGACTATTTTATTTGGGAACAGATTTTGTATACGTTATTTTGTCTCATATATCCGGAATATCGAGTTCCGGATTCGGACGGTCTGTTTTTACCACAAAACACTGTTTAACTATAAATTTTGCTTCATTTAACCGGACGGTAAAATTTAATGATACTCCGATTAATACAATAGAAAGACTACGCCTATCAATTGAGTTTCACACCTTTTCACCTGCTAGCCCCCACGAGTAGCTTGTATAAACACTCTGACTTCCCAAATAACTTTCAAATATTACCGACATTGCTGGTTATACAGGATTAGTCACGCCTCACTGCACGTGGCTTGGGTATCTTTACACTGTGCACCTGTCAAGTGCAATCACTTTTTAAAACACCCCTCTATTTAAAAGGAAGAATGTGCTTAATAAATCTAGAAAGTTTTTCATAGCTGTGTGGTATTTATATTCAAAAAAGTTATTTTAAACGGAGTTCTCAAGATTGCTTTTTTATAGTATAGGAATTGATGATAAAGGAAAACATTTCAACTGATCGGAAGTGCTTTTGTGAAAAATTGACGTGTCTAGATATAGATTGTTAAAAACATAACGTAAATAGGCACATTTCATACTTGGACACAAAATATTTAGCTACATTTGGCTATTATTATAGTTTGGTTAATATTTCCTGATTGAATAACAATATAAAGCAGGGTTCCTTGTATTAAAAACAGGTGAATTTAAAAGGACAACTCTAATTTGTTGCTATTAATTACGAAAGGCAAAGAAAACAGTATTAACACCCATTATAAACATATAAATTATCATTTATGACAACAGTAGACTCAATTTAGATATCCGGACGCCTCACCTATCCGGACGATTGAACTTGGGAACGAAAGAGTCCGGATAACTGAGGCTCCACTGTATATACGGTCTCAGTCAGGGATATGAAACATACATGAAAAGCCATATTAACATGTTAATTTTTTAGTTCGTTTCCGCGATCAAACATATAATGCCAGAAACTTTGTAGAGAAATATCTTGTTAATCAAGGAGTACATGTAAATATAATTTAATTATTATTTTTCAAAAGTACTTATCAAATTGGTTATGTAAGAATATTTACATTCAGTGTATCTTACAAATCTTACAAAAATAAATATACTCAAAACACGTGGAGACGTTTATATTTGTGCTCATGGCACATGAATTAGTAAAGTGTATTGATAGAAAATTGAACGTCGCAGATTTCCAATGCTAGCATAAGGGGAAATATACACTAAATGTAAATATAAATTAATGGAAAATAACACGGCTTACCTATTTGGTACATTACTTAAACAGAGTTCAAGATATTAAAAAAAACCAATAGGCTGCAGATCTAGATTGACCCTGGTGCACAAATAAGATATGTTTCTCATTCGAAAAAAAGATTAAATTTTTTTTTTTTGATTGAGCACAAACGCATCAATTCTGGCGTCATAATTTGCTAATTAGCGCAAAGAGTTACAAGTATAGCTCATATAAACTCTTCTAAAAAATAACGTAAAAATTTAATGTAGTACCCGCAATTGCAAATGGGGTCAAATTTGACTCTTATCATGCTTAGTCCTTTATGCAATTAATTAAATTAAATATTAAAAAAAACCTCATATTAACGAAATCTACATCCTCATCTACGTAATATGACTTTATTTAGAGGTGGTTACAAATGGATCATTCAACTACAATGAAGACCTGTCGTGTTTACGAGACGTTAATGAGTTCCTTCTGGATATCCAAACAATGGATACTTTGAAAGGAAAATTGTGGATTGAATTTAAAGGTATGCAACCGGAATCTATATGTAATATAATTCGCAAATATATGCTTGCACATCTAACTTTCCCCTTGCACCATGCATTTTACAACCACCATTTTCATTGCATTTACATTTTTGTGAAATCAATTGCTTCCATTAACTTCCTATCAGGTAGCAGGGTTTTATTGCTAGTAACCCCCTAATGACCTTATGCTCTCTAACACCCCCTCCTTTAAAAGTCAAAGTATTAAAGTACTGGCGGGAGTTGATTTTATTGATTAATTTTCATGCTAAACCAACGATATGTTATTTTGCTTGGCAAGTAGTTCCTTAGCTGTATATGAATAATATTGCGCATAATTTTTCTAATATGAATTGTTAGGCTTTTCCAAGAAGACTTCCTAGCTACATGTATAGACGGAAAAACGGAAAACCCCATATGAATCATGTTGGGTAATATTTAAAGATAGAATTAACGCCATCAAACTCTACGATATGCATTTGTATCAGAAATCGAAATATTTCTAAATAATTGTATCCTATCAATATTGAACTCTGGCGTAGGAATACATACGACCACAAAAATATCTAAATTGTTCGTACTATTTAAAATCTGAGTATTTTCAAGGTATTTATAAATAAATTTCCTTGAAAAACAATGCTTCTGAATACATTGCATCGAATTTATATATTATTTTTAAGTACTAAGTCTTGTCAGCGGTGACGATTTTTGCTGACGTCCAAACACTGTTTCACTACCATTTGCCAGGGTAACTGCATAGGAGAGTTGATTAAAATAAATTCCCAAAAATGAATTGCAACTTTAATGTTATTGTTTCTTCATCAATAAGAGTGTTGTATCTTCAAAAATATTTTTTCATATGGTTGAATATTTAAAGCGTTTATCACCAATGATCATTATACGTTTGATAAGATGTTCATATCCAATGCAAACAGAATTAGTAAAGTTGTATTTTGTATTATAATTTATTATATCTGATATTACATGTATGTAAAAATTAAAATTACCAGAGTAGTTTTAGTCTTCTAATTAATTTAATGGTCATGCAGGGACTTCGTTGCAAGTTAAGTGTGGAAACAACATTCAATTACGCGTAGTTCAAGATTCGGAACATAATGGTGGCTCTACATTACTTCCAGTTATAATTGGACTTGTTGCTGGAGTCCTGCTTTTATTAGCTCTGATTCTGGTTGTACTCAAAAAGTAGGTAACTGTTGTTAAAAAAAAAAGTACGTCTATAGATTTACGAAGATATTTATTCCTGAAAAATTGCTAAGATGGTATTCAATGATCATTGAAAGACGTAATAACTTAATTTAATATCTTAATTTAACACAGAAGGCACGATCTAACGATAAAAACCGAGGCAAAGCATCGTCCCATTATTGCAACGACCACACTTGAAGGAGATCAAGATCGTACATATTACAACAATGACGTCGATAAACCTCGAAATGACGTCAATGACGTACAAGGAACATCATCTTCATTTGACGAATCTTTCTATAACACGGAAGACACAGATGGTAATTACGCGCAAATTTATCCTAAAAAGAACACTTCAGAATCTGGAATAAACAACGGGGAACATAATATAAAGAACGAAATGAATGATACCGAGAAGTCGCGGAAGAAATCACGTGATTCAGATATCGTCACCCCTGTGTCCAGTAATACAGCAGAGAACAAACCCAATACAATCATCGGTGAGGTAACGGGCGATGTCTATGCAGCTGTGTGTAAAACGGACGATCTGAAAAGTATGCGTATTACTGGACCGAAAGGAGACATCTATACAACAGTTTCCATGGCTTCAAATGTAGAATAGCTCATATAAACAGTCCAATGTTGGACTTGGGACGATCATAGTTGATTACATATAAGGCATCTATTTCCGCATGCATAACGCTTTTTACTATTATATTAACTATACCCAAAAAGCTTTATGTAAAAATTCAGTGGCTAATGAGCTTTATTTTATTTCACATGTATTTACCTTGCGATGGACACAGCAATACAGTCGTAAAATCAAGCTATTTAATGCGTCACAATGTCATTGGATACATTTAGTGGTATTTCGGAAAGCAATTTTACATGAAATTCAGAACTTACTTAACTTATTATATTCTATGTACTAAAAGCATGGTAGATTTTTTGCGTTATTTAATTTCATTAATGACCGTTATCATTTTGAAAAGAATGCTGGCTTCTTTTACCATATCTTTTGAAGAAACCAAAGTTTCTGAAAAACAGTAGTTAGTCATATGATTTGTATGGCATTGACGACCATCCCATTTTCCCCAGAGTGGGGTACTGGGAGAAAGTTCAATCAGACTTCATTAATATTGATCAAGGGATTTACAAAAGACGATTATATTTTTTATGTCTTAATACGAATCTTTCCTATTATGCGGTTAAAACATCAAAGATTTTATTTTTCATATACATGTAGTCTAACCATTGCAAAATTAAACCATGTTTTATAAAATGAATTGTTCACACCTCATCACAATTTTATTCAAATTGTGATGACTTTGATTTCATGTTATTTGATTGGTAGTTTTCTCTAACACTGAAGAGTCCCTCATTAATATCGTTTGTTGATAGGTCGAAGCAAATTTAAACATTTGAATGAATATGAATTGTTATGTTCAGTTAATCATATTTTTTTAAAATTGAATTTGGATCATTGACTCACATCATTAAAAACTAAAGTACATACCAGAATAATTCAACACTTATCTACAAGCTGTATTCTAGTGGGATAGTTCTTATATTATATTAAATATTCCCGTCGACAAAATTTTGGGGAATGGTTTTATAAAAGAGTTACCACACTCTTAACGAGTGGATAAATGTATATCGTTTTTCCTGGTATCAGGGATGGGGTGATCATAATCACTTGTAACCAATTACAGATTGCGCAGTAATCATGGGTAATCAGTGATCACCCATTTTTCTGATTACAGCATTACAAGTAATCGTAATTTAATCGATTACTTTGAAAAAAAGTGCTGTAATCATAATTACCTTTTTTTTTTAATTTTATGATTACAATCATAATCCTTGAATAAGGATTTAGAAAGTTTCTCGCTTTTAGGGATCCATTTATGTTCAGTGGTTGTGTGGAGATTCTTCAAACACAGTCCATGCAATAACTTCTAATGGAAACCGTTCGAAAGCCGAGTTGATTCATAGTCAGTGCGTTGTATGTGCAGTCATTCGTTCACTTTTATTCATATTTGTTCATTCATATACTTTGATTTTTTTGCTTTAAGGCACCTCACTTCATCAAGACTTATACCTTTTAAGACATCTAGATGATAGCCCGCGCAAGCGCGGGAATTAACACTTTACACATTATTATGATATAATGCTTAATATGTTGAACCATATTTTTTGTTCATTTTTGTATGTACTTTGTCCGATTTTTAGACGGTGGCTATAAATAGCCACGGTCTATTGCTATCGTCCTGGCCGGAAGAGTATTTCTCACGGGGACCCTAGCGGATTAGGAACGATAACTCTGTTATGTATGCAGTGTTTGAAGGCAATGTTTTACCTATGTGTCGATTTCAGTTTGAGAACTTATTTACATCTTATCAGATATTTTAAGCATTATAGCTGCTTATTATTTTGTATATACATTTAAATAATTTATGAAATTGTGTTTTATTTTTCCCGTTTCCATGTCTGCTTACGCGATATTGATAACTTATGCACCAACTGCCAGTTGTGAAGTTTAACTCAGTATCAGGACTCCAAAAATCATATCACTGCGATAATTGACCAAGAGTTCTCACAATAGTCGTGTCTTTTTTTTTTATGGTGTAAACAATTGTCAGAAACACACTATTTAAACAGGTTTACCATTTCATTTTTCAGCAATTATGCTTCATCGATAAATTCATGATCAATCATTTTCAACGCATCGATTTAAGTTGAGGCAGTATTTATTTTGTTGTAGCTTATTCCAAAGAATTCACAACATATACTGACAATGAATATTACATAAATTACATTTTTTACATCAAACACGCTAATCGACCTCGGATTGTAAAACTCACGTGCAAATCGAGTCGCCATTTCACAACACACTAAACTTCGTCATCATGGTTTTGCGGACCCGGTGACGATGTTTCAAAAATTTTCAGTACAGATTTGTTGTAAGGAAATAAGGGATCGAAGACATATGCTGTAAAACGTCTTATGGATTTCACGGCGTGTAAACCCGTGTATCTCCATTTTGCAGCAAGCGCTAGCTTTTTGTGAGGAAAAACAATCGGTTCAACTCATGCGATATTCCATATAGATGTATGGTACATTGTGAACGGTAATGTAAAATATATTTTTTCACTAAACAGTTTCTGACGAATTTTTTCACAGTAAACTGAATAATGTAATTCGATGAGCGAGGTACAGTCTGTGACTTTTCTCCATAGGCGCCCGTCCTTGGTTTTTCTCTCTCTCGTTTTTTTAACTGTTACATGTACGTAAACATCGCCCCGTTTGTTCTCAAATAAACTCTGTAATTTTTAACTCGCGAGTACAACTTTATTATGAGCTTTCTTCAGCATTTGTTTCCATGTTTTAGCATCATGTTCTCAACATGCATTAATAAATGGGCGGGTCTATATAAATGCGTCAATCGGAATATTTGTTGCGAATTGCAATTGAAATACACACCGGTTAGATAAATGCGACAATCGGAATATTTGTTGCGAATCGTAATTGAAATACACACCGGTTACATAGTGTCACCACTCAACGCAATGCTAGAATGTGCTTAATAGATGACAGTAGTATTCTACTGAGCTACTGCACCGTAGCTTTCCGGAAATATTGTCGAGACTTGCGAATCCTAGATTTATTGTCTAGTACATGCAAATACACAGCTGTACAGCTCAGAAAAACGTGCGTTCAATTTGGATTTTGTTTGTTTTGTGTTTTAAAAACTAATTTATCCTGTTAAATTAAAACATTAGATTTCATTTTACCACTACTGTTTTATTCGTGACCTGGAGAAATTGAAAAGATCCCTGAAAACATTATTTAATATTTCTTTGCTCATTTTGCTTAAATCTGGTGAGGAATAGTTTACCCATATTGCCATTAGTTTTATGGGATGGGGAAAAGGTCAAGGATCACACGGCTTTGGAAATCAACATGTATAATTATAAACGGTTTTATTCTGGGTCCATATCTTTTGAGTCCTTTATTGATAAAGTAGACATACCTTTGTACACAAATGATCTAGAGGTCATAGGTCAAACTTTATGACGTAGACTATTATTTTACTGCAAAAAATCAATTCGGATGCAAATTTGAAGACTTCGTAAAAATTATACATATTAGTGCAAAACTCCTGACATTACGCAGATTTTTTTAAAATGAAAATAAAAAAAAGATTCTTCAAAATATCGCATATTAAATGCAAGATTAAACAAATATGTGGTTTCCAAGCAAAGGAACTGATTATGACCTTATGTAAAGCAAATATTTTGGTGAATAGTTAATAAAATATTTGTTGTATTTATACTAGAAAAGTTAAATGTAGCATGTAAATTATGCGTTTTAAAGTGTACTGAGAAGCAATAAAATAATTATACATGTGACAATCCCGAATTCATTCAAATGATTTGAATTAATCTAGAGCTAAATACAATAGAACATATGTACTTTAAAACGCTGATTAATGAAACTGCCGCGACTGAATATTGTATGATTTTTTTTTTCAAATTTTCATTCACTTTTGTTGTGCGCTAATGGAAATAAACAACTCGAAGTCGAAGATAAAATATTTGGTTTCATGATGGCTAGCATTCCAAAAGCATTTTCCAGTTTTATCAAACAGGTTCTTGTAAACTCATTCCTTTTTCTATACACATGAATTCATGTATCAACTGGCTATGAAGACAAATTAAAGTGTGTTGGCCCACGAGACTGCAACTTTTTCCCCGTGAAGAAATTGAGGGAAAATGCTGTCGAGAGGGACAATAAACATACTACATGTATGCCCAAATAGTTAGTAAAAATCTGACAAGTATTTTATCATACCAAAGCCTATTTATTTGTTCTCGTTAGTTTGAAAAATCTACAATGTCTTTAAAGCACAATAGTCCAATCCACACTTTTCAAAAGTTTGTCCCCTTTGCGGGGTCAACCCAAAGGTCAAAAGGAAAAAAAACCCACAAATGTCCCTTCTTTATACAATCAAATACTTAGGCGTATTGGGATACAATCGCTTTGAATTTTTTTTATTCATTCACTATGTGGTGGCAACCCACATATTGAATGAGGCATTCTGGGGAAAACAAAATGCATACCTAAAACGAATTTTAATGTCAAATGATATAAATACAAACATATAGATACAAACTTCTATACTACAAAGGCTACTGTAATAAATCTACGGGTTCCCCCCCCCCCCCAAAGATGACGGCCAAGAGACATAGCTTTTGTAAAGTGTGGATTGAGATTACATAACTACGATTTCCACATGATTATCCATGTAGGAAATTCACGACCAGTTGTGCATGTAAGCGTTAAGCATTAGTACATGCATGCGATACTGGCCGCGGGTTTTCGACGACAATAATTATCATACATGTAATTATGCCACATTCAACCGACGCCACCGTCTAACAGTACTTTCAGTACTTTGATTTTCTTATCTTATTCTTTAAAATTGAAATAAAAAACAAACTGCATTGTTGGATATTTAGAGGAGCGGTCAGGGATGAAGTATTTAAACTGAAATGGATAATATATACGTGGCCTTAATCCTGTTTGTTGCAGCTGACTGAAAAAAATAAACTTTTTTATTGTATTTATTTCAAACCAGTGAATGGGTATTTAGTGTCTCTCTCTCTCTAAAATTGGTTTTTAGGGTCAATTTTCAATATAATTTCTATTGCTGTCCCAAATAAAGAATTTCAGATAAAAGACTGTTTTGAAAAACAATCTGGAGGGGGGGGGGTTCCCATTAAACTTCCCCATTTTATGCATACATCATTTATCCATGTAGACGGTAGAATACAATAATCTGTTAATTAATGTTTACAAATCAATGTCTCAGGTTTACAACCAATCCGTCGTGGTATAAAAAAGAATGAAATTAAAACATGCTAGGTTATGCAATATTATCTATTTGCATGCATTTTTTAAACCAAAGTTGTCAGATTCAAAGTATCTGCCCGATGATTAACTCGCCCTACACTTTCCGTCATGATGTCAATTAGTCAACCCGTTTCTGGGCACCCCGTTCTGGAAAGTTCGTTCCATTAATACTTAAATCGCATTAATTGTTCCAATTTATTTATTAACTTTTTGTATTAATCGAATTCCGATTCAAGGTATCTGCCCGCGATGCATGATGAACTCGTCCTATACTTTTCGTTAATTAGTCAATCCGCGTTCTTGGTTACCCTGTTCTGGAAAGTTCTAGGCCTATCGCATTCTCTCACCAGAGGTCGTGCTTCGCAAGCGAATGAGTAACAAAACTAAAATCGTCCACTAAAGAAACGAATTGACTCATTTTCTTTACTCAACATTTGACCAATCTTAACTTCTATGTATTCTCTAAATAGGCTCACAGTAAATATATTCACTCTTTACGTAATCATTAAATATTATTTCATTACAAGTATATATTTTGATCGAGACTATCCATGACTTGGATCCGCCAAAGCGTGTCCACCACCTTACTCTCATTTTTGCTATTTCGGGCTTGTTAATCGAAAATGAAAGTAGGTTTTTTTATTAATTTCACAATAATAATTTATCAGTTAAAATTCAATTATACCTTACGGACATCATCACACATGTGTTGAAATACCAAGTTGTAAGCAAGTACTGTGGTGCAGGCATTTTGTAGTTTATTTGCAAAATGCCTTAATTTATAAGTATAGATACGTCACAAGATAACAATTTAAATGTTTTGCTCATATGTCAGTATCAATCGATTTGGTTGAATATTATCATAAAAATATCAGTGGTTATACTTGCCAATGGGTATGTGAACTGCAGATCACGAGTTCGAATACGCCTGGGGCTTTTCTTCATATCTACTGAATTAAATTTTTAAAAATCATTTTTTTAATCCAAAATTGCATATTTTTCACCTTTTTGACTTGTATACTTTTTATGCATCATGCTATCTATCACAATAAAGTAATTTTGTGCTGATTTGAGAAACCATTTCATGGTGAAGAGAGCCATCTTAGCACTATCCTGTTCTTGCTGTTTGATCCGCAACAGTGGAGAAGTTGAGATTAAACCATAGAGTTGGTTCGTTTATTTAAACATTAGTGCCTTCTAATAAATATTGTATTTAGACCATTTTATATACTCTCTCATGACAAAGATAATTTTTTTTATTATATTCTTCTAGAATTCAATCAAATTATAAGTTGACTACGTCCATTTACAAGTCTTTATGTCTATTAAAATCTTTCATAACTAAAGCATAATAAAAGAAAACAAAACAAAGCGTCAATCATTACTCCTTTTTTTTGGGGGGGGGGGGGGGGTGCCTCGCAGCTGCAACGGAAGGTTTCTTGGTTGCTTTGCAACAAGCTTTGTTCTAGTTAGCCTCTATATTTGTATCTCAGTAGGCCAACCACATCGTCGACATGTACAATGGTATTAGCTCATGTTGTTGAATAAAGGAGGGGGTGGACATACCATTTTACATGTTCTAATGTTTCTTCCTTGAAGAACACTTAAATAATACGTTAGCATGTATCTATACTTATAAATAAAGACTATTTGCCAATAAACTACGAAATGCCTACACCAGTGTAACTGCTTATACATTTGATATTTCGACACATGTGAGATGATGCCCGTAAGCTATAATTGAATTATACCTGATAAATAATTATTGTGAAATTAATCAAAAACCTTCATTTTTGATAAACTAGCACGGAATAGCAAAAATGAGAGTAATGTGGAGGACAAGTTTTATTTTGATCAACCTTTATTCTCCTTGGCCTTTGGTAATCCACAAACAGTAGTATTGGTATGCATATTGAAACTTATCTACATGTTACACTCTTTTTAAACTATCTGCATATAGAACACAAACGTGTACATTTCTTCGGTGTTGAAGCCGGGTTGGTTTAGATGGTTAATAAACATCTTCATAGTCAGTAAACACTTGCTACTAAGAATGGTAACGATTTCCAAAACGGCATACTAGTGAACAAAACATACCCTAAAATATCATTTTGCCATCTTTGCACGCGTGCAGGCTGGTCTAAAAATGACAGTAAGCAGTTGACTGTAAATACATTTACTACCCAATTAAGGATGACGTTTACTCAGAATGAAAAAAAATTCCACTGATGATAATGAAAACCCATTTATAGTATGTTATAGACCTTTGATTGTAGTGTTATTTTTCACTTTCAAAAAAGTACGTCAATGACCTAGTTTTTGAGTTAATGGCTATTGAATATATTTCAAAAAATCAAGAAAAATCCAATAAATTTAACTCTACGGTTGAGCATTTCTTAATTGTGAAACTATTAGAAATAATTAAACACTTTAAATAGATATAAAGCATTAAAATTTCAGCGACAATTTTTAAAAATATTCCAGTCCGAATTTCCTCCATCAGTTTTTAAATCACTACCGATTTTTTAAATCAAATTTTACAAAAAATTGAATGATGATAACACAAAAACATTTACTGGTACTGTACCAGTTATCGGCTAAGACCAGTTATCGGCTAAACTGAGAGTACGGGTTTATAGCACGCGACTATCCGAGATTTTTTAATTCAGCCCTCTGTTTTGAAAAAAGAAAAGTAAATTTGGTTGAAAACTTTCTTGAATTTGTTTTAAACATGAGCTTAAACGACCATTGTTTACTGCTGATTTACATCTTTGCACTTTCAGCAGTGGGGGAAGTGACGTGATAAGTTAAAATTAGAATATAATCCCTTTGTGATACATTATCAAATCCCTTCTTTGATTTGACATATAAATCACTACATATAACAAATAGAAACAAAAGGAATTCACTAAATTCTGAGAAATTCATAGCGCAGTTCAACGCCTTGTTGCACAATATAATGCAATGAATAGTCTACGATTTTACGTATTACTGTATGATAACAAACGAATTATTTAATGAGTTTTGTTTATGTATCATAACCCCTACGACCTTTAGTCTGACCCCAAAAGGGATATAATTCAAATAACATTTTGCAGAATATCAAATCAACACGTACAGGCATTTTTCTATGTCATTATCACGAAGCCGATAACTGGTACAGTAAATCGTAAAAACTCGGCAAATTCGGGGGGTGCTAATAAGCACACAAACAAAATGTTTTGGGTTCTAAATAATGATTTAACATAACAGGTGCATAAACAAGGAGTTCACAATTTAAAGTATGTCAAGATTTATTTTAAAATATCAAGAAATAAGGAAATACGAAAAGAAATCGTTAAATTTTAGCCGATAACTGGTACAGTGCCAGTATAGTAATATGTTTTACGGTGCTACCGTTGTGGCGAGCGCAGCAAGAGTTACACATACATTGCATCATTGTCAACATCGTGATATTTTGACACTTATTAACTAACATCAAATAATTTTTGAGAGAGAGAGAGAGAGAGAGAGAGAGAGAGAGAGAGAGAGAGAATTATATATATTTCTACGTTTTAAAAAAATCTTACAAAATACATAGACTTGCTTCCCCTAAAACCGTTCTTTACTTTTAGAGAAAATAGATCAGTCTGTAAAATGTAATTTGCGTTTAATTTGGTCAAAAGTGTAAAGTGTAAATACAGTATTATTTTTCTTTTGTACCTTGTCGTTATCTAACTTATTATTTTTTTTCCTGGTTCATATTTTTTTTACTGAACTTTGTTTATGTTGGCATACGTTGTATCTGTGGCCCCGGTCCCTGTTTGTAGGTGTGTAATTTCCCATTTCCAATTTAATGGTTTGACAATATGCAATATCTGCATAGATTTTTTTCCTTTTTTTCTCTTTATTCTATATTATTTAATTCAAAATGACTTTTTTTTTTAAATTTCCTCTCTACTTAATCTTATACTTGCTGTTTATGCACGCAAAATTAGCTTAACTCTTGCTTGTATATATAATTATATAATCTCTCTATCAAAATAAAAATAACCCACTAAAAACCCACAAATCATCTAAGGCAGGTATCGAAGTTGATACTGAAATAGCTATAGTACACGCATTATAGATGTTTGATCCACCTCTAAATTTATCGCGGGAAAACTAGCGCGATATCACTGTGACGTCACAAGTTCAAATCTATATTCATTTGTTTACGTATCTCGACTCAATACGAAGGAATGGAAGCATGTAAAAAATCTCGTGGGTCTCATCAAAGCTTGTGCGCTACTCAAAACGTGTCTTCAAACCTTCAAGGCACCGTTAATTACGAGTTAAATGTTAGCCATTTTTTGCATAGCACCACGGGAGAAAACATTAGAGAGCACTATGGAACGTAGACACAAAATTTTTCTTGATGAATCTGTAGGTTTAGCTCGTTCTTTTTCCCGCGCGCACAGGTTCTTAGTGCTCGCTATTAAACTACTTATATTGACCTTATTCTGTTGGCATAAAATTTATATGAGGTCAATGATCAAAATTTTGAGATATGGTGTCTTTTATCGTTTTTAAGCATTTTTTAATATTTTTGCAATTCGTACCATACGATAATTTTAATGAATAAGTGAGGTAAACCCAACAGAAAAAATGCAAAATTATAAAGACTAAAATATAAAATCTTAGCTTTTAATATTAGAGTACTGCAAAAAATGTTCGAGCGGAAAACAAAATCTGCAAAATTTAGTCCGAATTTCCTCTGTTTGGCTTAAAGTCAATTTTTGTTTAATTCCATAATATAGTAGAAAAAATCGAATGTTATGTCATTAATAATTCATTTCATAAATACATTTTTGTGTTTAGAACAAATTTTACTTATGACTTTGAACTTTATAACAATCCGAATTTGAGAACTCAAACCCTGAGTAAACGACACCCTTTAAGGGATTTTGTTGTTTCAAAAGAAATTGAGGATTTTAGTCTATTTTGTATGTGTATTAAGTTTTTCTTAACTATTGAAACCGATCTATTTAACTGCCGGTCAATAGACTGCGATATATTAGACCGCCGGTCAATAGGACCGGCAACGTATTTTGGAAAATGTTTCATATAATGTTTGTTTTACTATCGTTCTTAAAGTTTATCCTTTAGGTCATCTGTGTATTGATTTACAATGACCTGAATATATAAACGGATGAAAACCTGTTATATAGAATTGTGAACACAAAAAACTATAAATGAAATTAGGTATTAAAACAATTATTTAATGCATGAGCAGTCAATAGACCAGAATTTTTGCCTTGGCATCGGGCAATAGAACACACTGAGTTGTTCCTTGCACTTTGGGAACCTATTTTGGTCATTGACTGATCATGCATATAATACATTAAACTGTAATGTAAGCGTTTGACATACGACGGTTGGCTATAGTATGGAATTCCTTACGTTTAATTCATACTTTTACAGAAATACATTAAAGTATAATATTATATTTTATAAAACTAGATATAAGAATTTAGAGAAAACACCAAAAGCAATTTATATTTTATATCTTTTAAACGGTTAACATTATTATGTCGTATGCTATGCCATGGTATGATTTAGTATGCTATGACAAATAAGAACCTAATGATATACTTTAACATTCCAATGCTATAGTATGAGATTTCAATGATATGGTATGATATCTAAATGTTATGCTATGCTATGGTGTATGTTTTAAAAAATTTGCTTGAACTGACTGTATTACTGAACATCCACACTCAATAATTTAAAAATATACATGTATATATGGTTCATAATTTCGAAATTTTCTGATATATTGAAATAGATAATATTGCACTAAACTTAGAAACACAGTGTACCTAGGCGATGCAATATCTACCGACCAATAAAAAACAATCTTTTAAAAACTGAAACGTCGTAATTGAAAGCTCCGGGAATATACCTACATCTAATTACCAATAAACAACAACTGATTTTTGGTGACAAGCTGCGCTCACTTTCATATGTTGTGTCTATATATGTGTCTTTTACTAATAAGTTTTTAATTTCAATGAGTATATGGCTAATTATGTCTACTTGACAATTAAAAATTCTTAATTACTTAAAGAAGATTAAAATTATTAATTAGTAAAAGACACATGCAAATCTTTTACATCAAATAAAACTGTGTCGTTTAATACGTATTTTCATAAATAACAAACAAATGAGTGTGTGCAAAATAATTATTTTAAAAAATGTTTTAAACGAGGTCTGTGGAACCTTATTGAATATACAAGAAACACGTCATAAGGTTTATATTAAATAAAATAGGACAATTTATTCTTCCTTTATCAACACTTTTAAAGATGTGAGCATGCATAAGAGATGCAACGTATGACACGAGAGTGTTTTTATTCAAAATTAAGAGTACCTAATTAAATTTTAATAATAAACCAACCATGCGAGAACCAGTCATGTCACTATCAATAAGAACACCCCTGCGAATGTTATTGTCATTCAAATTTAGACCATGTGGTTTTATTTTACCCTTTCAGTTTCGCAGTAAAAATCGTGCCTCGTGTTTATAGTTTATTTCCTAGAAGTTAGGTACTTGTAATCAAATATAAAATCTAGACGTTTATTGATTTTAGACTTTACCTTCATGAATTGGTGGATAAAATGAGTTCTAGAAATAAATATGACAATAGAAAATTTAGGGTTTTTCTGCTGTTGCAACAATTAACGTGCTTAGAAGCGATCCACCCTAAGGAATAATTTTCGATCCGCGCCTGACCTAGTAATAGCATCAATAGTGAAACAGACTATATTATTTTATGCAGAATGTTACTTGAAAATGGCTCGATATACTAAGTTTTATACAAAACAGACACCAATTCATTTTTTAAAAAGCATGGTATCACACACCAAAAGCATAAAACGTGGCTATGATTTTATCAAGCAACCCAATGTTTACATTTTCAACCACGTGTAGAGTGGTTGAACATGAACGATAACTCTTTTCTGAATTTCATCGTTTATTTTAAATAACCACTAGATGATGAAATAAGACATATATCTTAATAGATTTTCATGTTTTAACATAAATCTAAGTATGTTATGATATGAAAAAACGGCCTGTACTTACGTATTTTGAGAAAATTATCCGAACACTTATACTTCCGCTCGAATTTTCACAGGAACTGAACAAATCTCGGCGAAGTCTCGTGAACTTTCATTCGAGCACCTCTGGATTTATTACATACTTAGCAACGATAAAGAAAACATTCCGAACACATTCGCAGGGGTGAAGAAGAATTGAATTAAAGGTGTGAGACGAGGTATTTACACGTCTTGTCTGACCTCCCCCTCTAACTTAGCCCAAAGGTCAAGGAGTCAATTAGTACTGAATGACAAAGCTCAGGGTGTATGATAGCCAATGGTGCTGATAGCTTTAAAAGCTGTAGCTGAGAATTTATTTTTTAAAATGCGCTAAAACCTTTTTTTAATGCACACAATACCGAGGTAAGCGTTACATCAGAAAATGATAATATTCGTATGATGGGGCATTTCCATAGTAAGTGTCCTTCATCAATCGTCTTTCGGGATGTTAAATACTTATTTCTATCATCGTTTCATTCATTCATTCATTCTCTGAAAAACATGAAAATGGTACAAGAGGTACATTATATAAAAATACATGTATATACATATAAACAAAGTCTGAATGAGCAGAGCTGGCTCATTTGCAGATCTCGTAAATTTTTGTAATGAAAATACACATTTTTTTTTTAAATAAAGAATTGATATTCGTTAGTAAATTACTGAACTTGATAATATTTGGTTGGACATAGTATTTTCTTCCTAAAAAATCTTTTCTAATTGAAGCTAATGCATTGCGTTCTAACAGATAATGAAATTCGTCCCCAATTTGGTTATTTTTACACAGATTGCAAATTCTTTCATGGCGTTGTAAATTATTCCAGCGACCGACCTCTATCGGAAGACGATGGTTACTTGTTCTAAATTTTACAAGAATATTTCTAAATTTTCTTGATAGCGTATTTAAATATTTTTCCCAAACAAATGTTGTTTTAAAAATTCTGTAACTGATTCCTTTACTGGAGTTGTTGATATTACTGTACCATTTTTGAAGAAACTGATCTTTAAGCTTTTGATTAATTGAAGCACTTATCCATTTGATACTGTAAAAATCTTGATCCATCCAAATATTACTCATTCCTGTTGTGTTAAAAATATTATGTATACATGATATCCATGGATTGGTGGACTGGTTTTTGGTTTATCTAATATATAGATGCTTATAAACAATTCTACACAATTTGTTATCATTTCCATACATCAATCTTCCCCAAAATGATATCATTCTTGTAAAAATACTTATGTAAAGAGGTTAACGTCCAGTTTCTCCATACACCATGAAATTTGGAGTACTAGATTTAAGGTTTAAAATATATTTCAAAAACCGTAAATGTAAACGTTCGATTACATCAACATTTTCAAAACCCCAAATTTCGCATCCATATAACAGGACAGGAGTTACAACCTTGTCGAATAAATCAAGTTGACAGTCAAAAGGTAAATTATATAATCGTATTTTTCTAATAATGCCGTACATGGCTTTTTGTGCCTGGTCACAAAGATGGTTTTTTGCCTTGCAGAATGATCCCGATCTTGAAAATAAAATACCCAGGTAGTTAAATTCCTTGACAATTTCTACAACTTCGTCGTTAAATTTAAATGTATGTTTAGGAGCTGGTCCTTTCAAAAATATGACAATTTTAGTTTTTTTAACATTAACTTGGAGTTTTCATGTTTCACAATATACAAAAAATTCGTTAAGGGCATGTTGAAGATCACTTGGGGTTTCAGATAAAATTACAGTATCGTCTGCATAGAACAGTTTCATAAAAATACACAAGTCATCCTCAATATCTTTAGAAAAATTCTCTAAACCACTAATACCCTTTTCAATAAGATATTTCTCTAAGTCATTTATATAAAGTGAAAATAAAAAAGGTGATAGATTTTCCCCTTGGCGGACCCCGGCATTACAATTAAACAAATCAGATGACATGACGTTCACAGTAATTTTTGATTTAATACCAGCATACATATTTTTGATAAAGATAAAACATTTCCTGGTGATGCCACTTGAAAAAAGTTTATACCAAAGGCCATCTCTCCAAACAATATCAAAGGCTTGTTTGAAAACAATAAAAGCACAGTACAACTTTTTTTTTACAATTAATAAGTGTTTGAGTCAAAAAATGTAAAATCAGTAAATTATCTAAAGTAGAGTATCCTTTTCTAAACCCTGTTTGGCTTTTCATTGATTAAATTAATACTTTCGGCATATGTCTCCAAACGGTTTGTTATAATGCTAGTAAAAAGTTTACCCAGGCAGCTTAAAAGGGTAATCGGGCGGTAATTCTCAGGTTGTAACGGGTCCCCTTTGTTTTTATACCCGCACTTTCTAAAGAAAGTTCGGGTATATTGTTGTTGTCCGGTTCCGTCCGTCCGTCCGTCCGTCCGTCTGTCACGTTTTACTTTCTCAAACTGCTCTTACATCGTATAAACTAGCAATCTGAACTCTTGGAGTTTGATTGGGGCTGTCATGTTGTTTTGTAAAATGGTTTCAAAAATTCTCTGGTAGTCCTGGGGGTCAGATAATTGGTAAAAAATGACGTTTTTTCACAAAAAACCTTCTTCCTCGAACTCCTCCTATATTTTCAACAATAGACAAATCATCTTTTGGAATATGTTTTGGGGTATCCTATAGATGCGCAATAAAGTTTCGGAAATTTCAATTTTGCCCTGGTGGTCATTTGGTGGCTAAAAAATGACGTTTTTTTACAAAAAAATCTGGTTTAAAAAACGTCATTTTTTTTTTGCAGTAGCCAAATGATCTTCTAGAATATGATTGGGGGTGTCATTTTGAAGTGTGATCAGGTTTCAGAATTTTTTTTTTTCATCACAGGGATCGGTGGGCAACAAAAAATGACGTTTTTTTGCAAAAAAAGTATGGTTCCCGTAACTCCTCTTACAACTTTTGGAGTAGCTACATCATCCCTTGGGATATGATTGGGGCTGTCCTATAGATGTGCAATAAGGTTTTAAAAATCTAAATTTCAGCCAGGGAGTCAAATAGTAGCAGAAATTGACGTTTAATACTCCTAAAAAAAACCTAGATCCCAGATCTCCTCTTATGATTTAATCAATAGACACATCATGTCTTGAGATATGATAGGGGCTGTCCTATAGGTGTACAATAAGGTTTTAAAAATTTAAATTTCATCCAGGAAGTCAAATAATAGCAAAAATTTGACCTGTCCTATAGGTGTGCAATAAGTTTTGAAATATTAAATTTAATCTTGGTAGTCAAATAGTAGCAGAAAATTAACATTATCCCATGTGCGGATCTAGAGATGGGGTCAAAGGGGGGAGGGGGTCCAGATCCCCCCTCCAAAAATCAAATTTCTTTAAAATTTAAACCACCACCCTCCCTGCAAACTCGAATAACTGTCAACCCCCCCTTCCCCAGAAAAACTCTCTGGATCTGCTGAACAACAGTTCGTTGTAAATTCTATCTCATAGCATATATGCTATTTCTATTTTTAACTTTGAATCTCTCTCTTTAGAATCTACACTAGTTGAGGATGTTTGCGTAGAAATCTCTCAAACTGTAGCAATGTAGTTCTTGAGAAGAAGATTTTTAAACATTTTCCCAATATACTACTATGTTAAACTTTGAACCCCTTCTAGGACCCCAGTGTTGGTCCGGGGTCACGGCCTTACAATCTAGAATTTTCACTATTTGAGGATCCTTGCATAGTAATCTCACAAACTGTAACATTGTAGTTCTCGAAAAGAAGATTTTTAAACAAGTTTTCTATACATTTCTATGTTAAACTTTGAACCTCTCTTGGTGCCCTAGTATATTAAAATCGGTGGTAGCGATTTTAACAATTTAGAATCTACAATACCCAATGATGTATTCATAGTAATATCCCATACTGTTGCATTGTAGTTCTTGAGAAGAAGATTTTTAAACATTTTTCTATAGATGTTAAACTTTGAGCTCTGCCTGGGGCCCCAGTTTTGGTCCGGGGGTCATGATTTTTACAATTTAGATTCTTCACCATATATACAAGCTTTTTTTTAAATATTGGCATTTCTGGTACAGTGGTTCTTGAGAAGATTTTTAAACATTTTTCCTACGCATTTCTATGTTAAATTTTAAACCCTGCCTGTGGTCCCAGTTTTGGTCCGGGGTCATGATTTTTATAATTTTTAAACTTCACTATATATACAAGCTTTTGTGTAAATATTGGCATTTCAGGTGCAGTGGTGAGAAGAAGATTTTTAAAGACACACACCTATACTCACTGTTTTGCAATTATCTCCCTTTTAAAAATGGTTTAGCCTTTATTTTAACAATTAAGAATCCCCTTCCTATAAGAATGCTTTGTACCAAGTTTGGATGAAATTGGCCCAGTGGTTTTTGAGAAGAAGTCAAAAATGTGAAAAGTTTACAGACGTACAGCTAGACCGACAGACGGACGTACGGACAACGGGTGATCAGATAAAAACCTTGCATTTATTTGATTTAATTGTCGAATGATCTATTAAATTCAAAATATAATTTGGGGTCTTATAAGATTTTATAAACTGTTAAAAAATGTTTTTAAACAAATCACATTACACCTTGCATAATTGTCAAATGATTTATTGATATTTTCTTATTTTCTACCTGGGGATCCATAACTAATATCAAAGTTAGAATTAATAACAATAAATGATTAAAATGAAAAGTTTATCCTCCACATCCAACCCCCCCCCCCCCCAAATCAAACCTCAGGTTCTAAAGATTCAGAGTCTTCTTACATTCTTACATGTGTACAGTAGCGAATTATAAATCAGTTTTTGATTGGTATTTTTCTCTAGATTCTCATTAAAATTTTGGAAATTGCTTTTTAATTTTTAAGATAAACAAAATGTATTATATATGTATTCGAGGCAATTGTAAATTAAGTCTCCTAAACAAAGCAGGTTCATTATTAGGCTAGGAATTACATGGGTCAAACACGTACTACATATGAATAAGATAAAATACTTTATTATTTCCAGTTCTAGAAAGTCAGGGTGTCTCCAAGGGGGTATAACCTATATACCATTTGATGCGCAATTTATGACACAAAGAGCAAGAATAAATGTGGTTTAGGGATGGGAATCTCAAAAGTTATCAAAATATCATCATTTTCTATTTCAAGGGGGTGGGTGGGGTGGGGTGGGGTGGGGTTTAAAGACAACGCCTTGGGGGTCATGTACTTTATACCATTTGATCCATTATAATGACGTCGACGTACATTAGAAACAATTTAAAATATATATATGGTTTAGTGGTGGGGATCTCAACAGTTTTCAAAATATTTGGTATTTTCCTGTTCCATGGGGTCAGAACAATCCCATATGGCCATGGCCTATATTATATTTGATGCATCATAATACATTAAGAAATTAAGACCCCTTCCTTCCTATCATATTTCATATAAACATGATAAGTCTCTACACTTACACATGTAATACACAAATTTAATACAAAATCTAAGTCTGACAAATGAAAAAAAACTTTTGCAATTAAAATGACAGAAACTGTACAAATGCGATAGGATAGGTAATGATGATAAGCTTATTTAAATATAAAAAGATGATGATACAGTATGCTGGCAAAGGGAGATCACTTATTTAGAAAGTGAAAGTAAAACTTATACCTATACCGGGGGCTTATAATATTGTTCTACTACATGTTTTATGCTTTCCTATATTGGTCAACATCATAATGATTATCCAATAAGAGCACAATATGAATCCTTTTTGCTGATCATCACAAAAGAAACGTTTATGCATGTTAATTAATCCTTTTCTGCATATGTAAAACACATAACGGTATGTACACCACGTGAGACCCATCTAACCGAAGAGCTGGGTAAAACTAGTACCCGATAATGTGACCTGCAGACCTGTGTTAAGTACGTTAACTTCAGACAAAGATCGGTTATTTGTAACATGCATGTATTTTTATAATTTATTCTTCAAAACCCGCTGCACTATTTTATTAGGTATATAACTATGTAAAGCACACATTTCAGTCTTAAGGTGGTACAGGGCACCTGCATATTGTGATGTACTCCCTATTGAAATAAACAATAAAGTATAAATATATTATTTTCTCCCAAAATAATGTTACCTAACAGTGAAGCGCAATGGGTTAAAGCATTAACTATGTGTCTGTAAGTAGAGAATTCAAATCCTGCTGGGGCTTTTCTATTTTTTACTTAAGTTTCAAAAATTTTGAAATCTTATTATTTTTTTTTTTTCCAAATACATGTACTGTAAAATTTTAAAATTCTAAAACATCATCATTTTGATTATAAGGCACTTTTATCCACACAAAGATCAACATGTGTCTTATACCACCTTAAATCAGTAATTATCTTCTGTCCTGGCAGTTTTCCATTGAAAATCATTGTGCAATAAAATTATGTCATTTATATTGCACTGTTTAAAATCTTCTTTGTTGCAACTACCTATACAGGCAGGCTTTCGTTGTTATCAAAATATTCTGATGTTTATTTATCCCTGAGGAGTGTGTGTGTGTGTGGGGGGGGGGGTTCAGAGTAATACATGTAATTGTGTTTGCAGGGGGAGGGGGTTGGGGGATTGGGGTCCGAGGTGTATTTTTGGTAAATTTACTATATTACGGTAATATAAATGAATTTTCAAGGGTGGGAGGGTCTAGACCCCTCACCCCCACCCCTTCTCTAAATCCGTGCACACGATGATGTTGGCACACAGAAGCAAATCTAAAGCCGGCAACCGTCGAGGGGAGCGGCATAATTTAATTTTGTTTGTAATAATTAAATAGACCATACTTTCTATGACATGAAATGCCAAGATTTTTGATTAACTTAAAATTCACATGCAAAAAGTTCAGCCCCAAATTGTACATAAAGGTCGGCTATGTGTATTATGGGATGGAATCTCAATTTATGAAATTGTAATTTTTTTTAAATTACCGGAAATTGCATGTATCCTTCGTTTTTACCAAAACTGGTACAAAACAGTGTTATTTAGAGGCAAACACTTGGTGCGGGTATTACTGTCTAATGACAACATCTAGTTATAAATTGGTTTTACAATACCTATTAGCCATTCTTCCGGTACTATTCCAGAGTCGTAATGAAGATTAAACAGTAACTCATATATAGGTAGGAAAACAGAAATTGTATTACTAATATGTTCAATAACAATGCAGTCACTTCCGGGCGATTCGTTATTATACCCGCACTTTCTAAAGAAAGTTCGGGTATATTGTTGTTGTCCTGTTCCGCCCGTCCGTCCGTCCGTCCTTCCGTCTGTCACGTTTTACTTTCTCAAACTGCTCTTACATCGTATAAACTAGCAATCTGAACTCTTGGAATTTGATTGGGGGGTCATGTTGTTTTGTAAAATGGTTTCAAAAATTCTCTGGTAGTCCTGGGGGTCAGAAAATTGGTAAAAAATGACGTTTTTTCACAAAAAAACCCTCTTCCTCGAACTCCTCCTACCTTTTCAACAATAGACAAATCATCTTTTGGAATATGTTTTGGGTATCCTATAGATGCGCAATAAAGTTTCGGAAATTTCAATTTTGCCCTGGGGGTCATTTGGTGGCTGAAAAATGACGTTTTTCTACAAAAAATCTGGTTTAAAAAACGTCATTTTTTTTTTGCAGTATCCAAATGATCTTCTAGAATATGATTGGGGGTGTCATTTTGAAGTGTGATCAGGTTTCAGAATTTTTTTTTCATCACAGGGATCGGTGGGCAACAAAAAATGACGTTTTTTTTGCAAAAAAAAGTATGGTTCCCGTAACTTCTCTTACAACTTTTGGAGAAGCTACATCATCCCTTAGGATATGATTGGGGCTGTCCTATAGATGTGCAATAAGATTTTAAAAATCTAAATTTCATCCAGGGAGTCATATAGTAGCAGAAGGTTGACGTTTAATACTCCTAAAAAAACCTAGATCCCAGAACTCCTCTTATGATTTAATCAATAGACACATCATATCTTGGGATATAATAGGGGTTGTCCTATAGATGTGCAATAAGGTTTTAAAAATTTAAATTTAATCTAGGAAGTCAAATAATAGCAAACAATTGACGTTTATCACTCAAAAAAAAACTACATCCCAGAACTCCTCTTATGATTTAATGAATAGACACATCATATCTTGTGATATGATAGGGGATGTCCTTTAGATGTGCAATAAGGTTTTAAAAATTTAAATTTCATCCAGGGAGTCAAATAATAGCAAAAAATTGACGCCTATCACTAAAAAAAAAACCCTAGATCCCAGAACTCCTCTATTGATTTAATGAATAGACATGTCACATCTTGGGATATAATAGGGGCTGTCCTATAGATGTGCAATAAGTTTTGAAATATTAAATTTAATCCTGGTAGTCAAATAGTAGCAGAAAATTAACATTATTCCATGTGCTGATCTAGAGATAGGGTCAAAGGGGGGAGGGGGTCCAGATCCCCCCTCCAAAAATCAAATTTCTTTAAAATTTAAACCACCACCTTCCCTGCAAACTCGACTAACGGTTAACCCCCCCCCACCCCTTCCCCAGAAAAACTCTCTGGATCTGCGCATGTATCCTTCCTTACACTGTAAATAAAATGACTTTTTTTTCTTAAAATAAAACATGAGGCCAATGGGCCACATAGCTCACCTGAACTATCTCATAGCATATGCTATTTCTATTTTAAACTTTGAATCTCTCTCTTTAGAATCTACACTAGTTGAGGATGTTTGCGTAGTAATCTCACAAACTGTAGCAATGTAGTTCTTGAGAAGAAGATTTTTAAACATTTCCCAGTATACTTCTATGTTTAACTTTGAACCCCTTCTAGGACCACGTGTTGGTCCGGGGTCACGGCCTTACAATCTAGAATTTTCACTATTTGAGGATCCTTGCATAGTAATCTCACAAACTGTAACATTGTAGTTCTCGAAAAGAAGATTTCTAAACAAGTTTCCTATACATTTCTATGTTAAACTTTGAACCTCTCTTGGTGCCCCAGTATAAAATCGGTGGTAACGATTTAAACAATTTAGAATCTACAATACCCAATGATGTATTCATAGTAATATCCCATACTGTTGCATTGTAGTTCTTGAGAAGAAGATTTTTAAACATTTTTCTATATATGTTAAACTTTGAGCTCTGCCTGGGGCCCCAGTTTTGGTACGGGGGTCATGATTTTTACAATTTAGATTCTTCACTATATATACAAGCTTTTTTTAAATATTGGCATTTCTGGTGCAGTGGTTCTTGAGAAGATTTTTAAACATTTTTCCTACGCATTTCTATGTTAAATGTCAAAACCCGCCTCGGGCCCCAGATTTGGTCCGGGGGTCATGATTTTTATAATTTATAAACTTCGCTATATATTCAAGCTTTTGTGTAAATATTGGCATTTCTGGTGTAGTGGTAAGAAGAAGATTTTTAAAGACACACACCTATACTCACTGTTTTGCAATTATCTCCCTTTTAAAAATGGTTTAGCCTTTATTTTAACAATTAAGAATCCCCTTCCTATAAGAATGCTTTGTACCAAGTTTGGATGAAATTGGCCCAGTGGTTTTTGAGAAGAAGTCAAAAATGTGAAAAGTTTACAGACGTACAGCTAGACCGACAGACGGACGTACGGACAACGGGTGATCAGATAAAAACCTTGCATTTATTTGATTTAATTGTCGAATGATCTATTAAATTCAAAATATAATTTGGGGTCTTATAAGATTTTATAAACTGTTAAAAAATGTTTTTAAAACAATCACATTACACCTTGCATAATTGTCAAATGATCTATTGATATTTCTTATTTTCTACCTGGGGATCCATAACTAATATCAAAGGTAAAATTGATAACAATAAATGATTAAAATGAAAAGTTAATCCTCCACATCTAACCCCCAACCCCCAAATCAAACCTCAGGTTCTAAAGATTCAGAGTCTTCTTACATTCTTACATGTGTACAGTAGCGAATTATAAACCATTTTTTGATTGGTATTTTTCTCTAGATGCTCATTAAAATTTTGGAAATTGCTTTTTAATTTTTAGGATAAACAAAATGTTATATATGTATTCGGGGCAATTGTAAAGTCTCCTAAACAAAGCAGGTTCATTATTAGGCTAGGAATTACATGGGTCAAACACGTACTACATATAAATAAGATAAAATACTTTATTAATTCCAGTTCTAGAAAGTCAGGGTGTCTCCAAGGGGGTATAACCTATATACCCTTTGATGCGCAATTTATGACACGAAGAGCAAGAATAAATGTGGTTTAGGGATGGGAATCTCAAAAGTTATCAAAATATCATCATTTCCTATTTCAAGGGGGTGGGTTGGATGGGGTGGGGGTTTAAAGACAACGCCTGGGGACTCGTGTACTTTATACCATTTGATGCATTATAATGACATTAGAAACAATTGAGAATATATATATGGTTTAGTGGTGGGGATCTCAACAGTTTTCAAAATATTTGGTATTTTCCTGTTCCATGGGGTCAGAACAATCCCATATGGTCATGGCCTATATTATATTTGATGCATCATAATACATTAAAAAAAAAGACCCCTTCCTTTCTATCATATTTCATAAAAACATGATAAGTCTCTACACTTACACATGTAATACACAATTTTAATACAAAATCTAAGTCTGACAAATGAAAAAAAACTTTTGCAATTAAAATGACAGAAACTGTACAAATGCGATAGGATAGGTAATGATGATAAGCTTATTTAAATATAAAAAGATGATGATACAGTATGCTGGCAAAGGGAGATCACTTATTTAGAAAGTGAAAGTAAAACTTATACCTATACCGGTGGCTTATAATATTGTTCTACTACATGTTTTATGCTTACCTATATTGGTCAACATCATAATGATTATCCAATAAAAGCACAATATGAATCCCTTTTGCTGATCATCACAAAAGAAACGTTTATGCATGTTCATTAATTCTTTTCTGCATTTGGAAAACACATAACAGTATGTACACCACGTGAAACCCATCTAACCGAAGAGCTGGGTAAAACTAGTACCCGCTAATGCAACCTGCAGACCTGTGTTAAGTACGTTAACTTCAGACAAAGATCGGTTATTTGTAACATGCATGTATTTTTATAATTTATTCTTCAAAACCCGCTGCACTATTTTATTAGGTATATAACTATGTAAAGCAAACATTTCAGTCTTAAGGTGGTACAAGGCACCTGCATATTGTGATGTACTCCCTATTGAAATAAACAATAAAGTATAAATATAATATTTTCCCCCAAAATAATGTTACCTAACAGTAAAGAGCAATGGGTTAGAGCATTAACTATGTGTTTGTAAGTAGAGAATTCAAATTCTGCTTAAAAAATTTTGAAATCTTATTTTTTTATATTTTTTTTTCCAAATACATGTACTGTAAAATTTTAAAATTCTAAAACATCACCATTTTGATTATAAGGCACTTTTATCCACATAAAGATCAACATACGTCTTATACCACCTTAAATCAGTAATTATCTTCTGTCCTGGCAGTTTTCCATTGAAAATCACTGTGCAATAAATTTATGTCATTTATATTGCACTGTTTAAAATCTTCTTTGTTGCAACTACATGTACAGGCAGGCTTTAGTTGTTATCAAAATATTCTGATGTTTATTTATCCCTGAGGAGTATGTGCGTGTGTGGGGGGGGGTTTAGAGTAATACATGTAATTGTGTTTGCAGGGGGAGGGGGTTGGGGGATTGGGGTCCGAGGTGTATTTTTGGTAAATTTACTATATTACGGTAATATAAATGAATTTTCAAGGGGAGAGGAGGGACTAGACCCCCAACTCCCACCCCTTCTCTAAATCTGTGCACACGATGATGTTAGCACACAGAAGCAAATCTAAAGCCGGCAACCGTCGAGGGGAGGGGCATAATTTAATTTTGTTTGTAATAATTAAATAGACCATACTTTCTATGACATGAAATGCTAAGATTGTTGATTAACTTAAAATTCACATGCAAAAAGTTCAACCCCAAATTGTACATAAAGGTCGGCTATGTGTATTAGGGATGGAATCTCATTTTATGAAATTGTAATTTTTAAAAATTACCGGAAATTGCATGTATCCTTCGTTTTTACTAAAACTGGTACAAAACAGTGTTATTTAGGGGCAAACACTTGGTGCGGGTATTACTGTCTAATGACAGCATCTAGTTTTTAAGTTGAAAAGGAACACTCATGGTACTTATAATTATATGTGTACAATAACGTCGTGTGTAGAATAATTTTGATACATTGTGGATCAAGTTCTACGTGTTAGATTTGTTTCTTTAGTTTGTGTGAACATGAAACAAGTTATCAGATGGATTTTACTCTTAAATATATGTATATGTGGTAAGCGTTTTAACTAATCTTATATTAATTAAAAAGAGACGATTTTGACTGCGTTTTGGTTTGTATTTTGTTTTCTTTTTTTATGTGTTTCGTTTACAATTTATAGGATTATTGAGAGTTGTCACTGGCATTCAACAACTTCATACAGACTGTCAAACGCTGAATACCATATACAGTAAAAACCTCAGTATCAAATGCAATAAAGATAAAGTAGTATACGTTATAAACCAATTGTCTATAAACTCTTTAAGCAAAAATCCCACACCTACAACAGGGAATAATGCAGAATGTCAGAATACAACAAATTCAACATGTTTTCGTTCTATCACATCGGATCTTTCCCCAGCTTTTATATAAAAAATAACTCGTTATTGTAACGGAAATCACAGTTGTACGTTAGAATTCAGTGATTTTAATTCTTCTGGGAGGATATTTACAAATTCATGTAGATGCTGCATAGATCACTTTTATTATATAAGGATCGGAGTTTCTTTTGAATGCCTACCTTGTAAGTATTTTGTCAATATAATGGACTGCTTTTCAACAGATGCCAATTATTATCATACCAACATAAATATTCCGTTGACTCTCCTATATGAAAGTCTGAATTGGTATTGGTTAAATGTAAAGTATTTAACCTCTATTGTCATTTAAAACATCTACACTGATTTTCCATTCAGTAATAAATTGAAATGCTTATTGTCATCGTTTTTTAATGCCTATTCGAAAATCTAAACATCTTTCAAGCTTTGTTTCGCGTCTAATATATTTTATCGTGAAAGGATTTTTCATATTCAAACTTAAGCAAAGAAGCAATAGTATGAATTATTATTGGATTATGTTTTCTCTGGACAAGGTTTTCTAGAAAACAAGATGTTAAAAAAAATGATCTGCAATATATGTTTTAATTATTTGATATTATAATCATTGATGACTTTAAATAAATACATGTATTTCGTATTCAAATTGTTAATATACAAACTGGTTCAGCAAAACGTCAAGTTCCCTTTGGAAAAAATATTACCGAAACCGGAGAAGGGTTTTTGTATCTGACGTCGAATGAAAGTGGACGATGTCTCATTAGGGGATCCATTGAATCCGCCAGGATCCTGGAACAGACCAACATGATTTTCACTGTCAGTGATAGGAAATCCCGGCTCTGTACAGGTAAACTAAGTCGCATACTACATGAAAGTATATAAAAGTACCAGGAATTTAATAGTTTTCGAATATCGTGGTACTGTGGGCTGGGTTAGTGGGGGTTGGGGGCGTAATTTACTAACTATTTTGCTTAAATATTATATGTGTTTCCTGCTTTAAAGTACAGAAAATAAGCGGCCTACAAATTTTAGTTAATAGATAAACATAAATTTACACGTATAGCCTTCAAATCTTATATTAAGAAATAAATCTAGAATGATAAAAGAAACCGATTAAACACAACTCTGGTTGTGAACAATTTGACAATCGTAAATAATACAGCTGACTCTGTTAGGTTAGATTTCTATAATTACAAAATCATATGTATATTACATTTTTGCTGCATATGTTCTGTTTCTGTTTAATGAAAAGTATATATATATATATATATATATATATATATATATATATATATATATATATATATATAGTCCGCTGCGTCGGACTGGATTTTTCTTTCTCGGGCTTATGATCTTTAATACAAAGATGTAGTTGCCACGTTCCTATCCGGTGTTTTATATATTATTTAGTTTTTAGTTTAGTGCTAGTTTTGTAGATGTTTTTCTCCTTTTATATGTAGTTTTTATTTTGTTGTCCTGAAGAAGGGACGGGTGGTCCCGAAAATTTGACAATATTTTTTTTTATTGTTCGTGTCGTTGGTTATTTTTAGTGCTTTTTTATATCTCATCTTATAACCATGTATCTTTTGATCCGACACTATAGATAACGAGTGTTGATGGTTTTTTTAGTGCTTTATATATATATATATATATATATATATATATATATATATATATATATATATATATATATCTTACATAAATGAAAACACAAAGATCGAGTAAAACATAAGCGCTTTCATTTTCTTCATCTGAAGAAAATGAAAGCGCTTATGTTTTACTCGATCTTTGTGTTTTCATTTATTTAAGTTATATATATATTTCACCGACCACTGAGGTTTTTCTTGGATTTATATATATATATATATATATATATATATATATATATATATATATATATATATATATATATATATATTGCTTTTTATCAAAAGAAGTTACTGTACTAATTACCTTGATTAATTTTATGCAAGTTATAGAAGCAATAAATATGATTAAAATTTTGAACTCATAACTTCAAGACCTATGTACTTCTCATTAAATAGTTTATTTCTTTATTAATTTTAAGAGGTACTTACCAATGGATCATTCAACTACAACGAAGATCTGTCCTGTTTACGGGATCTTGATGTGTTGCTTCTGGATATTCAAACAATTATAGATACTTGGCCGAGAAAACTGTGGATGGAATTTAAAGGTATCCACCAGGATCTATATGTAATATAATACACAAATACATGTATATGCGTGCATATCTATATCTAATCTGCCCTTGCGCTATAAAACGACCTCTTTTATTTCATTTGTATTTTTGTAAAAGCAATTCCTTCCATTAACTTTCTTTCCAGTAGCAGGGGTTTTATTGTTATTAACCCCTTTATGCTCTCTTACTCCTCCTCCCTTTTTAAAAAAGATAAATCGCAATTTTAAATGTTATAATTCCTTTATCAATAGTAATGTTGTTTCTCCTTCAAGAAATATTTCTTCATATGGATGAATATTTTATGCGCTTATTGCCAATGAATCATTCTACGCATGTTACGAAGATCATACCCAATGCAAACATTTATTTTACTAATTCTAGTAAACTGAATGTTTATTAAAATTTATTTTTGGCTTTACCTGTTTGTAAAAGTTAAAACTGCCAGAGTACTTTTAAAGTTTTCTAATTAATATAATGGTCATGCAGGGACTTCGTTGCAATTGGACTGCGTTCCATCCGTTGTACGCGTAGTTCAAGATTCGGAACAGAATGGTGCTTCTACATTTCTTCCAGTGATAATTGGACTTGTTGCTGCACTCCTGCTTTTATTAGCCCTGATTCTGATTGTACTCAAAAGGTAATTAAGGTTTTAAAAAGGTGAGAAAAACACGCCATCCTGTTTTTCTTTTTAAAAAAAAATGAGGGTTTGCAATTTTAAGGGAGATATTTACTTTAATTAAAGATAAATAAGATATATATTCATAGATCATTGAAGGACGCAATAACTTAGGTGATTTCATGATTAATAATATAATTTCTTAATCTAACACAGAAAGCACGCTCGAACGATAAAAGCCGAGGCAAAGCATCGTAGTATAAATCCAACGATTACGTTTGAAAGAGATCAAGATCGTACATATTACAACAATGACGTCGATAAACCTCGAAATGACACCAACGACGTACAAGGAACATCATCTTCGTTTGATGAATCCTTCTATAGCATGGCAAACACCGATGCCAATTACGCCCAAATGAATATTAAAGAGAACGCTTCCGAATCTGGGAGACACGACGGGGAACAGAATGTAAAGAAAGGAACGGATGATACCGAGTGGTCTCGAGAGGAGTCACAAGATACAAACAGTGTAATTCCCAAGCCCAGTAAGACAGCAGAGAACAAACCTAACACAATCATCGGTGAGATAACTGGAGATGTCTACGCCGCTGTGTGTAAAACGGACGATCTGAAAAGCGTACGTATTACTGGACCGAAAGGCGACATCTATACAACAGTTTCCATGTCTTCAAAAGTAGAATAGCTCTTATAAAGAGTCCCATATTGGACTTTGGACGACTATAGTTGATTCCATATAAGGCATACTGCAAGTGTAATTATTTGCACACACATTAAGCTTTGTTTACTGTACGATCCATCAAAAATCTTTTAAATGTTTATTGCAAATGAGCTTTCTTTTGATCTGCATGAATTTACTTGAGATTGTCACAGTAAAACAGTTGCATGTAAACAGTAAACTCTCGCTATTATATATTTATGCGTCACAATTCCAATGGGTACATTTGTTGGTATTTTGGAAAGCAACATTACACCGAATTAATTCAGAGTTTACTTTTATGTATGAGCAGGATGGTAGACTTTCTGCGTTATTTATATTGTGTTAAAGAACGATATTCATTTTTAAAGGTATACTTGTTTCCTTTACCATATCTTTGAACAATATCTAACCTCTCTCACAAACATAAGTTAGTCATATGATTTGTAAGGCACGAACATCCCATTCCCCCAGTTGTTCTATTTAGGCTTCATAAACATATTCAAGGGTTTACAATAAACAATCTTATACTTTAAAAAAATATTTCCTTTAGAAGATGAAATAGCTTATATTTCATACCCTACCTACAGCAAAGTTATACCCTGGGTAAAAAAAAATGCACAGTCCAAGCCTCATCATAGTTGAATTCAAATTGTGACGATTTTGATTTCATATAATTTGATTGGTGGTGATGAGTTCCACATAAATATTTAAATATGAGTGTATATGAATTGTTATGTTCAGTTAGTCAATTTAATGTTACTTAAACTTCTATTTGGATCATCGACTCAAATCATTAGACAGCAAAGGATATATACTAGTATAACAAAGCACTTATCTACAGGATGTGAGCTTGTGGGATAGTTCTTTCTTCAAACTCTTGACATAAAAAATTCTCGTCGACAAGCTTTTGGAATAGCTCCGGCTGAGGGTTTGATAAAAGAGCTACCACACTCTAAGCGAGTAGATAAATGTATATCGTTCTTCCTGGTATAATTTGTTTTAACAAAAAATTATAACATGACATGTACATTATATTTGTTAAAAATAAATTCAATAAGGAAGGAGAATACCACTTACTTAAAAAAGTTCAAGTTCATTGAAACAGCACTGCATGCCTGAAATAAACCATAAACCGATATATTAGTACATCCTTATAAATGTAGCTGGAATATTTACAATTTTTATAAAATTCAGAATTCAGAAATTTTAAATCAATCAGATGTATATCTAACATTTGTAATGTAATCCAGCTGTGTGGACAAGAACATTATGTAAATCATAATAAGAAATACCCAGATGCTCTTAATACTCTCTAATTAATTAAGATGATAAGTTTGTGTTTGTGTGTATCGTCATACATAAGAATCATCCATTATCCGGTATAATCCGATGAAAATGCAATTTTCAATGTATATTTTAAGCACCACCTTGAATTCAGTTACTCTATTGTTATCTCATTGATTGTTTTAAACTCCTTGCATACTTTATTAATATATTGGAGTAATTGTTACAGTAGTTCTTTGACATAATTTATTAAAGGCACCGCAGTACAATTCCAATTCAATTTTGCTCTACATGTAGATTACGGTTATTTAAATTTTGAAAAAAAAAATGTATAACGTTTGTATGTTTAGTTTTTGCTTTTCTGCTGGGTATAAGGATTTTGTTGTCTGTTGTTTCTTAGTCTTTGATACATTTTTCAATTGCTTTTATTTTGTATTGCATTACTTATTTTACATTGTTTCAATATCGTTGTCATTTTTTTCAATAATTTTTTTTGTTAATGATCGACTTCAGCTATATTTGATGTGTGTTTTTTTCTCTCGCCAAAATAGACAATTGTATACATAAGTTAATTAATTATGATATTGATCTCGTTACGTTATAATTAAGCTTTATGTTTCCTTCCTGGTACGAACAATACATTTACATTTTTAGTTTGTCTCGTGCACGTGCATTAACGAATTTGCTAATTCAAATTTGTGATGATGTATAGATATATAATTACTCGTTCTAGATTCACTCTTTATTGTCGTGAACCCACGACAAGTCTCATATTTATTTACTGGTCATCGGTGAAATTTTCTCGTGTTTCTCAAAAAATTATCATTTTGAACCTAATAAGTAAACTATATATTCTTTGAATCTGGTTTTTTTTTATGTTATGAAAATAATGACTTTGTTATGAAAATACGCACATGTTTGTAGGCACGTGTTAGTATTGAAGCGATTGGTAATAATATGATCGGTAGAAATACACAAGTCGGTATATCGAATAATAATTTATTACGATCCAAACTTGTCGTTTCTACACGATCTATGCAGCCGGCATGGACAATACAAGGTCCAGTTTCCAACTGATGATCATTGTGGATAACGACTACTTTATAGGCAAAACGTACATGAGTTAATAAACAGAGTTACTCTTGACATAATAGATAATTAATTGAAAGAATTACTCAATATTTATAATTAATTTAATAACAGGTGACACCTTAATGTCCGGCAGTCAAGGACTAATTAGAACTAATTAGCACTGGAACTCAAGAAATCATATGTCACCCGAAATAAGTATTTTTCACACGGTGACAGTATCTCAATCATAATTTGTGAAGGACCTAACAAAAATACGACATTCATTATTCACAAAAAAGAGAAATAAGCGAAATCCCACTTTCGTTTAAGAAATAAAGTACGAGTTTTCGTGAATGCTGCGGAATTTCCTAGTTAAAACCGTATAACTTGAATTTATTGTTCCTTATCTAGCTTTAACTAGTTACAGGGCCCTTCTCACTTATTGGCTATACCAATATAGTGCGACAAATTCTACAAATTTAAATCTTTTTTCCAGACCTTCTAAATATCAAATAAACTGGTACATACATTACAACGATGACTACCTCAATTCCAATTCTCTTACAATGTGCAATACAGATGAAATATATCTCATAACTATCTCTTAACTATTAAGACTGAAATATCTCCGTAGGGTAATACTTAATTTATTACTTATCTAGATTTAGATCTAGATTTTCCAGGAGATATCCCGCTCTTAAACCAATTTTTACGAATCTGAATTTGCTGGGGTAACTTTATAGCGAGTGTTCTACTTTGGTCATGTTTCAGGAAGTTATTTTAACGTTGAGGAAAAACGGTTTATTGAATTAAGGAAGCAAATTCTATCGTTTTCAAGAAAGTCAAAAACATCATGGGTTAATTTTGATGTACATGGATTTCTTTCTCTAGACTTACTGAATATGATTTTTTCTTGATTAACTTCAGTTTGCATCTTTTTTTATGTTTGTTTGTTGTTTGGGTTGTGCTGAAATAGACGATCGTATATAAACATTGTTCTTGTTAAATAATATTTAGGTTTTAGGTTTTCTTCCTAGTACGAACAATAAATTTACATTGAAAGTCGTTGTGTATGCGCTTTGATAAATGAGTGTGCTTATTTAAACATATGATAATTAAGCTACAAACACATTTATCATTCTAAATTCGTTCTTGGTTTCATAGATATTCATATATTTCAACCCAATGAGAAATAAATTCTTGAATTTTATTTATATGTTATGAAAATAATGATTATGGTATGCAAATACGCTTTTGTTTGTAGTCGCGTTATAAATAACAATTGCACGATTGGTCAGAGCTCCATTATGAAAGTGTGAAGGACCTAACTAAAATAGAACATTAATTAATTACAAAACCGATAAATAAGCATGATTGACCAATTTCATTTCAGATATAAAGTACGAGTTTCCGTAATTGTTGCAGCATAACCTCCGAGGCTAGGGCGAGAAATGTTGTTTTAAAATATAAAAGCCGTGCTTCAACCATTCTAAGGGTAGTGTGAGATTGTCAAAAACATTCTTCTAACAATCATCACAACAACGACTGTGTGCAATAGAAAAGAAATATATTGTCTTTTTACTATGAAGGCTTGAATTTCACTTTTTCCGTTAGGTAAATCTTTTGTTTTCGCGCCAACTTTTCGAGAAAAATATTAATACGCTCTAGAACAGTTTTCCCTGATCTGAATTTGATGGAACATTTCTTTAGCGAGTGTTCATCTTTGATCGTGTTTCAGGACGTCAACTTCTTATTGGATTATTAGAGTCGTATTCAAGAAACAACAAAGAAATTTTGGTTTATTGTGATACACATGAATTTGCTTCTCTAGACTTTTTGTCAATATGAAGAAAATGAATATTAATGCATGGATTTTACTGTATACGTGTGGTGAGTAAATTTGAGACAAGACGTGATTTTAAAATGTAAAAAAACTACATTTATTTATATGAAACTGATTGTAATGGTAAATTTTTTGCAGGATGGTTGAATGGTGTCATATGCATTCATGCAACATGTAACTCGATGAAAGGCTTAATACAAACCAAAACCAATATCACTTGCAAATCAGATGAAGTGATATACGTGAATGAGCAATCTATCAACTTTTTAGGTAGTGATGCACAAGAAAGTGTGATAAATAACAACGAATGTAAGAATTCAACCTCTTCAAAATGCTTCCGTACACTTGCCAAGGATTTTTCATCATATTTAAATATATCCACATCTTGTAACGGAAAAGATAAATGTTCATTGGTCTACAATGATATATATTATTCTGTGAGAACAATTGCAACATTTAAAACTTGTGAATTCAGCAAAGGTAGTGACTTCGATCTATTAAGGATTGGAGTTTCCTATGAATGTTTCCATTGTAGGTATTCTTTGAATTCATTTCATGTTTATTACTTTGCAGCACTTATATACAAAATATCCCGCAATTAGTATAGGATTCATAATTTCTTGAAAAATTTCCATTTTTAAAACTCGTTTGGAGAAGATCATACTTAAACTGGTGCAGGTGGTATGATTCAATTCAATTCATATCACTTACATCATTAATGAATATGTGAACACACGCCCATCCACACAAATTGCTAATAAAATGTCAGAGGTACAGTAAACATGTAGATTATAGAAAAAGCGAGAGAAAAAGTACAATTGTTCAAGGAGGACCGATTGAATCATATATATAAGTATAAAAACCGGAGTTCTTTAAGTTTTTTTAGTTTAAAAGTAGATATTAATACACAAATTTTAACAGTTAATGGTCTTTAAAACCGATTTAAAATTATTGGGGGTTTCCCCAATCGTTAAATACATATACATGGCACGCCAAATTCACAAAAATGAGCTAATCATAGTTTAACAGTCCATAAACTAGATTTAACGGTTGTAAACTATAGTTTACGGACAGAAATTATAGTTAACGACGATAATCTATATATCACATATGTAAACCATAGTTAACGCGATCATCTATGTTTCCGGGGCCCGTTTCTCAAAAAGGCCTACGTCCAGGCGTAAGCTTAGTCCGAACTAAATCAGGGACTAAACCTCAAAACCAGACTAAGTTGAGTTTCACAAAAAGGCGGAAACTTAGTCGGGACTAAATTTGGGTTTAAATCTACGTCTGCTAATGGGTAGGCGTAAGTCCTTAGTCTGTACACAAAAATGGCGAGTGTTTTGTTTCTAAGGCAAAATAAACAGAGAATTTTGATTTTGGCTTGTTTTACGTGTTATTAAGAATAAAATTTACATCTATTGAAATATTTGTACATGTACGTATAACTTTTAAAAATACCTATTGTTCGATAACTGTTCCTATTTCTAAATACATGTAAATTAAGATAAAATCAATTTGATAAATAATGAACTTAACTCATTAAACGAATGTAATATATGTACTACTCGTTAATGAAATTTAAGTAAAGTATGAAGAATTAAAGATGGGTATACCCCGATAACTGATATAAACACAATAATTAAAAAAGATTTTATAATACTGAATTATACATGTATTCCACAACAAGATAGATTTAATAAGTACGGATAGATTATTGATTTTTAAATCAATACTCACTTATTACTCAGTAAGCATATACTTTGTATGTGCTTGTGTGTGGTTGTATTGCCTTACCTATATTACTTACAATTTTACAAGACGTCTGCATTCTCATTTTTTTACTCCTAGTATCTTTACAAAACCGTATGAAAGCTACATGTTATATTGAATGTTTATGAATTTAGATACAATCCATTTTAGTTTGTTAAAATATTACTGAAAAATATATTTAAGAATGCAGAGTTTGTATCAAATTAAGATCTGTTGACAAGCGTTTGTCAAGGTTCTTGAAAATTAAGAAATTTCACATGCACGCCTTGAATTTTTGGAAATCAAATTCATTAATATTATTAATTTTAGGATTAATTGATCAATTGTGTTCATATTTAACATCGATTGTAATTCTTTTAAAATAGGTATGGTTTACTATAAATGATCTTTGTGCACAAGCTTATGTGTTGTTACTCATTTAATTGAATTGTACTTTAATTACTTGAATTCATGACAGTTTTGTTTCATCATATTTAAGATGCATGTATATCAAGGGATGTTTTCTTTTTATTTCGAAGTTGTCAAATTCAAAAGACGTTGTTTTATCAGTTTTAGAACAGATTGCATTATTTACAAATTTTATTAGCTTGTCATACTTATTATCTAATATATAAACAATTGTATGCACCCCCCCCCCCCCCCAACAACCCAAAGCACATAGAGAAAAAAAGTACGACTCAAAAGTACTTGTTAAAACCGCAAAGACGCAAAATATCTTATATACGGAGAGGGATAGGGGATTTTTAAGATGCCTTTTCCATTAAACTTTTAGAATTTTTTTATTTATAAAACTTTCTTCAAATAGGGAGGGGTTCTTAGATGATTGCTTTTATATCAACATACTGTATACAGGTTTATTTTCGTCCCGTGTAATTTTTGCCCTTATTCTTCACTTGCAAACAGTTTCGCTTCGTCGTGAATTCGCCCAGTCACAGTTGAGTTTAAAGTTACTAATATTAGACGTTGAAAATCGTCAAGTCTTTATTTCGCCCGCTGACAACGAGGGTGAAATGGTTGAAAATTAAACGGGGGCGAATAATTCCCTGTATACAGTATAGATATTACTTTCAATACCCCCCCCCCCAAAAAAAAATAAACCAAAACAAAACAATTCTTTGATTAAACTAAAAACAGGAAAGGGAGTTGGGGAGACCCCGGCCTCAAATGTTGATAAATCCTGTGTTGTTAATTGTAGACAATATCTTTCAAAACTTTTATCATTTGAATCGGAGAAAATCAAGAATCGTTTCCATGTCATTGTCTAAATTCTTACAAAATTGGAACAGAGGATGGAAATTTTCTTCCTTAAGTAGACATAAACAACGTTTATGTGCATGTTATCTATACATTGGATATTTTCGATTTCAGTAGGTTGCTGTTTAAATCATAGTCATATTATTTTCTATAAATAATTTAGTGATATGATATAAAAGAATCAGGCCTTATCCCAGTATCTGAAAGTGTCTAAATATCTATAAGAAGCACGACCTATTATTCTGCACACATATGGGGCATATCTACTGTATCATGCCCCTGCATTCTATTAATATTTTCAATTTTACACGAATATTACAGTTAATTTTGTTCAATTAATATGTACAATTGTGCCTCAATATCGTCTGTAATGCATTCAATTGTCATTTATTTGGTTTTTGCGACCTCTTATATCTGCCTTTTTCATATCTGTATTTCTCTAAAATTTCATTATGTTAGCAACGTATAGACATTTGTTCTACTTGCATTGATATAAACTGTTACGAACAACTTGAAGTATGCACATTCAGTGGTATAGTTAAGTATAACGTGTACTTTCGAGCAAATGTACTATGAATTGGAAAACTGATCCACTACATATAATCATAGCCTCAAAGCAAAACAAAATACGATATGCGCATGCTTAGTACTCAGCTGAGATGTCTTAAGTTCTTCGACATTAAAACCCTAACTTACGCCTCTTTCAGAAACGCAACTTAGACCCGACTAAATATTGGCGTAACTTCGTTAGTCGGACTAACTTAAGCCCAAATTTACGCCTTTTTGAGAAACGGGCCCCCGAAGTTTAAAGCTATAACTAACAGTAAAAACAACCACTTGCGATTGCAAAACTAGTTTATTTGATCAATATAGTTTTAGGAGTGTGAAACTATGATTAACAACTCTTAACTATAGTTAACAAATGCAATTTATAGTTGCAAGGTCCAGTCTCCAACTGATGATCGTTACTGACAACGACTTATTCATAGCTAAAACATAAACATGGGGTAGTAACTAGAGTTACTTTTCACATTATGGATAATTAATTAACATCATTACTTGATATTTATATTCCGGTAAATTAGAGGAAACATCTTAATGTCCAGCGGTCAATGTATTAGTACAAACAATTGCACTGGGTTCAAAAAACAATATTTCTCGCCTTACCACCGGTGTGAGATCGATTTGTCCAGTGTGAGACAGCAGTGTGAGATTTTTCAGTCTTACACTGGGTGCGTTCATAGTTCTGCCGTTGCTAGACAAAAGTTGCTGTTGGTAAAATTGACTACCATTGTTATGCCATTGGTACCAATGTTTTTTTGTCAATGACATATTTTTCTTCAGACGATCTAGAGTGTGGAAAGTATTGGTAAATGACGTCACAGCTCATTATAGACATGGCGGCGAAAATCAAGACATTTGTTCCCGGTTTTGGGAAAGCGATTTTTTCTCTAACTATGATAATTGGGGTGCAATATATGATAAAAATGTTGATGTTGAATAATTTGGACTGAAAAAAAGATGTTTGTTGTTTGACATGTTTACAAAACTGTAATCAATTTTACCAATGTTTTCATTTGGACCCCCATTGGTAACATTGGTAAAATCAGTAGCATTTGTATGCCATCATTAACAAAACTGTTCAGGGTTTATTGGTACAATTGGTACCACTGTCATCCAACTGCAACAATGATTATTTGAAAGTTTGTACCACTGGTAGAACTATGAAGGCACCCACTACGCCGCTTTAAAACGTAAACAAACGTTGTCTGCTGTAGGGAAGTGCAAAATGATGGTTTGAGATAGGTAATTTCTTTGCTTAATTAATTACAATTTATCATATCATATTTTTATTGAAAAAACTGTCGTATGCTCTCATCTTGACATTCACTATTTGAAGCACAGCACGCGGATAGAAAAACCGAAAGTAATCGTTTGAACGTCATAACAGAAAGTTGTCAGACATCATTTTTGATGTAAAATAATGCGAAAAAAATCACTCATTATATACTCGTGTGGGATAATAAAATTCCACCCCGGGACCAAGATTCACGGTCTAAGACTCGGCAGAGCCTCGTCCTAGACCGTGAATCTTCTCCCCTCGATGGAATTTCACTATCCCACACTCGTAATAATGAATGATTCTATTAATCACCCGCACTAATTCGCTTACACACGGTGACATATGAATGAAAAGAGAAATCCAAAATATATGAAAAAATTATATTAAAAAAGCTGATTTCCAAGCAATTCCGACATGGTCCATTATTAATGCTGAAAATTTTTGGGTATTAATCCATTGTGAAACGTTCCTTTGAAAGTTTCTTGTTAAATGATACAGTGCAAAACACCCGATACCAGGTATTCGGACCATTTCATCAGCCGAATAATTAGGCAATGTTCTGTGACTAATCCTTCGTCTGAGACCTATGCATCTAAGGCTTATACATGGTAATTTTTGAAAAAAAGTTCAAAGTCAACTGTTTTTTCCCCTTTCTTTACCTACAACTTTTGAAAATATTAATACAGTGGTATGTATCGTACACTTTTTCAAAAGCACAGCAGATTGTGTGCATACTGAAATATCTTTACTGAATCAGAACCTTACATGACTTCAGTTTTCCATTCCCTACGTTTATTCAAATCACAATCTTTACAGTTCTTGTAATTCCTTAATTTCACATTAATCAAATACTGTTTTTATCAATTGTAATATAATCTATAAAGGATTCTAATTTTGATTTGCAGATAAAAATCAAATTATTGTCCGCAAAACTATTTTCGAAACACGAAATGGATCTCTGTATCTGAGGTCAAATGAAACTGGACGATGTCTAATCAGGGGATCCATTGAATCAGCCAGGATCCTTGAACAGGTCAACATGAGATTCAGTGTCAGTGGTAGAAAATCCCGCCTCTGTACAGGTAAGCTTGTTTATAGTTTACTTAGATAATGACAATTTAGATTAAACATTGAAAATGGGAATGTTCTTGTTAACTTTCATTAACTTTTACGATTTTTTCTATGAAAGAGTTTTAAATGTGTATGTATATGTTGAGGGATATTTGTACTTAGCTGATAGCGTCAATTTTTTATCTTTGATGAAACTGTTTAAGAAATAACAACTTAACATTCATTAAAAACGGCTATACTTAGGTAGAAATTTTAAGCTATGCATTTTAATGTTATGACAGTCATGGAGCATTAAAGACCCTTAAAATTATACACAGTATAATATGCGGCTTGCTTTTATATACTAAATACACATTGTTTTATGTGTTTTTAAGAGGATAGAAAATTATAATAAGATTTCTTGCAAACAATTATCTCAAAGTTAATACACTACACTACACTTACTCTAGTAATTTAACAATGGGGTCCGAGGCATATTTGCAATAATTTTACTATGTAAATTTAATAATTTTTCATTTTCCAGGGGGCCCCGACCCCCACCCCCCCCCCTAGATCCGCGCATGATTAAAAATAACAATGCAAAAATATCGAAATAACGTTTTGTTCCTCTATCATTCTTATTAAGAGTTGCTTACCAGTGGATCGTTTATATACGATGAAGACCTGTCATGTTTAGTGGGTGTTAACGAGTTCTATCTTGAAATTCAAATAACGAAAACTAGACCCAGAAAACTGTGGATGGAATTTAAAGGTATGTAATCAGGACCAGCGATCAATGAGGAAACCAGTATCTCCTTTGAAAAGCTGCATTTTTCATTCGGTTTTGTTAGTCGATGTTGCAATAATTAATATAACTATATAGCTTCATCAAGATATTCTTAGATAGAACATGCCTATTGCTATGATATCTTTACTGAACAGTTATAGTATAGTACATGTGTTTAAAACGAGAATTTTTTCGTGAATTAAGATACTGTATCATTTTTTTTTAATGAAAAACATTAACTTTTTTGTTGTTTTTGTTATTTTTAAATGGAATTTAAAAAAAAAGCAATTATAATACAGCTATCAATTACAATTATACTACTAATACTATAATACTTGTACATTTTAAGTAATAAAACTGCCAGTGATTTTCAAATTATTCTGTTTAATCAGGAATTTCGTTACAATTGGAATGTGGGGACAACATTCAGTTGCCAAATGAATCGGAATCACATGATGGAACTACTATATTTCCGATTATAATGGGGCTTGTTCCTGGACTCCTGCTTCTGCTAGCTCTAATAATACTCAAAAGGTAGGTGACTGTTGCAAAGAAAGTAGAGGAATACTATAAACGCTTATTTTTATTTTGATCAGGATTTTCGACATTTAAAAAAATAGTTTAGATTTAACGCTAAAATATAATATTCATGGGTCAAAGATTGACTGTACCATAGCGTTCGATAATGTTTTCTTATTTAAACACAGAAGAAAAGCTCTAACGACAATGACCGAGACAAAGCACTGTACCATGACTGCAGGGACTACGCTTGACGGAGAACAAGATTGTACATATTACAAATTTCAAGATGACGTTAAGGACATACAAGAGATATCATCCTCATTTGATGGATTTATCTACTGTATGTCAAACAATGATGCCAATTATGAAGAAATAAACATTAAAAACAACACTTCAGATTCTGACAGAATCAACGGAGAACAAAATGTAAAAAAGGGAAAGGATGATATCGAAGGGTCGCGGGAGGAGTCACGTGATTCAATAAAAGTTACTCCTGTGTCCAGTAAGACAGCAGAGAACAAACTCAACTCGTTCATCGGTGGGGTAACGGATAATATCTATGCCACTGTGCGTAAAACGAGCGATCTGATAAGCATCGATACAGAAGAAGGAGACATCTATTCAGAAGTTTCAACATTCGAAAATGTAAAATAGCATAATTCTTCAAGAGAATTTAAATTTTTATTTTATTTTTCCGGTTTTGCCATCATATAGGAATTTCAATGTTTTCCAAAAAGACATGAATAAGAAGAATAAAACGTTATTAAAGCTGAACACCGCTCGTAAATAGGCACTGTCCAACATATTTCTCTTTCATCACTGCTGTCCCTACAACCCTTATATAAGGGGCAAACCTCTAAACAGTTCAGAGTACTTCGCTGTAGAGGTCTCACCTGTGTGGACGTACATCTTGCCTCGCCGTGTTACTCGGTCGCGATGAAATTATCAAATTTTACGCACTTTTTTCTAGATAAGAGAATACTAACATCAAATAAATTGGTCAATTCCTTATTTACAAACAGAATATGTACATAGTTTAAGAAATAAATGCATAAAATCAAAAGACGACGAAAGGAATACTACATGTCGGCCACGAGTTTCAGGTGTGCAATCGGGTGTAACGAAATCGAAGGGTTTATATACCAGGTACCTGTGTGACGGTGCCTATTTACGAGCGGTGTTCAGCTTTAAGAACTGTGTTTATATAAATTTATATTATATAAATTATAGGTGCATGTAGTTTACACTACTAACATTTACCATATTAATATTGTAATATTTATATATATAATACGGAAAATATTATTTTTATTTTTAAAAAAAAGCCATGTACATGTGGGTCTAATGTTAAAAGCCCAAACCACATATAATTGATACAGATTTCAAAGACTATTCTATAGTCAATCTTATCTCCCAAGAAGTGACGAATAGCTGAGTAAAAACACCGATATTTGAAGAGGAAGGAAAGTCAAAAACATGTTTAATATATATATATATATATATATATATATATATATATATATATATATATATATATATATATATAGTGGTTAAAATATTCACATCTGGTCATGCTGTTTTGAAAATAAACTACAGAATTAAGCTTTAATTCTTTTGTATTAAAAACGAAAAAGATTGATTATTTTTAAGTCACACCATCTAATCCGGTTTGGTTTACATATACAATGTACACAATGCTCTAAATTAAACGCTGGTTTATGCCTTTCTGTTACTGAAGTAATCGACTTGAGAAATTAATTAATAATGTTTAGGTTCAAATGCCAATCTAAAGAAAAAATTACTTGTATGCATTAATATATGCATTTTTATTAAATAAATGACAGCTGTTAATCTGCTGTCATTCAATGTCGAAAATGACCTCAAGTAAGTTTTTATTCCAAGTCAAGTTCTTCGCTAACTGAATAAGTAGGTTATAATTGTCATCGGGATGTTTAAAATACATTATCTAAAGTCGGAATTGTCATGTCGAAATAACGACTGCAGACATTTTCTATTATACTTGACATCTGTTGACTACGCGGAGATTCCTCCGACACTGACATCCGCTTTGAGATTTCAACGAACATGCTCCATTTGTCATTGGTTTGTAATTTAGTGGAAAGCCAAAGGTAAATGAACAGTCTCAAATCGATATTGTTTCAAATTTTCCAGAATTTGTCATTAAGAGCGAATATCATGATTTGCTAATTGCTAGCGCTCTCGAGTGCTAGCAACTACGTTAGTCTTTTTTACTGGAGTGTGCATGCTCGACTTCACGGTAGGGCATTCTGGGAATACTACTGTAGATAAACTGTACCATGTCAATTTCGTTTGATCATCTACATATGATCTAAAGTTTTGTGTGTTGTTGATAAGCTTGTACAGATGCTATGTTGATAAAACAAACCGGAATGGATGGTGTGACATCATAGGTTAAAGTTAAAGGGCAGCTCTCATGGCAGCATAGCCCGATATATCTAACGTTTTCCTGGCTCTTTTAAACGATTTTGATATTTTACATGCCAGGAAAACGTCAGAACCGGCGCCATTTTGAAAGTTTTAAATAAATTTCGTAATAAGAATCTAAGAAGAATAAGAATCGATATTTCTTGATTTATTCATTGTTTAAGGATTTTAATGAAAATAAATACGATTTACAATTATAGAAGATGATAATTAATTGATTTATTGTGCAACGTATTTTCAGCTTCCTTCCCCTTTAAGGTGGAATAGCATACCTGGAAAAAGTAGCTCAAATTTACAGTAAACTATTTGATTGTGAAAGATATAATAATAAATAAACTGTACATATGTCAAATAAGCGAAAAAGTTGAATTTTGGGGATAAAAAATGAATATCTAAAAAATTCAATTCAGTAAGAAATAGCGGGATTCGAACTCGGAATGTACGGATCAGAAGTACGACACTTTATCCATTCAGCTATGGAGTTCGTTACATGTTGTCGTAGATAGAATCCTTTTAATAAAATAAAATGTCATTTCGATCAGAGTCAGCCATTTTGTGATGATGTGTTATATTCCACCTTAAACAATCTGTCATATACATGTTTATAAATTCGTATGAAATATAAGAATTACTTTTATTTAAGTCATCAATTTCATCATTTTTAAAGGCGGTACTACAGTCATATTGTTAAATATGCAGTTATATTAAGTCTTAAATTCGCAGTTATTTCATATACTTTAAAATTAATTAATATTATACTACAAACTGTATACGCATTATAAGTATCGTGACTGACAGAAGAGGTTTATTGTTTTGATAATCATTTATTGTGACTCTTTTACGTCATGATATATTTTTGGATTGACATAGAATACTTTTCCAACATTTGTTTTCACATGATAATTCTATTTGCGGATAGGCGTGGCCATGTATTGTACAATCAATGATTAAATACTGAGTAGATATATTTAAGATTTGCAAGGCTTTTTTTATTTACCTAAAATAATGTACATTTATTGCATGATTGTGATGGAAATATGAAGATTTATTCCCCAATGAAAAATCATATTTCCCGAGAGCAACGCTCGAGGGAAATATGATTTTTCTGGGGGAATAAATCTTCATATTTCCATCACAATCATGCAATAAATTGTTTATAATACCGAACGACATTTGATAATTTAGAATACATCGGTTTTAATCGTTTTTCAATTCTAGTATAGCAATAACGTCTTTAATATTAACCGGGTTTTTTTCTATGACAATTTTCTGATATAAAAAGGATTCAAAACAATTTTAAATAGAATTAATCATTTAAATACATCGTTTGATCATCCTCGCGATTTTTCATAAGCATGGAATGAAAATTCGATGGGGTGGGATATGATGAAAAATATGCCGATGACAGGGGAATATAAAGTTTTATTTTCCTGGCACGTGATTGTCTAGAACAAATCAGATGTCGCGTTTTATAGAATAATCATATTTAGGTTTATTAATATAATTTTATCAATTATTTTAAATTAATACGATACCGAGAAGTCGCGGCAGAAGTCACTTGGCTCAGATAACATTAACCCCGTGTCCAGTAAGACGGCATAGAACAAATCCAACTCGTTCATCGGCGAGGTAACGGACAATGTCTATGCAGCTGTGTGTAAAACGGACGATCTGAAAAGCGTACGTATTACTGGACCGAAAGAAGACATCTATACAACAATTTCAATATCTTCAAATATAGAATAGCTCCTATAAAGAGTCCTATGTTGGACTTTGGACGACCATAGTTGATTCCATGAAAAAATGACAATAACAATAAGTCATCTATTTTCGCACGCATAACGCTTTTTACAATAATATTAACTATGCACAAAACGCTTCATGTTAAAATTAAGTGACCAATGAGCTTTATTTTATTCCACATGTATTTACCTTTAGATGGACACAGCATTAGAATAGTTGTAAAATCAAGCTATTTAATGCGTCACAATGTCATTGGATACATTCAGTGGTATTTCGGAAAGCAATTTTACATTAAAATCAGGACTTACTTATAATAACTAATTATATTTCTATGTACTAAAAGCATGGTGGATTTTTTGCGTTATTTACTTTCATTAACGACCGATCATAATTTTTAAAAGAATGCTGGTTTCTTATGCCGAGAAACAAAAAACGTTTCTGAAATTGTATGACATTAACGAACATCCCACCCCCCAAATTTATCTATTCAAGCGTAATAAACATTGATCAAATGATTCACATTAGACAATTATATTTTAATACCATGATAAGAATCTTTCCTATAATGCGGTTAAAACATGAAAGAGCTTATTTTTCATATAGTCTTATCATTGCAAAATTAAACCCCATGTAGTATGAAATGAATTGTCCACACCTCATCACAATTTCATTCAAATTGTGACGACTTTGATTTTATGTTATTTGATTGGTAGTTTTCTCTAACACTGAAGAAGAATCTCTCATGAATATCTTTTGTTGATAGGTCGAATTTAAACATTTGAATGAATATGATTTGTTTTGTTCAGTTAATCAATTTTATGTTACGTAAAAAGTAATTTGGATTATCGACTCATATCATTAGAAAGTAAAGTATATACATCAGTATTATAAAAAAATCTTATCTACAAGGTTTCAGCTAGGTGGAGAGTTCTTTCATCAAACCCTTGACATAAAATATTCCCGTCAACAGACTTTCGGGGAATAGTTCCGGCTGAGCGTTTGATTAAAGAGCTACTACACTCTTAGCGAGTGGATAAATGCATATCGTTTTCCTTGTATCAGGGATGGGGTAATCGTAATCAGTAATCGTAATCAGCTAAAATCAATTACAGATTGTACAGTAATCCTGGGTAGTAATCACCCATTTTTCTGATTACAAAAAATCGTAGTTTAATCGATTACTCTGAAAAAGTCCTGTAATCATAATTACTTTTTGATTACTTTTTGATTACTTTCATGATTACAATCATAATGCTTGAAATCATGATTTATTAGAGGTATTCAGTGAATATGAGTCAGTTTTAAAATTGGCTAAAATCCTGTATTGCTCTTCAGCATTTTAAAATAAAGTCTTTTTTGAAAATTTCTTTTGAAAATCTTTCATAAAACAATTCGGGCTTTATTGGATTTTCGCGACCAACCTGTATTTATATCCTGATATACATCCAAATATGATACCTTATTTCTCAATAAATCAACTGCAATAAAGTACTGTAAAAACACTGAGCGATATAACAACAGGGTTTTGTGTCTATAAAAGTAGTATAACATATTTTGCATGATCATTCGCGTATCTTTCTGACATTCATTTTGGAACATCCTTAAGAGTCCAAGCCCGTATTTATCACTTATATATTAAATAAATTCATTTACTCTCATATGCTCCTTATCCACAGCCGCTCCTCAAACCTCTATAGGGTAAATCGTCAACTCAGCATCTTGTGAATTCGGCACCTACGTAAATAGTGAACTCGACACCTAGTGAATTTGGCACCTGATGAATTCGGCATTATGAATCTCGTGAATTTGGTGCCTTGATATTTTTTTATCATAACTAAAGATAGGAAAACATAGAAAGAAACACAAAACCATAATGCACTTATGAAAACTTAAAATTTCACATATCCTATAGTATAAGTTCAGTTAATACTTGCTACTAAGAATGGCAATGATTTTTTAAACAGCATTTTATTATACAAAACACATCTTAAGATATTCCATTGCCATCTGTGCAAGCGTGCAGAATTAGACTGGTCATAACATGACCGTAAGTAGTTGACTGTAAATTCATATAGGAACAATAATGTAAGCATTTGGCATCCGACGGTTAACAATCGTACATGGAATTACATGTGTGTAATCCATAATTTAAAATAATGACAATAACGTAACACCTAGAGCAAGTTATATTTTAAAAAGGATTTTACACTAGGGGTGCAATAATGTGACCAGAGTTGATAAAGTACAAATTCTCAATTATGCACTGCCCATTTTAGTTTGTCCGCTTAATTTACAGAAATAATTATTTATAACTGTTCTAATTTATAGATTTTATATATTGATATTATTGAAAGTCTACACTCACTTATTTTAAAATAAGGTTAGTCATTTTGAAATTTTCTGGTACATGTATATGGGGATACATGACTTTGCACTCTCTAAACTTAGAAACACAGTGTAACTAGGCGGTCCAATATTAACCAATCACTTAACAGCAAATCTTTTAAAAATTCAAACGCCGTAAATGAAAGCACCGGAAACATATAAACCTAAATGTAATCACCAATAAACAACTTATTTCTTAATTTTTTTCTGACAAGCTGCGCTCACTTTCATATATTGTGTCTATACATGTGTCTTTTACTAATTGTTTTTTAATTTCAATGATTCCATGACTTATTATGACTAATTGACAATTAAAAATTGTTAGTTAGTAAAAAACAAATTAAAATTGTTAATTAGTAAATGACACATGTAAAACTTTTACAGGAAATATAACTGTGTTGCCTAATATGTATTTTCATAAATAACAAGCAAATAAATATGTGCAAAATAAATATTTTAAAAATATTTTAAAGAGAAAGGAACAAAAAATATGTTGTACAATAAATCAATTAAGTTTCATCTACTATAATTGTAAAACGTATTTATTTTCGTTAAAAACCCCTGAATAATGAATAAATCAAGAAAATTGATCGCTTTATTTAAATTTCCCGCCGGTATGAGAGCTGCCATTAAACTTTAAAATATGACGTCACACTATCTATTCCGGTTTGTTTTATCGATGTAGCATCATTTATCAGTATCGCAAATCATGATATTCGCCAATGACAAGTTCTGAAAATTTTGGAAGCATTGTCAGCAAAGACGGGGGCGCTGACGACGATGTTAAAAGCCATACAAAAGGCAAGACATGCATTCAACACCCTCCGCCAAATTTGGAATTCAAAAGCACTCTCCATCAACAACAAAACATGAATCTTTAATACAAATGTAAAATCAGTCCTGGTGTATGGCTCGGAGACCTGGAAGGTAACGAAAACAATCAATAACAAACTCCAGTCTTTTGTTAACAAATGTATCCGCCATATTCTTAATATCAGATGGCCAGATCCATATCAAACAACACCCTATGGGGAAAGACCAACCAAGATCCCATCTACATTGAAATACCGAGGAACAAATAGGGATGGATAGGCCACACTCTACTTAAACCCACAGAAAACATCACAAGACAGGCACTGAATTGGAACCCTCAGGGAAAGGGGAAGGTGGGGAGACCTAGGCAAACCTGGAGAAGATCAGTGGAGTCAGAAGCAAAAGAGGCAGGATTCACCTGGGCCCTATGCTTCCCAAGGAGCGAACATGAATAAGTCAAGTAAGTAAAGTACAGTATAATTTACTGCACAACATTACTTAAAACAAACATTTTGAAGAAAAAAATAATATCCCCTCTATATATAATACAACAAGGTTTCTAGCGTCGTCTTTTAGCCAGATGGATCGGTTCAAAACTTGTAACTCGTCGGTGAAAATTGACCCAATTTACCAAATAAATGTATTTACAGGGACATGACATGCATATACATGTAATCAGTGAAGAGAATTATCGGGCTACGACATGAGGTCAACGATTTTACTGGTAGATGTAGTTTGATAGCACATTTCAACAAATATTCATCGGCAGTGCCTCTCGGCTGGCAAACGAAGTTAGCAACCTTCTTGTATTTCATATACCCGGGATATGATTTATTTTATTCAAAATGTTTATTTTAAGTAGTTTTGTGCAATGAATGTATACATTAGATTATAAATATGTCATAAAAGGATATTTTAAAGGAAAAATGAGTAATATAACGTCCCTGGGGTCTAGATACTTGGGTGTGGGGATGGAGTAGGGAGGGGGCGGGTGATCGGTCCTGTCCTCAAGTTCATATGATTTATCGCGGGTTCAGTTGTATCGCGGTATGTTCCAAAAATAGCATTCCCGGTTTTTTTCGCGATTTTGCACAAAGAGTTTATGCACCAACTTCAGGATGAGTGCAAAGAAGGTTGTCAAATATATCAGCAAATAAAAAAATTCTCACCAAGTAAAAGATTTTTCGGAGAGAAAGCGAGTTCAAAAGACTACAATGTATGTGATAAAAAGGAGATAAAAAACATAATACATGTATAATAAAGTTCATATTTCATTCCCTCTCCCGTTTAAGTAATTATGCTTTCATGAAGAATCATATTTCAATCTTTAAAAAAATAAAATTGTCCGTGTTAACTGAATCAGGCTTCCAGATTTTCAATGCCGTGATACAATGCAACACTCTAATTTTAAAATGAATAAGACTAATGATTTAAAAATAACACACAAAATAAATGAAGTATTAAGTTGGAAAATTGATGTTCCTCAGAAAAGCTAATCTACTACAACCGTTTTGAACAGCACTTAAAAACTTTTGAAAATGACACTTGGAATATCTTTTTCAGGGAAAAACAATAAGTAACGTGATCTAATGAGACACCGGTATATATGTAAACCAAACCGGGATAGATGGTGTGACGTCAAAATAACTAATATATTTTGTTTTTAAAACAAAAGAGTTCTACATTATGTCAGCCTCCAGTTAATACAATTTCTCTAACTTCAAACATGCAAAATTATGTTGTTTATTTTCAAAACAGCATTACCACATGTGATAATTTAAACCACTTTATTGATATAAATTAAATATGTTTTTGACTTTTCTTCCCCTTTAAACAAGGTCTATGGAACTTATTGTATAAGAAACACGTCATACGGCTTATAAAATATAAAATATGACAATCTATTCTTCCTTTATCAACACTTAAGATGTGAGCATGCATAAGAGACACAACGTATAACTCAAGAGTGTTCTAATCTTAAAATTAAGAGGACTCTAAAAATCCAAATTCTTAACAAACTGTACGAGAATTCGTTACATCCCTGATAATGTCACAACAGTATCAATAAGGAGAATTGAACTGAACATGTACATGTCTGCCCTCCCCCAATCAACTTTAGCTCATAGAGCGAGGGGTCTGTAGTTACACCACTCGTACACTGCTATATAACACAGCTCAGAGTGTATGATAGCCAAGGCGCTGATAGCTTTAGACGCTGTCGCTGAGAAATTATTTCAAAATGCACCGATTCTATTTTTGAAATGCACACAACACGCCATTGATGTACAGATTATGCCGCTGTAAGCTTTACATCAGAACATGATAATGTGCGTATTGTAGGGCATTTTTATACTAAGTGTCATTGACAATCGGCTTTCGGGAAGTTAAACACTTTTTTCTCTCATCGTTGAAGAAAAACAGTCGTAGTTCTTTATAATCATCAGCCATCGTGTTTAGGATAACTGTGACACATTGTGGAGCAAGTTGAGTTAATTTTAATATGAAACAGGTTATCAGATGGATTTTACTTAGTCTATGTGGTGAGTCTTCATCCAAATATATGAGTTTACACTGTGTTTTAATTTGTATTTTGTACATCTATTTAGTTGAGTTTCTATTTTTAGGATGGTTGGGAGTTGTCAAATGCATTCAACAATCTCACACAGTCTGTAAAACGGTCTATTCCATAAGATATCATAAACTCGATATCAAATGCAATACTGATGAAACATTGTATATATATCGATTGACTTTAAACTATTTAGCCAAAAATCCTACCCTTATTGCAGACAATATTAGCGAATGTCAGAAATCAATCGATTCCTCATGTTTCCTTTCTATTCCAGCGGACCTTCCTTGGAGTTATTCATTTTATCGTAAAATATCCAAACTTTGTAATGAAAATCACAAATGCACTTTAGAGTTCTCTGATTTTTATCCATGTGCAACTAAATTTCGAGATAAGTTTGTATGCAGCAACATTGACATCTATTATATAAGGGTTGGATGTTCTTATGAATGTTTGCCATGTAAGTATATTGTCGTTGCATTGATAAAATGTATAATTGCATTCTTACACATTAAAACGGCTATTAATGAATCATTTGAGAACATTCCATTAATGATGTGTTTTAACCTGTGAATAGAGGTTCTATTTTTACCACATGCCATTGCCTTCTATTTTAATTTCAAAGGTTTTTTTAAAGGTATACACGTTTTTGATCGAATAAAAACAGACGGATTGTTTTAACAGGATTTGAACTACTACATCAAACAATTAACATTTTCACATTTTCACATTTTAACCTTTTTAACTATTGTTGATCATTATATATATTTGTAAAAGTTAACTTTATATATTACTTTACATTAGCTATATATAGCTAAAGAACAGGTTTATGTTGGCCTAAATGTAACCGATACCCGAGATGGATCTCTTTATCTGACGTCATATGATGATAGACGATGTCTCATCACGGGAACCATCGAATCAGCAAGAATCCTAGAACAGGATAACATGAGTTTCAATATCACCGATAGGAAATCCCGTCTCTGTACAGGTAACATTAACTGTAGTTTATACTTGTATATCACCTTTTAAGTAACTATAGTAAATCAAATAGTCTCACAGGCAATCCGTGAACGTGTCACTATGTTTGCGATGTGCTTAAAGATTATTTTAAAATAATAACATACAATATAGTATTTTTTTAAAAACAGTTTGTCTATATATCTTGTTAAACATGTATTTAAATATGCAAAACAACTTTATGTTCCTGCTTTAAAGTACAAAAACAAGAAGTCTATATTTTTTTCTTTTCATTAAATATTATTGTATCAATTAAAGTGGAGTCATATGTAAGAAGAAAAGTTCCACATAAAGAAAAAATAGCTTGTAATTACAAGAAAAGATCGATCTCGTAATTACGACATACACATGTAATTGTCTCGTTTTCACGAGATCCAAACTCGTTTAAATGCCGACTTGGTCAAATATGAAGGTTATAGCAGATATCTTTGGATTCCAGATTTGAACGATAACATTTCCCCTTGGCATGGTCTTGGTCAGAACACCAACACACTCACCTCCTCTAGGTTAGGGTTCTGAGTGACTTTGTATCAAGTTTTTATGTCAAATATTTAAGGTCATAGCATTCCTCTGTGTAAAATATTTGGTAGGAACCTATTCTCTACCCTTTGCCATAACTGCCATAGAGTGTTTGTTTGATAAAGAATGTACAATGACTTGGACTAAATTTCTTAGTCAGAGGTCAAGGTCAAAGAAGAATTCTCTAAAAAGCTTTTTTATCCTAATGTCCTTTATTATGTCAAGGCCCTTCGAGATTATTACAATCTCAATGATGTCTAGATGTTTTAAGATATTGAAGCATTTACAGCTTCACTTCTTGTGTTCCGGAATTTGATTCCAATCAAAAAGGTCTGTCACGGTTACAACATATATGTATTCTAACTGCATGACCACTCGACTAATCTAGACATGACTTATAAATATTTGGAAAACTTGACTCAGCGTTCTTTTTTCCATCAAAAGAAATCTGAAAATTTATTATCATGTTCAATACCAAATTTAGACATTCATTCACTAGTAAAACTCTTATGTTTAGAAAAATTACTCGAAAAGTCGATGTATACATTTAAAAACTTACTCGTAAGATAAAATCGCTTTTCAATAACTTAATAGAATTTTCTATAGTATGGACTAAACTGCTTCTTCATGTTTGTAAAGTCGTTGTTTTAAATACATACATTTACAAAATGTAAATTTTAGTTGTGCTTTTGGTATATGTTGATAAATTTTCATCTTTGCAGTCTATGAAGATAAAGTTTCATGAATTTGTAGGATATTTCGCATTTACTTATGGATCCACTCAAGGAAATTCATTTGAAGTCTAAAAAACTATATTGATTTGCAAGAAAGAACATAAAAAATCAGCATATGCTAAATTAGATGAAGCAAAATTAATATTTAGGGCAAAAACAAACATTACTGATTAAATATGAAAAAAAAATACGCTGGGAATTTGCTAATTAAATAAGTGGATAACCTTACTAAGGTTTTGTACAGATTACAATAAACTCAACAAGTTTGCTTTAAAATTGGCTACTTATTACTTTGGAAAAAAAATGTTATGGAACCATTGAACATTTTTAAATAAAGTCATAGGAAAAAGATCTAAATTCTTATCGTTGACTAATATAACTTTATTAAGAGATACCTACCAATGGATCATTCAACTACAATGAAGACCTGTCGTGTTTAAGTGATGTTAAGGAGTTCCTTCTGGATATTCAAACAACAAATACTGTAAGAGGAAAACTATGGATGGAATTTAAAGGTATGCAACCAGGATCTGTATGTTACAAATATAAATTTACATCTACCGAGTATGATTCCCTCTATTTCTTACGGAAACTTATAGTTAATTCATAGCTCTATAGAAACAGCCAGACTGAAATCAACACGCCTAGTCTATCGATTGGTCGTAACCTACAGCGACCTTATTTAAATCACGGACTGCACGAAATAATCATGATGATGTCAGACTCAAATTCCCATAGAAGACGATTTGGCTGTTTCTTTTAACTAACTTGCTGACTTACATTTACAGAAATTTAGTGAATTTTACTTACTTTTTACAATAAATTTATTGGTTTGTTAAATGAAAGATGTAAATATAAACAATGAAATGCTTTCTTTGGGATTCACGCGGGTTACGAAGGCAGCGATTATTGCAGAAAAAATTGCATATGTATTTTTTCTGCAATGTCGCCACCTTCATATCCCGCATGAATCACCCAGGAAAGCATTTTATTGTTAAAATGCATGAAAATGAACTATCCCTTTTGCTGTGTTTTTTACAACGACCATTTTTATTGCATATACAGTATGATGCAATAAGAATTCGTACAAATTCGTGTTTACATTCGCGACGAAAGTAGGTCAAATCAAAAACGCTTTGTATTACTATTCTAAAGTGAATAAAACAATTTAAACTTACCTAATACTTTGTCAGGTGTTCTTTTAATCGAATAACACTAAGCAATCTGCGGGGTATGGATCGATATAGTGATCGGACATAGTCTGAGGTTATGGCTGTCCATATGTCAAGAATCTCACGAAAGAGGTCCTCTTTACTCCCGATCCTCCCGACCCGTGTCTGAAGCTTCCTCTTGATCAGAAGCCACAAATTTTCTATGATATTTAAATCAGGGCTCTGTGCTGGCCAACTTAGAGTGTTAATGTTGTTTCTATGAAGAAATTGTTGGGTACTCCTTGCCCGATGTACCGGAGCATTGTCTTTCTGAAATAAAAAGTTTCCAGCGGGGAAATGACGGGCTATAACCGGCCATAAATTCTCGTCGAGGATCTCCTGGTATTTATCAGCATTGATATTACCATTCACGGCCGTTACAGTCCCCACTCCTTCCCACGTTACACATCCCCAAATCATCACTTCATAACATGGCTTACTTTGTCTAGGTGTCACAAGATCAGGCATCCATCCTTCGTCCTTTTTACGCCACAGATGCACACGGGAATTGTGTCCTATCATGATTTTTGATTCATCCGAAAAAATAACTTTATTCCAAAAATTGTCAGTTGTCAATCATCTTTTTTCACGGCACCATGACAATCTCTTTTTTCGATTGACCTCCTTCACAACAACTTTCTTTTCGGAAACACGCCTCGAATATCCATGCTGATGAAGATGTAGCTTCACTGTGCGTTTAGCAACAGGATGGTCAACATTTTCATTAAATTTGTGTGTTATACCAAGCAAAATGTCTCTTCTGTTCGTCTTCACCAACCTTTCAAGTCTCCGGTAGTCCCGAGCTGTCACTTTTGGGGGCCGGCCACTTCGTTTGGTGTTTTCAACAGAGCCTCGCTGAATAATACGTCTTTTTAAACTAGAAAGGAAAAGGAATCCCTTATTGTTCTGCGACCTTCCGAATAGAGTTTCCTTGTTCTAATAGCCTCTGTACTACTTCTTTAACGTCACTCGATAACTCTTTACGTTTTCTACCCATCTCTCTTTCAACTTGTATATTTCCGGAAATAATGCAGACGACAACAACAAGTCACATGACGTGTTTCGTTAAAAATAACAACCGGTATCCCATAGCTATTTTTAAACACCATTTATTTATAGTCAAAGCAGAGACGTTTCGTCGCGAAAGTAAACACGCCGCTATTTTGTACGAATACTTATTGCATCATACTGTATATACATGTATATTTTTGTGGAAGCAATTTCTCCAGTTTACTTCCTTTCCAGTAGTATGCTTTTTCTGCTGTTGACCCCATTATGCACTTTTATTTCCTCTTTAAAAAAAATTGCGATTAAAAAGACCTTTTACTTTGTCAATATGAATGCTGTATAATTATATTTCCTTCAATAAAGATTATTTCATTTGTTTAATAATGTATATCAATCATTAACATTTTTTAAGAATACGCTTGGTGAGAAGTTAGGTGCAAGAATAATTAGTGAACAACTCCCGCTCAGTTATTATAATTGATTTCTTGTTTTACTTGCATGTAAACGCTAAAACAATAAGTGTCATTTTAAAGTATTTTTATTGATTTAATGACTATGCAGGGTCTTCGTTGCAATTGGACTGCAGGGGTAACATTCAATTTCCATCTGTCGTACGCGTTGATCAAGATTCGAAACAAAATGGTGACTCTACATTACTTCCAATTATTTTTGGACTTGTTGCTGGACTCCTACTTTTGTTTTCTCTGATTTTGGTTGTACTCAAAAGGTGAGTAACCGTTTTAAAAAGATAAGACAAAACACGCCATCCTGTTTTCATTGATAAATGGTTTCCAATATTTTGGAAGCTGTTTACTTGTAATTTTTATTAATTGCTACGATATATATTCATAGATAATTGACGGATGCAATAATGTCTGGGAATAATTTCTTAATTTAACACAGAAGGCACGACCTAACGATAAAAGCCGAGGAAAAGCATCGTCCCATTATTGCAACGACCACACTTGAAGGAGATCAAGATCGTACATATTACAACAATGACGTCGATAAACCTCGAAATGACGTCAATGACGTACAAGGAACATCATCTTCATTTGATAAATCCTTCTATAGCATGGCAAACACAGATGGTAATTACGCACAAGTAAATATTAAGAAGAAAACTGAACATGGAAGAAACAACGGGGAACATAATATAAAGAACGAAATGAATGATACCGAGAAGTCGCGGAAGAAATCACGTGATTCAGATATCGTCACCCCTGTGTCCAGTAATACAGCAGAGAACAAACCCAATGCAATAATCGGTGAGGTAACGGGCGATGTCTATGCAGCTGTGTGTAAAACGGACGATCTGAAAAGTATGCGTATTACTGGACCGAAAGGAGACATCTATACAACAGTTTCCATGGCTTCAAATGTAGAATAGCTCATATAAACAGTCCAATGTTGGACTTAGGACGACCATAGTTGATTACATATAAGGCATCTATTTCCGCACGCATAACGCTTTTTACTATTATATTAACTATACACAAAAAGCTTTATGTAAAAATTCGGTGGCAAATGAGCTTTATTTTATTCCACATGTATTTACCTTGAGATAGCCACAGCAAAACAGTCGTAAAATCAAGCTATTTAGTGCGTCACAATGTCATTGGATACATTTAGTGGTATTTCGGAAAGCAATATTACATGAAATTCAGAACTTACTTAACTAATTATATTCTATGTACTAAAAGCATGGTAGATTTTTTGCGTTATTTAATTTCATTAATGACCGTTATCATTTTGAAAAGAATGCTGGCTTCTTTTATCATATCTTTTGAAGAAACCAAACGTTTCTGAAAAACAGTAGTTAGTCATATGATTTGTATGGCATTGACGACCATCCCATTTTCCCCCGAATGGGGTAATGGTAGAAAGTTCAATCAATTTACAAAAGACGATTATATTTTTTATGTCTTAATACGAATCTTTCCTATTATGCGGTTAAACATGAAAGATTTTATTTTTCATATACATGTAGTCTAACCATTGCAAAATTAAACCATGTTTTATAAAATGAATTGTTCACACCTCATCACAATTTTATTCAAATTGTGATGACTTTGATCTCATGTTATTTGATTGGTAGTTTTCTCTAACACTGAAGAGTCCCTCATTAATATCGTTTGTTGTTGGGTCGAAGCAAATTTAAATATTTGAATGACTATGAATTGTAATGTTTAGTTTATCAAATTTTTAAAAATTTAATTTGGATCATTGACTCACATCATTAAAAACTAAAGTACATACCAGAATAATTCAACATTTTTCTACAAGGTGTGTTCTAGTGGGATAGTTTTTATATTTTATTAAATATTCCTGTCGACAAAATTTTGGGGAATGGTTTTATAATAGAGCTACCACACTCTTAACGAGTGGATAAATGTATATGCTCTTCCTCGTATCAGGGATTGGGTAATCGTAATCAGTAATCATAATCATCTGTAACCAATTACAGATTGCGAAGTAATTATGGGTAATCAGTGATCACCCCTTTTATCTGATTTCAGGATTACAAGTAATCGTAATTTAATCGATTACTCTGAAAAAAGTGCTGTAATCATGATTACTTTTTTATTACTTTTATGATTACAATCATAATGCTTGAATAAGGATTTAGGTAGTTTCTCGCTTTTAGCGATCGACCCATTTATGTTCAGTGGTTATGTTGAGATTCTTCAAACACAGTCCATGCAATAACTTCTCATGGAAACCGTTTGAAAGCCGATTCATAATCAGTGCGTTGTAGAGTCATTCGTTCACTTTTATTAATATATTCATGTACTTTGATTTTTTGCTTTAAGGCACCTCACTTCATCAAGACTTATACCTTTTAAGACAATACGTCACAAGATAGCAATTTAAATGTTTTGCTCATTTGTCAGTATCAATCGATTTGGTTGAATATTATCATAAAAATTTAGGTGGTTATACTTGCCAATGGGCTTGTGAACCGCAGATCACAAGTTCGAATACGCCTGGGCTTTTCTTCATATCTACTGAACTAAATTTTTGAAATTTATTTTTTGATCCAAAATTGCATATTTTTTACCTTTTTGACTTATATACTTTTTATGCATCATGCTATCTATCATAATAAAGTAATTTTGTGCTGATTTGAGAAACTATTTCATAGACTTTATGTCTATTAAAATCTTTCATAACTAAAGCAGAATAAAAGAAAACAAAACAAATTGTCAATCATTACTCGTTTTGGGGGGTGTTTTTTTGCCTCGCAGCTGCAACGGAAGGTTTATTCGTTGCTTTGAAACAAGCTTTGCTCTAGCTAGCCTCTATATTTGTATCTCAGTAGGCCAACCACATCGTCGACATGTACAATGGTATTAGCTCATGTTGTTGAATAAAGGAGGGGGTGGACATACCATTTTACATGTTCTAATGTTTCTTCCTTGAAGAACACTTAAATAATACGTGAGCATGTATCTATACTTAAAAGTAAAGACTATTTGGCAATAAACTACGAAATGCCTACACCAGTGTAACTGCTTATGCATTTGATATTTCGACACATGTGAGATGATGCCCGTAAGCTATAATTGAATTATACCTGATAAGTAATTATTGTGAAATTAATCAAAAACCTACTTCATTTTTGATAAACAAGCACGAAATAGCAAAAATGAGAGTAAGGTGGTGGACAAGCTTTGGCGGATCCAAGTCACTGGGAGTTTGCATCAAAAGATATGCTTGCAATGGAATAATATTGAATGATTACGTAAAGAGTGAATATATTTACTGGGAACTTACCTATAGTGTACATAGACGTTAAGATTTGACAAACGTTGATAAATAAAAGTAAGTCAATTCGTTTCTTGAATGCACGATTTTAGTTTTGATGTATAGAACGCTTGCGAAGTACGTCCTCTAGTGAGAGGAGAGAATAGGATAGAACTTTGTAGCGTGTGTCCCTGGCATACCCATAATGCTCTGCAACAGTACTGTTACGATGCATTATGGGTAGGCCAGGGAAACAGGCTAAGAACTTTTCAGAACGGGGTAACCAAGAACGCGGGTTGACTAAATAGCGTCTTGGCAAAAAGTGTAGGACGAGTTCATGCATCGCGGGCAGACACTATGGATCGGACATCTTTGGTTAATACAAAAAGGTGAATAAATAAAATAGAACAATTTGATGCAATTTTAGCTTTGATGGGAATAACTCTCCAGATCGGGGTGCCCAGGAACGCGGTTTAACTAATTAACGTTATGGCGGAAAGTGCAGGGCGAGTTAACCAGATACTTTGGTTCTGACAGCTTTTATTAAAAATGTGCAACTAAATATGGATACACTAGCGTTTTTTTATTTCATACATTTTTATGCCACGACTGATTGGTAGTAAACCTTATACATTAATTTGTAACAATGAACATATTGTGTCCTGTGTCTATATGAATAAGTAACGTATTGATATTAATGATGTAGTAATGTATACATACATGAAACGGGGAAGTGGAATGGGGGCTGACCCCCACCCCCCCCCCCCACAACTTTTTTTTTCAAAACAGTCTTTTTCTAAAAATCTTATACATGTTTGGAACATAAATAAAAATTATAATACAATTCGACATAAAGAACAAAATTAAGGGATGCAACGCATTAAATAATTACCAATCACTGGTTTGAAATTTTAAAAAAAAGCGTTAAATTCCCGCGCTTGCACGGAATATTATCTAGTTAGAGATAAAAAAAAAAACGTAAAACTTAAAGTTAATGTTTAACACCCCACCCCGCCCCGACACATTTGAACATTTATGACATGATTCTGAGATAAAATACTGTGACATTAAATTGATATATTTCAGAGTTTTAACAATAACAATATAATTATATGATTTCAAGAGCGTTGAAAACAGCTATATAACTATTTTTTGGCTATCGTTTATTGAACAACAATTATGATAATTTGATTAATTTCATATCACGTTTGGTGTGTTTACACATAGCATATTTTTTGCAAGATCATTCGCATATCTTTCTTACTTTCAGTTCGGAACATCTTTTATGGGTCTTAGCCCGTATTTATCACTTATTTATGAAATAAATTCAACATATATAATTCTCGTCTATATGCTCCTTATCCACAGCCGCTTCTCAAACCTATACATGTATAAACGGTTATCTTCGCAAACCTAGGGTTTTCGGCCCGCCCTCTCCATTGACTTGCAAAGACGTAGTTAGATTCAAAGCCTTTTTATTTTAATCAACCTTTATTCTCCTTGGCTTTTGGTCATCCACAAACAGTAGTATTGGTATGCATATTGAAACTTATCTACATGTTACACTCTTTTTAAACTATCTGCATATAGAACACAAACGTGTACATTTCTTCGGTGTTGAAGCCGGGTTGGTTTAGATGGTTAATAAACATCTTCATATTCAGTAAACACTTGCTACTAAGAATGGTAACGATTTCCAAAACGGCATACTAGTGAACAAAACATACCCTAAAATATCCTTTTGCCATCTTTGCACGCGTGCAGGCTGGTCTAAAAATGACAGTAAGCAGTTGACTGTAAATACATTTACTACCCAAGTAAAGGGAATTTGTTGTTTCATTAGAGATTAAGGATTTTTGTCTATTTTGTATGCGTATTAATTGTTTCTTAACTATTGAAACCGATCTATTTAACTGCCGGTCAATAGACTGCGATATATTAGACCGCAGGTCAATAGGACCGGTGTAACGACGAAAAGTGACCCCCGTAGAATATTGACCGAGGGTCATTTTTCTACGTAGAAAAATGACCCACTCAGTTGTAGAATACTTGGATTACATCGTAGAAATTATGGCCTTAGGGTCATTTTTCTCCGTGTGGGTTGTAGAAAAATGACTCATAGAATATTGAATATAGATTTTTTTATCGTATAACCTTGTACGAATAACCAGCTTGAGTTCGCTTTTCTGATCACTTGTCATAGGCACATCTAATCACATGCGTGATTTCAGAAAATTTTATCGGGGGGGGGGGTTCCGAAGGATATTTTTGGGAAAGGGGGGGTCGAGGCCTCGACCCCCCTTTCCAAAAATATCCATCGCAAGTGTATAGATGTGCCGATTTTAGATTCATGGTTAATAATAAATTCCTCATTGTGATAGAGACCATGATGAATAATCTTCTGTTCCCCTGTAAGTAGACTGGTATCAGTTCTTGTTTACAATTTGTACGAGGTTTTTTTTCATCTAGGTTGTCAGTCATGGTTGGACAATGTACTTTAATTGAAAAAATATATATCTTTTCTTTTTTTTATTTGAAAAATTAAAGAACAGACTGAAATAATGATGATAGGCAATGGCAGGTGATCAGAAAAGGTAAATTTAATAAGTGACCTTAAGTTTGAATCCCCATGCATCCCTTAGATCGGCGATCGATTGCATGCGTCATCCCATTTGGATATTTTTAACAATTAATACTTTATTGTTAACAACAGGTTTAAAAAGAATGTATTTTAAACAAATACAATGCTTGATTTTAAAACCATATAAACATCACAAATCCCAAAACTTCGAATTTAGAATTGCACACAAGAAACAGAATACTTTACAAATGATTTTGCATTTTAAAATCGATATCTGTTGTAATCAAATTGACATGAAAAAGTGTACTTGCAAACTTCGGTATATAACAGTGAAAGCAAATTGCAAAGAAACAATGACACTAAAAAGGGCTTTGGCATTGACTCTGCCTCCATTTGAATATAACCCTGGTATTTAATAACGACATTTGAATCTAGTAATTAATACGGGCAAATTCTTACATAATTTTAAACTTTACTTGGATTTCCCACATTAGTGTTCCAGGCAATCATACTCCTTTTTAGTAGTTTATAAAAGTAGAAACAACAGCTGTTTTTTATTACCATTCTGGAAAAAATGATCTCTTAACTGAGCGTTAATAAAGTATTCCATCTATTGAGATATATATTGTTGATAAGTAAAAAACGAAGCATAAGAACTGCTGTAAGGACTAGATTGCATACACAAGATTTATACATACCAAACTTACAAATCATAAAAGAATATGGACATGTTATCCCTAAACATATCCTACTGTTTACTAATAATTGTAAAGGTTGCAAACTTATGTACAACTTATTATTAGATAAAAAGAGAGAAACATGTACATCTATATCAGATTGGAGAGAAAAGGGTCATAACTATGCAGAAGAAACTCCCTTTGAAATCTACACAAAAATCAAAACTACATTGGTTACAGTTCCAAATTCTTCATAAAATTTTTCTGACAAATGAATATCTTTCCAAAAAAAAAAAAGCAGCGTCTCCTGTACGCACTTTCTGTAAAAGAGATGATGAGAGCGAAGCGGAAGTAGTAAATGAAAATCAATGATTCCTTTCGGTTCTCTAGAATAAGTTGTATGACTTCCTGTTTTGAACTCCGTACTGTTCTCCGAGGCTTTTGTCACGTGACAGAAGGGTATATAAAGCGGAGACAGAACGCTGAGAGTCAGTGTTAGAGATGAAGTCGACGGGTGAACATCGAGGAAAGTAAGGTAATTGTAAAAGCTAGGTCTTACGTGCCTGAATAAGGCTTTGGAGACCTGAAAATAAAGCTTGGTACCTATGATATAGTCGACTTGTTATTCGGGGTTGCACACTTTTATATTAGTGCAGTTATACAAAAGAGCGCAGTAGCAAGCGCTCGCGCTCTAGAGAGAAGAAAGGAATACTGTACATATTGTTGATGAAAATTTGGGATTGAGAAAATTGATTTATTCATCATAGCTCAAGTAGAGCAGCCGAATTAAAAGGAACTCCAAAACGTTACAAGAGCATTGGACATTTATTATCCCTTCGCGCAACTTGTTGCGAAGGGGATATAGCATCGCTGCTGTGCGTGTGTGTGTATGTATGTGTGTCCATTTCAGCCTTTTAAGCAAAATTCAAAGAAAACACTCGCATGCATGTTTATCAAACTTCGTATACTTTATAAGCATGGTTAAAGGACAAACTCTATTCATTTTCAAGTATTTCTGTTAAATATTTATTGAAGTATCGTTAATTACAACACTTAAAATAGAAATTTTATGTACGACTTGATAATAGACACTTCCTGTTCGCGAAAGTAAGCATTTCAAATCAACAACTTGATATATTGTTGGATTTAGGCCTTGTAAAGGAATTAAGAAACAGACGTTTTTTTTAAGAAATGGGGAGTTATAAGGATGTCCAAAGTGTAAAAATTGAAGCGAGCAGGAGATTGGGTTTATCCCAAATTAATCAAAACAAGCAGCTGTCTGACACGAATTTCGGGTTAAATTTCCCGAATTACTAAGAGAAGAACAGGTTTAAAATTCAGAAGAGACTTTGACGAGTATCGTCAACAATATTTACTGAGAATTCATTTCATGTTAATCGATGTAGATACGCAATCTGATTAAAATCAGCTGTTCTGATACGCTACCGCTCTCGAACATCTGAAACAACCCGCTTAGAGGTCACGTCCGAACGACCTTTCGATAAGCCAATCAAATTGTGGCTAGCAAAACTCTGCCAGCAGATAATTTCCCATAAATCTGTGCGGTTATATTTACCTTGCTGTTACTTCACCCGATAGTCTTTCAGAGACGGGGATTCTCATTGGTCAAAAAGGTCACGACCTTATATTTAAATATTTAGATTGTCGGGTCGTTCGGACGTGACCTCTAAGCGGGTTGTTTCAGATGTTCGAGAGCGGTAGCGTATCAGAACGGCTGATTTTAATCAGATTGTGTAGATACGTTACTCTATTTAAAAAAATCGGGGTTGAAATTACGACATGTTAATTTGAATTTTTCCATAGCGCAGACTACAAATCGCGAGAACTTTATCCACGTTTCATATTCATTATGAAAATGCGTAATGTATGTCACTGAATAAAGAGAATATAAATATATTACTAAAGTTTAAAACATTTGTGGAGTATTTTGTTTTCACTAGTTATGGGAGGAATTGTACAATCACGTAAATGTAACACCCCCCCCCCCACCCCTTGGGTACACCTCAGAGCGTGCATACATGTAAGGATAGGAATAACGAAATATTTAAATTCAAAGAGGTTTTAAGAAGACTTCAATTACTTGTATATCATAAATAATGCATTTCCCCCACAAGATTTTATTTCGCGAGGGGATGCTCCGCTTGCGGTGCCCTTGTTTTATGAATGTACTGTAGTAAAAGAATTATGGACTGATGTTGAAGAATGGATTTTGAGACAGTTTGATTTGTTAATAACATTTGATAAACAATCAGTTCTTTTTGGAAAATATAAAAATAGAGAAATTTATAAATTTTTTAACTTGGTAGTTCTTATTGTGAAGCAATGTATTTTTTCTTGTAAATATAAAAGTAACGCAAATCCAAATATACATGAATTAAAAAATGTTATAATAGAAAGGCTTTTGACCGAAAAATATGTGCTAATGAAAAATTATAGATATAAGGAGTATGAAAGCCATTGGCAAAAAATATGTGATAAGCTGTAGTACTGTATTATATATGGTTAAATTGTTATTGTGTCTCTTTTCTATTTTGTTTTGAACTGTGATTTTTTTTCATTTATTATCCTCTTTCAGGTATCCCTGTAGAACAGCGAATATGGTATATTTTATACAGTATATACATATGTAAACAATACCCCCCCCCTCTCTCTCTCTCTCTCTCTCTCTCTCTCTCTCTCTCTCTCTCTCTCTCTCCCAAAATTCACTTTTACTACATAAGGACTGTACAGTATAAAATATTCAAACACTCAAAAGTTTTCCAAAATGATTGTTTAAACTAATGTACGAGATATGTCACGCATGTACATGTATATGTTGTGAAAGTGGAAAATTCAATTAAAAAACAAAAAATAAAACAACCAAAAACGAAGTCATCATCAACGTGTTGCATACTGCATACAGAAAGTTGGGAAGGGAGGTACTTTATTGTATTGCAGCGTACTTGACGGTTCGTTATAGATCTAATTAGTTATAAAGTTTATTTTAGACAAAATGCATCTGTCAGGTAAACAGCATTCGGTCTAATATAATGTCATTTGTGAATGATTACAACATTGCATCCTCCAGTTACTTGATTCAGCGATGCCGTTAATCATTACCTTTTGATAGAGTAGAGTTTCATGCCTGGGTTGTTTGTATATTTCGGAAACAATTTAGGAACTTCAATATCAGAATTTGAACAACGCAAAATGTTTTGTTACCTTTAATGTTGGTTGGAAAAAAACAAATTGGTCTCTGCGATGATTTTTTTCTCAAACAAATATTTGATATAGGTATTGTGCGATCCTGAAAGCAGTTTGAGTTCAAGTACAATGTACATTGAAAAAAAACCCATGCCATGGTAATACAATGGCAGCATTACATTCTTAAATCACTTTGGAATTTAAATGCAAACTTGATCAAAATTAATTAGAATCAATCACTCATACATGTAGTCATAAATGTTTCAATAGAACTATCACTATAATACACATCTAGTGTGATGTTTCACGTGTATTGCACTTAAATCAGTAAAAATCAATAAAATCATCAAATATGTAAAAAGAATATGAAAATAAAATTGAGGCCATTAATTTTTGTAGAGGCCAAATTTGAGGCCAGGCCAAAATTTGGGACCAAGCCTAATTTGAGACCAATAAGGATTTTGAAAACTGGCAATAAATGTTTTCCTTTTTTTCGCTTGTCCTTATTTCGGATTAGTCTGTCTCATCCCTTTTAAAAAAAAACAATGCTGCGTGCCTGTACTTCCACAACTTAATTGAGCATATATAATAGCGGCGATGCAAAGTGTGAAGTTAAAGTTATCAGACATTGAGTGTAACGTTATCGTAATCGTGATGAATTCCGAATTTACACGCGAGTCACTATCTTATGTGTACCTGTAACATAAGTCTGTTGGTATGACGCTGTTTTGTTTGATTGTCAGACATTCAGTGTAGCTAAATAGAACAGATACTAAAAAATCCGCTTTATTTGTCGAAATTTCACATCTGTCTTCTGGTTTTTTTTTCTTCTAAAAATATACAATACGTAATCATTAATTAGGTTTGTTTATGAAATCATATACTATAATAATGGGGCTTATTCAGCAGAGAACATAATGCAAAAAGGGAGCGCATGCGAGCACATCATAATGCATATACCTCGGGAGGGGGGCACAACCCTAAAAAGGCTTAGCGAAGGAGCACCACAAGGCAAGCTGACAAGTACTTTAAGATAAATTTGTTCAAACTGATTTCAAACTGATGTTATATATGTAAAAGGGTAAAACTGGAGGCGCATACTTAATTCTTTCTAATCTTTCATATGCTTTCGCTGCCCCCTCCCCCCCCCCCCCCCTCCGGACACTCGCCAAACATGAATGCACACGTATCGCCTTTAATTTCTACAATTTCTATGTACATGTAGTTTATAGGCGAGGTCAAAATTCTATGGGGGTCAGTTTTCAACGTGTGGGGGGTCGTAGATCTACAGGTCTGGAATGGTTTTCTACTGTAGAAAAAGGACCCTACTTGTCATAGAATATTGACCCTGGGTCAGTTTTCTCCGTAGAAATTTGACCCTCGGGTCAATATTCTACGGGGGTCACTTTTCGTCGTTACACCGGCAACGTATTTTGGAAAATGTTTCATATAATGTTTGTTTTACTATCGTTCTTAAAGTTTAGGTCATCTGTGTATTGATTTACAATGACCTGAATATATAAACGTATGAAAACCTGTTATATAGAATTGTGAACACAAAATACTATAAATGAAATTAGGTAATAAAACAATTATTTAATGCCTGAGCAGTCAATAGACCAGAATTTTTCGCCTTAGCCTCGGGCAATAGAACACACTGAGCTGTTCCTTGCACCTTGGGAACCAAAATGTATTTTGGTCATTGACTGCTAATGCATATAATACATTGAACTGTAATGTAAGCGTTTGACATACGACGGTTGGCTATAGTATGGAATTCCTTACGTTTAATTCATACTTTTACAGAAATACATTAAAGTATAATATGATATTTTATAAAACTAGATATAAGAATTTAGAGAAATCACTGATATATTGAAATACATGATATTGCACTAAACTTAGAAACACAGTGTTCCTAGGCGATGCAATATCTACCGACCAATAAAAAACAATCTTTTAAAAACTGAAACGTCGTAAATGAAAGCTCCGGGAACATACATCTAATTACTAATAAACAGCAACTGATTTTTTGTGACAAGCTGCGCTCACTCTCATATGTTGTGGCTATACATGTGTCTTATACTAATAAGTTTTTTATTTCATTGAGTATGTGGCTAATAATGACTAATTGACAATTAAAAATTGTTAATTACTTAAAGAAAATTAAAATTGTTAATAAGTAAAAGACACATGTAAATCTTTTACATCAAATAAAACTGTGTCGTTTAATATGTATTTTCATAAATAACAAACAAATGGATGTGTGCAAAATAATTATTTAAACTAGAGCCGAGCTCGTTGCAAGCAACGAGAAGGTCTTCCGTTACAGCTTCAAGTCGAGACAATCTGATTAAAATCATATCCTTGATCCCCTCCTTGTTTTTCTATTTTCGCTACAAGAGGATCTGAAGAAACCCCTCTTGAGGTCACCCCTTGTTGAACGTTTGTTTATAAATATACATGAGTTATTCTAGCAATCAGAGCAAGTGTTAGAAACGTTAATTTCGGGTTACAAACAAAAATGGAGTTGTACGACGAAATGATGCCACATGTTCGTGAATCTTTCGGTATCAGCAAGTAAGAGATGGAGCATAAGTTGATATTAGACGCCCTTAGGGAATCTAAAGAATGTATTGGCATAACTTCCAAATCATGTAACTGAGGAATGGAACCGACGATTTCATTGGTCAAAGCAAAGTTCACCGGGAGGTGACCTTAAGTGGGGTTTCTTCAAATCATCGTATAGCGACTATAGAAATTTTAATCAGATTGCAAGTCAAGAAAGGATTGTCATTCAGTCTTAATAAAACCACCCCTCTTCTTCTTACACTTGTCAGGGTCTGACAGTTATTGATAGGAGGTCATCTTCACACTACTTTAACTTCTGACCAATCAGGGCTTTAGAAAATCAATTTGAACTCTTCAAAAGGAGACAGAAAAATTATTTCATGCCTATTTTCTATATATTACTGCAACCTCCAGACTGCATAGTATTGAAGAGTTACACTTCTCATAAAACAGATAAAGGCATGTCTGTGATAAGCTAGGGGTATATATTTAGATTGTATGCAAATTTAAAGATCATAGAAAGGTGACCTCTTATTGATACCTATCCGACCCCGTTGAGTGTAAGGAGAAAAGGGTGGGCTGTTATTAAACTGGATTGTCAATATGATAATAGTAAGTTCAGAAAACGAGGCTCGCTTTCAAAGTATTATTTTCCTACCAGACAAACTCTCCTTTTAACTTATTTCACGGTTATATCAATTTATGATAACTTAAAACACATCTCTTATATGTACATGTATTTAATTATTCCAACCAGAAAATCGATAAATACGTTTACATGTATGTACAACTGATGACAGGATTCAAACTACTGGTATGCCTATATCATAGTGTAATAAACACAAAATCCACTGCGCTGATGCATGGGAAAAAGTGTTATGTTTCATAAACATTTTGATTCCCTATATTCATACTTAAACCTCTACTGCTAAAACATGGAATGGTTTATGTAAAGTGCAGTGTTAAAATTAGAGATTGAAAAGAACACCAATTGTAAATAAACAATAATGCCTTCTCCCATCTGAGGGTGCGCTATTAGTATACGAGACTGAGGTGCTCAGTGGTAGGGATAACTATCCGTATAATGTTTGGCCATACAGGCCTCAGTATTGTTTTTGAAAGGATGAGCATATTTATCTGAAATCTTCACAAGCAAGTAAAAGAAATTCACAAATCTTCAAAATCATAATCCGCGGCAGTGGTAGGGGTTGTGAGGCATCTCTAACTTCATTTTTTTCAAATAGGATTTTGTTTTAAATATCCCAATATTTTATTTTTTTTTTGCCTTGAGCGCTCTTCTAGAAAGTGTGTGGGGTTGGGGGTGTCAGTACCCCAAAATTTAATTTTCTAAATGTAAATTTCAGAAAATGTTGGCAGGGGTGGGGGCAGAACTCCAACTGAATCAAAAATCCTTTTTGTCACTTTTGTGTGACAGGAAGAGAGACCTCTGGTTTACAATTATTTCTATCATGTCAAATATACATGTTTTAGTTATAATATTTTGGAATTTTTTAAAGATACAATGTCATTTATTTGATAAAAATCATATATTTATGCATACATGTATTAACATGTGACGTGTAAACCTAATAGTAATCAATTTTGTTCAGTTTTTCACTTGAGTAACAGAAAGGCATAAACCAGCGTTTTGTTCAGAGCACTGTGTACATTGTATATTTAAACCAAACCAAAAGAGATGGTGTGACGTCAAAACAATTTGTTTTTGTTTTTTAAACAAAAGAGTTCTACATAATGTCAACCTCCAGAAAATACGATTTCTCTAACTTTAACATTTACAACAATTAATAAAATCCGTTGAACAACACATATCTATTAATACCATTTAATTGTAACTTTGAGAAGTGCATACATTTTAGAGAGGCAACTGTGTCGCTAGTCTGTAAGTCAAGTGAATTATGTCCTAAGGTCTTTTAAAGGGGCATGGTCACGATTTTGGTCAAAAATTATTTTCCCCGATTTTAATGTTTAGAATGCTTCAATAAGGCATTATTAATATGCAACCACAATTTGATCGTCATTCGTTGAGTTATAAGCGAGTTACAGAGCTTACAATTCTTTGCTATGTAAACAAAGTTGTTTACATTTTGAACGTTGACGTGAAAACTCCAGTTTTAGACCGAAAATGAATGTGGTAAACGTTAGGATCTGTTTATTTATGCTTAGAAAGAATAAGAAGATGGAAAAATCAGCTTGAAAAAGAACTTTTACCGGTATATTGAAATAATGTAAACAAAAACAGGGCACGAGCCTTGTTTACATGACAAAGAATTGTGAGCCCTGTATCTTGCTTATAACTTCACTACTGACACTCCAATTTCATTTGATCATTGAAAATGTATTCCTAAAGCATTGTTAATAAAAAAAAACAGAAAAATAGAATTTGACCAAAATCGTGACCATGCCCCTTTAAAGAAATAAGAAACTGTCAACACTTGCAGTACTCTGATGATTTCTATGGCGACCGACTGCATCGAATAACGTATTTCATAACTTCTAAACGTGAGAACAAATAATTATTATTTAACATCTTTGACTTAAAACTTTAAACTTATATTCAACAATTGACCACTACAGTGATAGCTCACTTCCAAGTGTATTTTAATTACATAACAATTGATGATCTGCATCCATAAATTACCTATGGCTATCTGTGTCCAGGGTTGTGTGCACTTAAAGGCCGAGGTTTTTAACCGGTCAGTTTACCTTAGGTAAGTTCAGGTGGGGGTGGAGCCTATATTGAAGGAGGTGTGAAACCCCGAGGGAAACACGCTCGCTTGTGTATACATGTCTATATACACAGAGTATTAAAGTGCTCTCAAAAGAGTTTTTCCGTTTATTTAAAAAAAATATCGTATTTATATGTACTTATAAAACAAATTGTTCTTCGTTGAAATGAATATAAACGCATGAAAAACCGCGTGCGACATGTGCAAAATCTTTCGTTTGATTGAACAAGTTTCTGTCGGGATTAACTGAGAATATAACCTGATGTTTTGTGAATTATACAATCACCCCACCGTACTCAAATACTAATGCAACTTTGCAACCAATGCTTGTAAATCTTTTCAGATCAGCTGCTAAATTAAAGTGCACAATAATTCTACTAGCTGCGCATGCACCAGAGCTGTCTGTACTTGTTTCTCTTCCGGTTTCAGCTCGTGAAATTTCTCTCAGAAATGTAATAACTAACGATATAAATCGTGAACGCAATATTTGATTTCATTTAATTATTTATTCTCAATTATTCACAAACATCTTTATTGATAAACGACGTCTTTCATGGATACATGATCGGCACCACATGATTTTGACAGACTATAGGTGATCAGCGCATTTAGTGTGGTACATAACCAAGTACGAGTAAATTTTTAATTCATATCTTTTAATATTTCTTTTGTTAAAAGTGCTAAAAGATAGCGATTTATCGTCACGGTATGCATCAAATCAAAAGAAAAACGTTTATTGCACCGTCGTCGCGAGCGCTAGGCGTGGTATACACAGGACGAGTAAACAAATGCCAATCATTTTCTAACATCCGGGGCCTCGATTTAGTTGCTTATTTTCTCGGTCTTAAAGGGACACGAGATTTTCGGTCGCACGGGGTGATTGAATTAACACGCAGACTGGCCGAATAAACACACAGATTGCAAAGTGAAACACATTAGGAAGAACGTTAACAAATAAGGAGTCACCAGAAATTGATTTTCGACACATATAAATTTTCGATTTTTGTTCGCCAATTTTTAAAATTCAGCTCGAGCACTTGGGGGGGGGGGGGCGGAGCAGCACAGATATGACTTTGTTTTTAAACTTCATAGAACGCTTCGAAAATTAATGAATTAATGATGAGCACCACCTGACTTGTTAACAATGATAATAAAATCTACCATGTCTGTTAATAACTTGGCAGTGTTAAAGGTCATGACATAGAAGCAATAACCTCATATTGTGTAAATCTTTGAAACTACTATGTCGATCTGGCCATATGGACTTTACACCTACATATATAAACAGGTACAGGTAAACATATATTGACTGCTGCCTTAACACTGAACATTCTAAAAGATATACTTACTCTGCATACCCACATTGTATAAATGTATGCAGTATTTGTGCCAGGATCAATCCACTAAAAATCCTAAATTAATATGCCATGCAATATATTAGGAGTCATCATTTTAAATAACAATCTAATCTTACTCACAGGTTAAAGAGACAAAAAATTGCATTTTCTTTGTACATAAATATTATATGTAAACAAGCATCATTTTCAGCATTTACCAAAAAAGTAATAAAATATATGAATAAGAGTATGTACAAATCAAGATCAATGTTTCAAGGTGTCAATTTACATAGTAGATGGATTTATAAAACATCATACAGCTTGGCTGTTGGGAGAAATATATATAAACCTGTTATTTGGGGAGATTCAGCTAGATGTGTTTTTTTTTGTTGAACACGTCGTAACAATAAAATGGTGAACTGGAGTTTCACTCGGCCACATGTAATGAAGACAATGATTGGATGGCGTGTCCGTTACTGTCACCGAGCTATGTAAACCCTGCTAAAATTTGGTACAACTCTTAAGAAAACTTATTTTACTTTCTACACTATTTAATTTTTGCGTTGGTCGAATATTAATTCTTACACCAGTATATATACATATATCCATGTGCATATATGTCTCGTTGGCCAGGCAAAGTTTGAATATTGTCTTAAAAGTGTTAAAGTCTGTAAAAAGTCTAAGCAATAATTAACGGAAATGATCATGAGTAACTACAGTCGATTAATCGTCGGACCCCACGGGTTTTCCATCCGTTACATTGCTTGAAATCAGTGTAACGGATAGAAAACCCGTGGGTTCCGACGATGCAGTATATTAATCTTAAGTTAAACACTTATCAATTTTACATATGCAGGTAAATATCTCGGAGTTTTATTATATTTAATCTTTTATTTATACAATCGGCCTTGCATATTTAGAATCGATTTGATAGATTACTTTTATTCAATTAATGAGAGGTTTTTATAAGATTTTCCCCCCTTACGTTTAAATCAACGCTAAATCATCTGAATAAGGGAGATAAATTCATCTTTCATCTAAAACCAATATAAATGAAAATAAAATAAACAAATAGTTTTGTGTTCGTACAAAATATCAATAAACATACATGTGTGATAAGGTACATGTAGATGTCCCCTCGCGCGCGATCTTCTCGGCCATGTGCGAGCGTGCGAGGGATGATCATCATTTAAAGGGGTAATCTTTGTGGTTTTTTGTTGTTGATCTAAAACATTATTAGTACAGTTCTTAGAACATTTTATACTTACAAACCCACCATTGATTTATGTCTGACGATGTTCTGGATTAGGAGTAATATCGGATTTTATAATTTTCAGAATGACTTCTTAATTTACATTTTAAATAAAACATTAATAACTTTAAATTAAAACAGTTCCTGTATTTGCGGCTATATAAACTCAAAACAAGTACATGAAAGACACGGATAACCGCTGACCGAATGGTAGTGCACCCGCGGCCGATCTCCTCGGCCGCGGGCGAGGAATACTAGGTTACGTAAAGTTACAACACACACAGCTTAGAACCCAGGAAGATTTGAAATGTTTGCAGTATAATAATGACTAAAATCTACCAAATAGAAGTTATTATTTTTTTTTACTTAAAACCCACAATTGATCTATGCCTGATATTACTTCCGATTGAGAATGACATTTCTTTTATTAATAAAGAGAACGTTTTCTTAATTGACACTCTATCATTTAATTCATTTTGAGAAGAATAAACGTCTATGTGTGATCAAAATTAAAACAATTCTTGTTTTCGGCTAAATAAACTCATAAATTGAGAGACGTGACTCCGGTGTATTAGATAACCGCTGACCGCTAGGTAGTCCAGCCGCGACCATGGCGACCGACTTTCTCGGCCGCAAGCGAGGGATAGCTTACGTAATGGTTCACACACACACAGCTCTGATTCCAGATATATTTTAAATGCACGCAGCATGATAACTAAAATGCATCACATAGATTAATTTTTTTCCCGGTAGTTTGTGTGATTTACTAGAAAAGAAAAAGAATGTTTATATTTTCTGTTTCTCGTTTTTTAGGATTGTGCAGAATTTACGAAGATGACTTAAACTCCTCACATAAAAGCATGTATCCTAAAAAAATTATTTTTTCTTATGAATGAAAGCCTCCTTTTTAAACAGGCATACTGTCTGTCGTTACTTAATGTCAGTTGTACGCACAATGACTTTCGTTAACTTGCCAAATAAACACAGGTACATGTTAACATGTAAAGCTTTTTACACTCATACTACACAACTCACCAACAAAATAACATTGTAACGACATTTATAGGATCCCAACAAACAACTTTTCCAGCGACAGCTTTATCAAAATCCTAGCCATTTTTTAGTTATTTAGCAAAAACTTTCAAGGGCCCTTGGCCCTTAATTTAAGGGGCCAGCCCTTTTTTATTGGTGTCAAATGAAAGTCCTTGACATTCTGCACAACTTTTATTCTACATGTCTTAACAAAATATTTTTTGTTTAAAAGATACAAAGCAAAATATGTCTAAATTTTCGCACTTTTTGGAACCCTGTTTTTTGACCCCCTACCTTTTTCTAAATAAAGAAAGTAATCCAAAAACAAAAACCGATGTGCAAAACTTCAATGTCTCTGTTATTCAAATTCGTTGGATTCCCATTCCCTGCTATCATAGTCTCGGAGCCTTTGTCTGGAAACGAAAGGCCCTAAATTTTTTAAAAAGGGGAATAACTCGTTAACGGAAGAGGTTTAGAAATGGTTTAGATAGTGTTTTGTAAAGTCTATAAGCCCTGAAAATTTGAGCAAAAACCGTTCAGAAATGAGCAAGATATGAAGCCTCAAAGTTCGCGTCTAGGAAGAAAAAAAAAAAAAATAAGAACTAGAAACGAGCTCGTTGCAAAGCAACGAAGAGGTCTTCCGTTGCAGCTTCCTGTCGGAAAAGGATTGTCAATCAGTCTGATTAAAAGCACCCTCTTCTCCTTACAGGGTCTGACAGGTATTGATAGGGGGTCATCTTCACCCGACCTAAAATTCTGACCAATCAGGGCTTTAGAAAATGTATTGGAATTTTTAAAATGGAGACAAGCTAATTATTTTAATCCTGCTTTCTTTGTAACCCCCAGACTGAGTATTGAAGAGTTGCACCTCTCATTAACAGATAAAGTCATGTATTTGGTAAATGAGATATATATTTAGGTTGTGTGCAAATATAGAGGTTAAGTGAAGATGAATTGTTATCGATACCTATCAGACCCTGATGGGTGTAGGCAGAAGGGTGGTGATTTTAATCAGACAGGATTGTCAATATGATAAAAGTAAGTTCAGAAAATCAAAAATAAATGATGACAGCTCTTCCAACCTGAGGGTGCGCTGTACGAGAGGTGCTCAGTGGGAGGGACAACTCTCCGTATAATGTTTGGCCATGCAAGCACTCAGCATCGTTTTTGCTTCAGGGAACAAATTCATCCGAAATGTATTAACAAGCCAATAAAAGAAAAAATTAATCTTCAAAATCTAATCCGTGGTAGTGGTAGGGGAGGGGGGGGGGGGAGTTGTGAGGCAGCTATAACTTATTTTGTTTAATATAATTTGTTTTCAATTTGCCATAAAAATTTATATTGCCTTCTACTAAAATGTGGGTTGGGGGAGGGGGGAACAATGCCCCAAAATTCAATTTCCTTTAAGTTAATTTAAGGTGAATTTTGGTTGCGAGAAACGGGGAGAGTGCTCTCAGTGGACTAACTGGCGGTTCTGTGAGCAACCTCACAAATAATTCCCCCCCCCCCTCCCCACTAAGAAAAACAAAATCATAACTAAAGTATTTATCTACAGACACAACTTATGAAATTTCCTCCAATGACCTTGAACTTCACAAAATAACCTTGAAACAAAACACACACTTAGGTCATAGGCAATCTTTGTGTAAAGTAAGATCTTTCAATGTTTGGAGGGCGCCTTGTTTAGAACGCTACATTACAGAAATAATTTGTTCACTTAAGGTCTACTCCGCGCCCTGCCGCCGGAAATCGGTGTCACTAGTGCTTAATTTGGCGCCGGAATCCTCAAGGGATTACCCGTCCCCTGAGAAATCCGGGCTCACCTAATGAGCACAAGTCAACACTTAGGTCATAAGCAATCATTGTGTGAAGTAAGAACTTTCAATATTTGGAGGACGTCTTGTTTAGAACGCTACATTTCAGAAATAATTTGTTGACTTAAGGTCTACTCTGCGCCATGGCGCCGGAAATCGGTGTCACTAGTGCCTTAATTTGGCGCCGGAATCCTCAAGGGATTACCCGTTCCCCGAGGAATCCGGGCTCACCTAATGAGCAGAAGTCCTTGTTTGGGGACAAGGCATCTTATTTAGAACGCTACATTACAGAAATAATTTGTTTTCTTAAGGTCTACTCCGCGCCCTGGCGCCTGAAATCGTTGTCACTAGTGCCTAATTTGGCGCCGGAATCCTCGAGGGTACACCCGTTCTCGAGGAATCCGGGCTCACCTTATGAGCACAAGTCCTAGTGTGGGTGCAAGACGGCCTAATAATTTCAGTTGTTTAACATCGGGATCGGAAAACGCTTGAAAAATAGTGACCTGTTAATTCAAGAATGCACATTTTGTCCCACGCGTAAGAATTTCGATCGAAAGATTCATTCAGTAATGCAGTTGACCTCGATGAACTGACCTCAATCATAAGAAGATGCTCCATGAACTGACCTCGATCTATTGATGTTGCATAATAGTAGCTAGGAAGACGGCTTGATTTATAATAATGCGACCTCAATAGCAAGTTATGATGGCATTCAATGTTTTTCAGTCGCATTAAATTATTTTAATACAACTCTTTCTTTCTATACGTGTTAATCTGCTCTTTGAAGAGCCCTACTCAGTATTCTGAAGAAGAAGATACATTAACATTTAATAATTACGTTAAAAATATAAAATTAGACAAGGAGTTAACGAACGGCTTTTCCCAAATTTATTTAAAAATTAAATTTGTTGACGGTTTATAATAATGAAATTATGGTGTACAGATTCAAAATATTCTATATTTTGTAAAAATACAGTACTTATTGTATTATTTTACATCAAACTGATCATGTTGATTGCTTCTAGCTATCAATATATCATTATTGCCGATCATTCCTTTAAAAGGAATACTTGTTTTTTGTTAGTGCGTTGGAGTTAGTGCTGGCTAGCTTTACTCTGGTAGTGAGCTATCATGGTACATGTATTTCAAAGAAACAAGAAATCTGTCGACACTTGCAGTACTTTGATGATTTCTATGGCGACCGACTGCATAATGTAGTTGTATTTCATAACTTCTTAATCCGAGAACAATTTTCCTTTGACTTAAAAATTTTAAGTATAATATATTATTCCGTTCATATCTGTAGAAGTTTAGCGTGTTCAACAGGTTGATTTATTAGCAACATTATCCGATTACGATTTCGCACCTACATGTATAATGTGAAGATGATTGACTTCGAATAATAGCCTTATTGTTTAACAATTGACCACTGTAGTGAAAGCACACTTCGATACTCAATAATATTCGATAACCTTCGATACATTGTTACTCAATTACATAACAATTGATGATCTGCAGCCATATAAACATAACACGACTGGGGCTATAGATGTTCTCAGCTGTGTGCGCTGAAGCGACACAAGATTTTCGGTCGCACGCTGCGATTGAATTAACACAGACTGACCGAATAAACAAACGGGTGGGAAAGTGAAAATGTTACACGTAAGAAGAAGTCGCCAAAAAATGATTTTCGTCAAATCTGATTATCTTTTTGCCAATTAAAAAAAATCCGAATGCCTCAATTCAGGACACCTTTTATCGTGCCAGCACCTACCGCAAACATGAAACATGGAACTTTGATTATAATAAACTACCTTGTGCGCAATCGTATTAATCATTGCTAAATCAACTGTACATGTAAAATAAATTTATCTTTTCATCTTAAACCAATATCATAGTTGAAATCATAATAAAAGAAAATAGTTGTGTTCGTACAAAAGTCTGAAACATGCACTCGCTCGGGATCTCCTCGGCCATGTGCGAGGGATGATCATCATTTAAAAGTTTTAATATTTGTGGGTTGTTTGTTGATTTAAAACAATATTTGTACAGATTTATAAACATTTTAGAAGTACAAACCAACCATTAATTTAAGACTGACGAAGTTTCCGATTTGTAGTAATATCGCCTTTATAAATTTTCAGAACATCTTCTTACACTCTAATGTTTAATTAAATAAAAACAAGATGGACAAACTCTTATAACATGAAGAAATTAAAACAGATCTTGTATTTTATTTACGGGTATGTAAACTAAAACAATTCTAGAGTGCGCGGCTAAATAAACTCATATATGAGAGACACATTTCTCGTGTATTAGATAACCGCTGACCGCTAGTTAGCCCCGTCGCGACCATGGTGACCGATTTTCTAGGCCGCGGGTGAGGGATAGCTTACGTAACGGTACACACACAGCTCTTATTCAAGGTAGATTTTAAATGCATGCAGTATGAAAACTCAATTGTAATACATAGATTTATTTTAAATCCGTAGTTTGTGTTTTACTACAAAGGAAGAAGAATGTTTTGTTTTCCGATTCTCGTTTTAGGGATTGTGCACTATAAGAACTTAACAAAACTGACATAAACTCCAAAAAAAAAATCTATTCTAAAAAAAAATTTCCTGTATAAACCAGCATACTTTCTATGGTAACTTTATGCCAGTTGCACGCACATAGACTTTCGTTAACTTGCCAAATTAAACGAGGTACATGTTAACATGTACAGCTTTTTACACTCATACAACACAAATCACCAACAAAATAACATTGTAACGACCTTTATGAGATCCCAACAAACAACTTTTCCAGCGACAGCCATATCGAAATCCTAACCGTTTTTGAGTTATTAAGCAAAAACTTTCAAGCGCTATTGGCCCTTAATTTTAGGGGCCAGCCCTTTTTTATTGGTGTCAAATGAAAGCCCTTAACATTCTGCACAACTTTTATTCTACATGTCTTAACAAAATATTTTTTGTTTAAAAGATACAAAGCAAAATATGTCTAAATTTTCGCACTTTTTGGAATCCTATTTTTTGACTCCCTACCTTTTTCTAAATAACAAACGTAATCGAAAAACAAAAATCGATGTGCACAACTTCAATGTCTCTGTTATTCAAATTCGCTGGATTCCCATTCCCTGCTATCATAGTTTTGGAGCCTTTGTCTGGAAACCAAAGGCCCTAAAAAATTTAAAAGGGGAATAACTCGTTAACGGAAGAGGAATTTTAAAGTTTATGATATGTTTTAGATAGTGTTTTGTAATGTCTATAAGCCCTGAAAATTTGAGCAAAACCCGTTCAGAAATGAACAAGATATGAAGCCTCAAAGTTCGCGTCTAGGAAGAAAAGACTAGAGCAAAGCTCGTTGCAAAGCAACGAGTGGGTCTTCCTTTAATGTCGGGAGTAAAGCTAAAAGTTCCTGTAAGAAGCAGCGTTCTTAAACCAATAACTGGAGTAACTATATCAAAAAGATAAAAAAAAAAATTGAATACTTATCGGTACGACTTAACAAAATCCGAATGATTCTGAGTACGACTTAACAAAAACCTTAACGATTTCTAGAACGACCTAGCCCCGAAAAATCCGAATGTGTTCAAATACGACTTAGGAATAACCGAATCATTTGAGGTACGAGTTACTTTATCTTTGAACTTAACACTATTTTTTGAACCAAGAACGCGGAATCAAAATTTCCTGAAAAATCAATTTTTTAACCCCAATATCTATGTAATGCATCGTCCGATTTTAAAACGGATTTCAGTGTTAGGTTCAGCTAAATAAGCTCATTTTTTTGCTTCTATGATTAATGAAAAATTATTGCTCAGTAAAGAGATATTATAAAAAAAGACTTTGAAGCCTTCCTGGTCCCTTATTTGAGATTGCATCCCCTTTTTTCATATCAAATAGAAGGACTCGTAAATATAAACATATTTTGTTAAACAATTGTTCAAGATTTGTTTACCGTTCTAGAGATATCTGAAAACTGTGTTTTAGGAGCCGACCCTTAAACCCCTAACCGGGGCAACCAACAAAAAATTCTTTGGTGGGATATCGTTTAGAACTTTTTTCTGAGCAACTTTTGTTCTACACTGGTTTTCAAAATATTTCTCCTTTTCTAGATATTACTAATTAAAGTTTTGGATTTATGGCCCCTTGAAATTCCTAATTACGTAACATATGATTTAAGTATGGTACTGCATAGATAAACAGCTGTTCAATGAACATTTTTGCTTCTATAATGAATAACAAATTATTGTTCAATAAAAAGTCCCTTTTTCTTGATATCAAATGAAAGGTCTTGTAAATATAAACATATTAACATATTCAACAAGTGCTCAAGAATTGTTGATTGTTCTTGTAATGAGATATCTGAACAACTGTGTTTTAGGGGCCAACCCTTAAACTCCTTACTGGGGCCAAAAACCAATAATTTGAAGGTAGTGTGTTGTTGACAACATTATTCTGAGCAACTTTTCTTCTACACTGCTTTTCAAAATATTTCTCCTTTTTCAGATATAAATGATCAAAGTTTTGAACTTCTGGCCCCTTAAAACCCCTAATTACATAACATGTGATTTCAGTATGCTACTGTTTAGGCCTAAACAGCTGTACAATGAACATTTTTGCTTTTATAATTACCTGGTAATAACAAATTATTGCTCAGTAAAGAGTTATAAAAAGACTTTAGAGCCCTCTTAGCTTCATATTTGAGGGGCCACACCCTTTTGGCTGCTATCAAATGAAAGAGCATGTAAATCTTAACAACTTTTGCGTTACATGTTTTAAAAAAAATTTACACATTCAAAACTATTTCAGAAAATGGGCAAAAATTTCGTAAACAAAATTTGCTGCAAATTTTCGAGCTCGAGCAAGCTTCGGCGCTTTGCGCATTTTTCAAATTATCAAATAAAAAGGATCATCTACAGACATTTATCTACTATCCCTGAAAGTTTCACGTTTTTATCTTAATTAGTTTTGGAGGACTAAAGATAAAGTGGACAAAATAGTCCTTAAAAATTCACTATATCCTCAAGATCTTAAACCGGAAGTGACGTCATCAGCCCAAAATTTTTAACATCAAGATCTTTTAATGTTCTCTCAGTCCTGGAAATTTCATGAAAATTGGTCTAGTAGTTCACAAGTAATAGCGATGCACGACACATGACGATGGATGAAGACCAATTGCAACAGGTCACCTGAGTGACTCAGGTGACCTAAAACCTTTTATTTAGCATTTTGTTTAAAACATTATTCTGAGCAACTTTTCCTCTACACTGCTTTTCAAAGGGTTTACCTTCCTACTGTGTGCTTGTTGCACCATCACATGTCAGAAACTTACTGATGTATAAATTACTTTATTACACCTCTGTGAATATTTTCTATGTAAAATTACAATGAATAAACATGCTATTCTATCTAACAGTGAAATAGTTTCCGTGCTATCTGCCCATGATGAATAGTCATCAAAACTATTCACCGGCGACATTTGATTTTCCTCCTTTTTAAACTCGGAACACCTCTGACGTAATCCAATCGCTGCATTAAATTCAAAGTCCGATAACTCTTATTTGTTTATCATCAAGAAATTCTGCATCGCCGACAAATGAAGTTTTCTTTGGTATAATAAAATACCTATTTACTCAAAGCCAGTAAATAGGTATATAATGTCCCATCCACCTACATTTCGAGTTATATAATGTCCCGTGTGTAACCTGTAATTTCACAGTGTACAGTCAACACAACAGTCATAGTCGCAAGTTTCACAATTTACTTCTGCTTCTCATGTACTAAACATTAGGAGCCTTCATATTGCATACCAATTCCAACAAGAGACATCCCTCTAACTAATGATAATCATCAAAATTCATTTCATGAATCTTAGCAACACTCATAAGCCTTCAAATAAAGCAACTCTCAATTTTACAAAAATATTAACGGGTACTTTATCCGAAACTGTCCCTTGCTACCTTTAACTTAGTACACTAACATTTTATAAAAAGATGTTTTGTCTTAGAATTAGAAAGCTAATACAATTCTGAGAAAAAGTATACCACATATTGCCAATTCCATTGAGGTTTAATAAAAATATGGCCATTTAAGTGAACCCACCATTTCCACTTTCCTCTATTTAACACAGATTCATAAGGTTCTTCATAGTAAAACATCTTTACCCGACCAATTGTTGTTCAACCTCCTTTAATAAGAAACCTTATTCAATATAACATACATCTACATGATATTATCATTATAAAAGCATCATATTACTTAGAAATGCCCTTACATGTATACCCTCCCACTATCTTTTGATTTGCATAAACAGTCATGGTTTGAAATCTTTTACCTGAGGTTTTTTACCTAATTTTATGAAACTTGTGGCTATTTCTTTGAGTCATTTCTCACACATATTTGAAAACAATCATCAATCACTGTATCAATGATAATAAAATTTGATCTTTTTTTGTTTATTGAATGATTTGTAGCATTTTAATTAATGAATAGACATGCCGTCCTGCTTGTTTCCATGAAAAAGAGTAAGCTAACAATCATATTTAGTGAATATCTTATCTATTATGGTTTCTCGTCTCCTTTGAACCATGCTAAAACAGTAAGACCTACAAGCTAGACATCTGTCTTAAATTAAATTTTAATTCAAACACACCCATGTAGCTGGAGACGGAGGAGAATTCCATGAAAAATGTTCAAATTTGACATGTTTTCCTACAATTTTTTATGCATATACAAAAAGGTAAAAATATGTTGTTTCTTGTTCATTTCATTTCATAGCAGATATTATTTTAAGGTCAAATGTACATTTACATATCCTAGATGTAATCTTAATGGTAACAATTGAAAAGGGGGGATTTTTCAATTATGTCAACACATCTAAATATTATCATAAAATACAAAATAAAGGAAACATAAATGCACACTTTTATTGAAAAACAAATTTTCACAACTAACAACTGTAAATTTCTTTAAACAGCCTTAATTTTGTTTGTCATAATTTCTTATCAAACACAAAACACAACAAGGCATGATGCTTTCCTAAAGTTCCATTATTGTTCATGCATTATCCGATTTAATTTGAATTACCGGTAAATAGTCTGTAGAACACAAGGAATATGCATGTACAGGTGACAGGTTAACCATAATAGCTGAAACCACAAGAATCAACAGGTGCCTTGTGACCGCCATGTTGTAACAAGAGTCCGCTTTGAGCTGAAATAAAAAAAAAAAGTCAATTAGCTGTGATAACATACGTCATGTACTAATAATAGCTGTGTTTACATTAACATTTCTGGAAAAAATACACTGACCATGCAGTGTAATAAGTATGAGATATCCCAAATACATTACATTAACATTTAGGCAGTACAAAAACAAAATTTGCATATCAAGTCATAATATAACATTAAATTTTTTATCCCTTTTTTTCAGGTATAGACACATATCACATATCAAATTAAGACAGAGAGAGAGAGTTTTACTCGTTGTGCGACAGTCAATATTTCAATTTGTAAACTACAAAGGAATATTTGTCAAAGTATAAGCTTCTGCTATACCATGTTTTATCAATTCTACTGAATTTTTTTTTTTGCGAATAAATTTAGTGAGGTTTTTTTTTCTTATTAATTGCATGTTTTAAAAACAATACTTTGCATAATGCGCATAAAAATCCATGAACAATTTTACAAAGCTTTGGATTTTGGTTGCACACTCAAAAAATAAGGGATTGATAACATGCTCATTTTAAAATTCAATGCATTGTTGATTTCTTTTACTAGACAGAGATATTTTTGTTACAAAATTTAGTTGCTCTCTGATGCTTTGCCAAGATTAAAAGCAAGAGAGAGAGAGAGAGAGAGAGAGAGAGAGAGAGAGATCTGAGTCACATGCAGTAAAAATTATTACATTTATCTTACTTTAAATATTGTTGCGTGGACCCTGAGGTCCACGCAGAAAATATATAAGCGAGGTTAAACCGGATGCACTGGGGAAAATTTAGCTTGCGCATGAGCTAATCTGGTTCCTGTGCGACATAATTGGTAGCTAAGGGAACCAGGCTAGCAAGTGTATCTGAATCGGGATTGGGATTTCATGCCATATATGCACATGTTCATTGTATTTGTAAAGTTGTCGGTGAACAGTACAGAAACAAACTGAAGTCTTTTAAAGAAATGATCAACATGTGATATGAATTATCAGCATCATGGAATATGTTAATATTATGCCGAAACTACAACATGCATTTAATAGCATAAATCGCGATGTTTTATTGTTTTCCGAAATAGCTTAGCTATACGACGAGGCTAGTGTACTTCCCGATTAAAAAACAATTGCGCATTTAAGCATGATTTAATAATTATGTGACTGTATATAATACATCATTGAATAATTATGTCACTGTATGAAAGTTTAAATTTCAAGAGAAATGCATCAAAATACGAAATCAATTTACATAGTGAACAAAGTAGTATGCAAATAGTGAAATTCGCTGAACGCCTAATACTATACATGTATAGTATCTTTATTAATGTCTTCATTAATATAATTCATAATTGTGTTTAAATTCTGAGGTAAAAGGTCAGGGTTCTATGTGATACAACGTACACATTCAATGGTTAAAGGCACTGTATCCAGGCTTGCTACTATGATATTAATTCATCATAACACTTTTGCAATCACAGGTCTCCCCGTAGATGTCTTTAAATAAAGCAGGGGGCTAGAGTCGATGGAATCTCTGATAATCTTAAGGCTTTCGCGTTTCCATTAGAAACACATGCATATGGTCCACGTATTGCAGCCCTTTTTTAAAGGACAGCAACTTGTTTACATACAATGTAGATGTGATATGCATTGTATGTAAACAATTTTTAAAGTAAAATAATTATAAATCTTAAGATGAATGTTTTATAGATATCAGGGAACATAAATTTACATTAACCTAAAATCTGGCTCCAGGATCATGAAGCAATTTTAGACTAAGTCAAAGATTGTATACTGTCTTAAGATTTCTTGATGGAAAACACTGACAAAATTCAAATGCTATTAAAAGTGTCTTGATATAAATTTGTTAATTACAAATCTCAATGGTCATAATATGATAAACAATAATTTTATAACTGACTGAAATTTTGACTTAAGTCTGAAATTGCTTCATGATCCTGAAGCCAGAGCTTGATATAATATGAAGTTCCTTTCATCCTGCACTCTGTTTTACATGCTCTTTCCCCAGCTATAACAATATATAACAGAGAGCCAGACGAAAGGTCTAATTTTAATTAGATTGAATATTTACCACGACAAATATCTTTAATTAAGCACAATCCTGTCCATCTTCGCTAGCCAAGAGCTTTTGGTCCACTTCGCTCCCCGTTTATGGGGAACGGAGTAGACCAAAAACCCTTGGCTAGCGAAGATGAAGCCTGTCTTGAGTTTTTAAATTTATAAATTAAGTGAAAGGCGATATGGTAAAGATCTGCTATATTCAAACATTTAAGGTAAAGTTATCATCATGCAAACATGCATTACAGCATTCTACTCTTGTGTACCTTGGGACCCCCACCCCTTTTAATTACACTGTTTTACAGTGTATGGTGTGTTGGTCAATACGCAATAAGACATACATAAACATAGGAAAATAATAAATAGAAATTCGAAAGAGTGTACAAAACATAACGTGAAAATACACGGGACAGAAAATATTCCGAGATTCCTCTGATTCTCACATTCGCTTTAATACTGTGACGCACGTCAAACGCGGAGGTTAGGGTCAGAGGAATCTCGGATTAGATGGAAAAGTACAAATACTTTGAAAAGAAAAAGTCAACACGACATATCTTGTATTGAAACATACCTTTATAATCTCTCATACGATAGTTGAGCTGAATTTCCCACTATCGACGTCTTGCAGGCCATGCTTCTTTTAAAAATGTTGACACACCGCTATCAGCTGTTGTTCGCAGTCAAAACATGGCGAGTTGACATGGTGAATCGTACGATAATTATTTCGATTAAAACTAAAGGGTTTGTGTTTAATATGCAGAGCACAGATTAACATGCATTACATTAATGCATTTATTTTTCAAGTAAATAATTACAATAAAAATATATTCATTTTTGAAATCTTTACAAACTCTATATTCAGTGATCCAATCTACATATTGTAGTGTTGTTCTATTATTCAACAACTGAAAGATCTGCGACGATTAGGCTAAGCTTAATATTGCGATTTAAATAACACTTTTACCAAATTTTAGAAAAGACTTTCGATCGCTTTTCGCTGTTAGAATCGGGATCTGTGTCTTCAATTCCAGCTGCTTTGTTTTTGTTGACAAAATTTTCTCTTCTTCCAAACGAAGTTTATACATTCAACGTAATTATGAAACGAAGTCGTTTCAATAAACACTCAGATTAACTATTTAAAAAACAGAGTTCGGTTTTATGACCTGTACGAATTGTTTTCAGCAGGAGTTACTTTCAGTGTGAATTTTGCACTATTTTCTAAATCTTGACTGCGGAATCAAAATTTCCGGAAAAAATCAATATTTAAACCCCGATATCTCTGCAATGCATCATCCGATTTTAAAACAAATTTCAGTTTTGTATTAAGCTTTGCAAACTCTACAATATGCATATAACTTTATGGTTTTATATATAGTTTTATGACCAGTACGAATTGTTTTCAGTAAAAGTTACTTTCAGTGTGAATTTTGCACTATTTTCTTAATCTTGACTGTGGAATCAAAATTTCCGGAAAAATCAATTTTTGAACCCTAATATCTCTGATATGCGTGGTTCGATTTTAAAACGGATTTCAGTGATAGATTCAGTCTAATGAGCTCTACAAAACACGTATACAATTTTAATTTGATCAAAAAATTCAAATTTTCGAAAAATTTGATTCACTTCCGGTTTCGACCGGAAGTTACGGATTTCAATTTCCAGCCTTATTGCACAGGTAAAACGAAAAATTCATAACCACGGAAAATTTCAAGCCTCTATCTTAAAGCGTTTTTGAGAAATGCCCCGGACAAAATGACTTTTTTTAAATTTAAAAAATGACGTAACGTAAAAACGGAAGTGACGTTCTCATCGAAACTTTGATATCTTCGAGGCATAGTAGTTGCACATAATCTCTGAAAGTTTCATTTAAATCGGTTGAAAACTTTTTGAGTTATGAAGCCGAAAAGGAGTCAGAAAAAAAAGAAAAAGTATAATAATAACTAGAGCAAAGCTCGTTGCAAAGCAACGAGTGGGTCTTCCGTTAATGTCGAAAGAAAAGCTAGATGTTCCTGTAAGAAGCAGAGCTCTAAAAACAATACCATGAGTTTTAAAACAAAAAGATATAAAAAATCGAATAATTCTTGGTACGACTTAACAAAATCCGAATGACTTTTAGTACGAATTAACAAAACTCTTACCGATTTCAAGAACGACTTGACAAAAACAATCCGAATGTGTTTAAGAACGACTTAACAAATATCGAATCATTCTAGGTACGAGTTAATTTAACTTTGAACATAACACTAGTTTCTTAACCAAGAATGTGGAATCAAAATTTCCGGAAAAATCAATTTTTAAAGCCCTATATCTCTGTAATGCATCGTCCGATTTTAAAACGGATTTCAGATTTAAATTAAGCTTAACAAGTGTAACATTTTGCTTTATAATATATAACAAATTTTTTTTCAGTAAATAGTTATTATTAAAAGACTTTGTAGCCCTCCTGGCCCCTAATTTGAGGGGCCAGCCCCTTTTTCTTGATATCAAATGAAATGTCTCGCAAATATAAACATATTTTGTTCAACAACTGTTCACGAATTGTTAACCGTTCTAGAGATATCTGAACAACTGTGTTTTAGGGGCCGACCCTTAAACTCCTTAATGGGGCCACCAACAAAAAAGGTTTAGGTATTAAATTATTAAAAACATTATTTTGAGCAACTTTTCTTCTACAATGCTTTTCAAAATATTTCTCCTTTTCTAGCTATTACTGATCAGAGATTTGGACTTCTGGCCCCTTGAAACCCCTAATTACGTAATATATGACTTAGGTATGGTACTGTATAGATAAATAACTGTACAAAGAATATTTTTACTTCTATAATATATAACAAATTATTTTTCAGTAAAAACTTATTATTAATAGACTTAAGAGCCATCTTGGCCCCTAATTTAAGGGGCCAGCCCTTTTTTCTTGATATCAAATGAAAGATCTTGCAAATATAAACATATTTTGTTCAACAAGTGTTCAGGAATTGTTGACCGTTCTAGAGATATCTGAACTAATGTGTTTTAGGGGCCGACCCTTAAACTCCTTACTGGGGTCATCAACAAATTATTTTACGTAGCATATTGTTGAGAACATTATTTTAAGCATTTTTTCTTCTATAATGCTTTTCAAAATATTTCTCCTTTTCTAGATATTAATGATCAAAATTTTGGACTTCTGGCCCCTTGAAACCCCTAATTACGTAACATATGATTAAGGTTGGGTATTGTATAGATAAACAGCTATACAATAAACATTTTTGCTTCTATAATTGATAACAAATTATTGTTCAGTAAAGAGTTATTGCAAAAAGACTTTAGAGCCCTCTTGGCCCCTAATTTGAGGGGCCAGCCCTTTTTTCTTGATATCAAATGAAAGCCCGTGAAAATTGAAACAACTTTTGCATTACATGTTTTAACAAAATATTTATATATCAAAAGATATTAGAGAAAATGTTCGAAAATTTCGTGAAAAAATTTGGTGCTAATTTTCAGGTTCAGGCGAGCTTCGAGGCCTTGCGCAATTTTAATAATTGGAAGCAGGGAGGTACAACTTCAGACTTTAATCTACAATCCTGGAAAAATTTCAAGCTTCTATCTTGATTAGTTTCGGAGGAGATGCGTGGACAAAATGACCCTTAAAAATTTACAAAATCGTCAATATCTGAAACCGGAAGTGACGTCATCATTTGAAAATTTAACAATATGTAGCGCCGATGATTCTTAATCAGTCCTAAAAATTTCGTGCAAATCGGTTAAATAGTTTTTGAGAAATAACGCTCCAAAAAAGTCAGAAAAAGAAAAAAAAGAATAACTAGAGCAAAGCTCGTTGCAAAGCAACGAGTGGGTCTTCCGTTAATGTCGAAAGAAAAGCTAGATGTTCCTGTAAGAAGGAGAGCTCTGAAACCAATACCAGGAGTTTTAAAACGAAAAGATATAAAAAATCGAATAATTCTTGGTACGACTTAACAAAATCCGAATGACTTTAAGTACGAATTAACAAAAACCTTAACGATTTCAAGAACGACTTGACAAAAAAAATCAAAATGTGTTTAAGAACGACTTAACAAATATTGAATCATTCTAGGTACGAGTTAATTTAACTTTGAACATAACACTAGTTTCTTAACCAAGAATGTGGAATCAAAATTTCCGGAAAAATCAATTTTTAAAGCCCTATATCTCTGTAATGCATCGTCCGATTTTAAATCGGATTTCAGATTTAAATTAAGCTTAATAAGTTGAACATTTTCGCTTCAATAATATATAACAAATTATTTTTCAGTAAATAGTTATTATTAAAATACTTTGTAGCCCTCCTGGCCCCTAATTTGAGGGGCCAGCCCCTTTTTCTTGATATCAAATGAAAGGTCTTGCAAATATAAACATATTTTGTTCAACAACTGTTCACGAATTGTTAACCGTTCTAGAGATATCTGAACAACTGTGTTTTAGGGGCCGACCCTTAAACTCCTTAATGGGGCCACCAACAAAAAAGATTTAGGTATTAAATTATTAAAAGCATTATTTTGAGCAACTTTTCTTCTACAATGCTTTTCAAAATATTTCTCCTTTTCTAGCTATTACTGATCAGAGTTTTGGACTTCTGGCCCCTTGAAACCCCTAATTACGTAACATATGACTTAGGTATGGTACTGTATAGATAAATAACTGTACACAGAATATTTTTGCTTCTATAATATATAACAAATTATTTTTCAGTAAAAAGTTATTATTAAAAGACTTAAGAGCCCTCTTGGCCCCTAATTTAAGGGGCCAGCCCTTTTTTCTTGATATCAAATGAAAGATCTCGCAAATGTAAACATATTTTGTTCAACAAGTGTTCAGGAATTGTTGACCGTTTTAGAGATATCTGAACTAATATGTTTTAGGGACCGACCCTTAAACTCCTTACTGGGGCCACCAACAATTTTTTTTTAGCTAGCATATTGTTGAGAACATTATTTTAAGCATTTTTTCTTCTACAATGTTTTTCAAAATATTTCTCCTTTTGTAGATATTAATGATCAAAGTTTTGGACTTCTGGCCCCTTGAAACCCCTAATTACGTAACATATGATTAAGGTGTGGTACTGTATAGATAAACAGCTGTACAATAAACATTTTTGCTTCTATAATTGATAACAAATTATTGTTCAGTAAAGAGTTATTGCAAAAAGACTTTAGAGCCCTCTTGGCCCCTAATTTGAGGGGCCAGCCCTTTTTTCTTGATATCAAATAAAAGCCCATGGAAATTGAAACAACTTTTGCATTACATGTTTTAACAAAATATTTATACATCAAAAGATATTAGAGAAAATGTTTGAAAATTTCGTGAAAAAATTTGGTGCTAATTTTCAGGTTCAGACGAGCTTCGAGGCCTTGCGCAATTTTAATAATTGGAAGCAAGGGGGTACAACTTCAAACATTTATCTACAATCCTGTAAAAATTTGAAGCTTCTATCTTGATTGGTTACGGAGGAGATGCGTGGACAAAATGACCCTTAAAATATTACAAAATCGTCAATATCTGAGACCGGAAGTGACGTCATCATTAGAAAATTTAATAATATGTAGCGCCGGTGATTCTCTATCCGTCCTGAAAATTTCATGTAAATCGGTTCGATAATTTTTGAGAAATAACGCTCCAAAAAAGTCAGAAAAAGAAACTAGAGCAAAGCTCGTTGCAAAGCAACGAGTGGGTCTTCCGTTAATGTCGAAAGACAAGCTAGATGTACCCGTAAGAAGCAGAGCTCTAAAACCAATACCAGGAGTAATTAAAACAAAAAGATATAAAAAATCGAATAATTCTTGGTACGATTTAACAAAATCCGAATGACTTTAAGTACGAATTAACAAAAACCTTAACGATTTCAAGAACGACTTGACAAAAAAATCCGAATGTGTTTAAGAACGACTTAACAAATATCGAATCATTCTAGGTTCGAGTTAATTTAACTTTGAACATAACACTATTTTCTTAACCAAGAATGTGGAATCAAAATTTCCGGATTTCAGATTTGAATTAGGCTTAATAAGTTGAACATTTTTGCTTCAATAATGTATAACAAATTATTTTTTAGTAAATAGTTATTATTAAAAGATTTTGAAGCCCTCCTGGCCCCTAATTTGAGGGGCCAGCCCCTTTTTCTTGAAATCAAATGAAAGGCCTCGCAAATATAAACATATTTTGTTCAACAACTGTTCACGAATTGTTGACCGTTCTAGAGATATCTGAACAACTGTGTTTTAGGGGCCGACCGTTAAACTCCTTTATGGGGCCACCAACAAAATTTTTTTAGGTATCATAATGTTAAAAACATTATTTTGAGCAACTTTCCTTCTACAATGTTTTTCAAAATATTTCTCCTTTTCTAGATATTAATGATCAAAGTTTTGGACTTCTGGCCCCTTGAAACCCCTAATTACGTAACATATGACTTAGGTATGGTAATGTATAGATAAATAACTGTACAAAGAATATTTTTGTTTCTATAATATATAACAAATTATTTTTCAGTAAAAAGTTATTATTAATATACTTAAGAGCCCTCTTGGCCCCTAATTTAAGGGGCCAGCCCTTTTTTCTTGATATCAAATGAAAGATCTCGCAAATATAAACATATTTTGTTCAACAAGTGTTCAGGAATTGTTGACCGTTCTAGAGATATCTGAACTAATGTGTTTTAGGGGCCGACCCTTAAACTTCTTACTGGGGCCACAAACAATTTTTTTTAGGTAGCATATTGTTGAGAACATTATTTTAAGCATTTTTTGTTCTACAATGCTTTTCAAAATATTTCTCCTTTTCTAGATATTTATGATCAAAGTTTTGGACTTCTGGCCCCTTGAAACCCCTAATTACGTAACATATGATTAAGGTGTGGTACTGTATAGATAAACAGCTGTACAATAAACATTTTTGCTTCTATAATTGATAACAAATAATTGTTCAGTAAAGAGTTATTGCAAAAAGACTTTAGAGCCCTCTTGGCCCCTAATTTGAGGGGCCAGCCTTTTTTTCTTGATATCAAATGAAAGCCCGTAGAAATTGAAACAACTTTTGCATTACATGTTTTAACAAAATATTTATACATCAAAAGATATTGAAGAAAATGTTCGAAAATTTCGTAAAAAAATTGGGTCCTAATTTTCAGGTTCAGGCGAGCTTCGAGGCCTTGCGCAATTTTAATAATTGGAAGCAGGGGGGTACAACTTCAGACTTTAATCTACAATCCTGGAAAAGTTTCAAGCTTCTATCTTGATTAGTTTCGGAGGAGATGCGTGGACAAAATGACCCTTAAAAAATTTTAAAATCGTCAATATCTGAAACCGGAAGTGACGTCATCATTTGAAAATTTGACAATATGTAGCGCCGATGATGCTTAATAAGTCCTGAAAATTTCGTGCAAATCGGTTGAATAGTTTTTGAGAAATAACGCTCCAAAAAAGTCAGAAAAAGAAAAAAAAGAATAACTAGAGCAATGCTCGTTGCAAAGCAACGAGTGGGTCTTCCGTTAATGTCTAGAGTAAAGCTAGATATTCCTGTAAGGAGCAACGTTCTTAAACCAATAACAACAGTAACTAAAACAAAAAGATAAAAAATCGAATAATTCTTGGTACGACTTAACAAAATCCGATTGACTTTTAGTACGAATTAACAAAACTCTTACCGATTTCAAGAACGACTTGACAAAAAAAATCCGAATGTGTTTAAGAACGACTTAACAAATATCGAATCATTCTAGGTACGAGTTAATTTAACTTTGAACATAACACTACTTTCTTAACCAAGAATGTGGAATCAAAATTTCCGGAAAAATCAATTTTTAAACCCCTATATCTCTGTAATGCATCGTCCGATTTTAAAACGGATTTCAGATTTAAATTAATCTTAATAAGTTGAACATTTTTGCTTCAATAATATATAACAAATTATTTTTCAGTAAATAGTTATTATTAAAAGACTTTGTAGCCCTCCTGGCCCCTAATTTGAGGGGCCAGCCCCTTTTTCTTGATATCAAATGAAAGGTCTTACAAATATAAACATATTTTGTTCAACAACTGTTCACGAATTGTTAACCGTTCTAGAGATATCTGAACAACTGTGTTTTAGGGGCCGACCCTTAAACTCCTAAATGGGGCCACCAACAAAAAAGGTTTAGGTATTATATTATTAAAAACATTATTTTGAGCAACTTTTCTTCTACAATGCTTTTCAAAATATTTCTCCTTTTCTAGCTATTACTGATCAGAGTTTAGGACTTCTGGCCCCTTGAAACCCCTAATTACTTAATATATGACTTAGGTATGGTACTGTATAGATAAATAACTGTACAAAGAATATTTTTGCTTCTATAATATATAACAAATTATTTTTCAGTAAAAAGTAATTATTAATAGACTTAAGAGCCCTCTTGGCCCCTAATTTAAGGGGCCAGCCCTTTTTTCTTGATATCAAATGAAAGATCTCGCAAATATAAACATATTTTGTTCAACAAGTGTTCAGGAATTGTTGACCGTTTTAGAGATATCTGAACTAATGTGTTTTAGGGGCCGACCCTTAAACTCCTTACTGGGGCCATCAACAAATTTTTTTCAGGTAGCATATTGTTGAGAACATTATTTTAAGCATTTTTTCTTCTACAATGCTTTTTAAAATATTTCTCCTTTTCTAGATATTAATGATCAAAGTTTTGGACTTCTGGCCCCTTGAAACCCCTAATTACGTAACATATGATTAATGTGTGGTACTGTATAGATAAACAGCTGTACAATAAACATTTTTGCTTCTATAATTGATAACAAATTTTTGTTCAGTAAAGAGTTATTGCAAAAAGACTTTAGAGCCCTCTTGGCCCCTAATTTGAGGGGCCAGCCCTTTTTTCTTGATATCAAATGAAAGCCACTGGAAATTGAAACAACTTTTGCATTACATGTTTTAACAAAATATTTATACATCAAAAGATATTAGAGAAAATGTTCGAAAATTTTGTGAAAAAATTTGGTCCTTATTTTCAGGTTCAGGCGAGCTTCGAGGCCTTGCGCAGTTTTAATAATTGGAAGCAGGGGGGTACAACTTCAGACTTTAATCTACAATCCTAGAAAAATTTCAAGCTTCTATCTTGATTAGTTTCGGAGGAGATGCGTGGACAAAATGACCCTTAAAAATTTACAAAATCGTCAATATCTGAAACCGGAAGTGACGTCATCATTTGAAAATTTGACAATATGTAGCGCTGATGATGCTTAATCAGTCCTGAAAATTTCGTGCAAATCGGTCGAATAGTTTTTGAGAAATAACGCTCCAAAAAAGAAAAAGAAAAAAAAGAATAATAACTAGATCGTTCTCGTTGCGAGCAACGAGTGGGTCTTCCGTCCGATTTTTGAATAAATGAGATAAAACTCATCGTTTTAAAGATAAAATTGTGAGTCTACGCAAAAAAACGAAAAAAAAATTTTGCGGCACTCGGGGCTTGAACCCGGGTCGCCTGGGCAATGTCCACGACCATAACGACTGAGCTACTCGGACTCTCGCTTCAGGACTTTGAGCCTTTATATCTCGAGAATGCGTTGATCGATTTTAAAACGAATTACATATTCTGAATCAGAAAAAGGGTCACTATAGAGTGTTAAAATCTTAAAGAAAAATATTAAAAAATAAAAAAATTCAAAAATTAAATTTTTCAAATTTCCTTCCGGTGACGATCGGAAGTGACGGCGGACATTCTCTTGACCGAGGTGCACCAGAAAATAGGTAGATCTATCATCTCTGAAAATGTCAGCCCTTTATCTTTACTCGTTTTTGAGAAACCTGACAGACAAAATTGACTTTTTAAAATCGTAAACGGACGATTACTTCCGACCGGAAGTGAATTTTCAAAAGGTGATTTGAAAACATCAAATTCAAATAAAAACGCGTTTATCTTGAAAATTTGAACGAAATCGATCCAGCCATCTCCGAGAAATCGTCTGCACAAAATCGGTAAGAAAAAAAAAGAATAATAATAATAACTAGAGCAAAGCTCGTTGCAAAGCAACGAGTGGGTCTTCCGTTAATGTCGAAAGAAAAGCTAGATGTTCCTGTAAGAAGCAGAGCTCTAAAACCAATACCAGGAGTTTTAAAACAAAAAGATATAAAAATCGAATAATTCTTGGTACGACTTAACAAAATCCGAATGACTTTAAGTACGAATTAACACAAACCTTATCAATATCAAGATCGACTTTGCAAATACAAATCCGAATGTGTTTAAGAACGACTTAACAAATATCGAATCATTCTAGGTACGAGTTAATTTAACTTTGAACATAACACTATTTTCTTAACCAAGAATGTGGAATCAAAATTTCCGGGGCCGACCCTTAAACTCCTTAATGGGGGCACCAACAAAAAAGGTTTACGTATTATATTACTAAAAACATTATTTTGAGCAACTTTTCTTCTACAATGCTTTTCAAAATATTCTAGATATTAATAATCAGAGTTTTTGACTTCTGGCCCCTTGAAACCCCTAATTACGTAACATATGACTTAGGTATGGTACTGTATAGATAAATAACTGTACAAAGAATATTTTTGCTTCTATAATATATAACAAATTATTTTTCAGTAAAACGTTATTATTAATAGACTTAAGAGCCCTCTTGGCCCCTAATTTAAGGGGCCAGCCCTTTTTTCTTGATATCAAATGAAAGATCTCGCAAATATAAACATATTTTATTCAACAAGTATTCAGGAATTGTTGACCGTTCTAGAGATATCTGAATTAATGTGTTTTAGGGGCCGACCCTTAAACTCCTTACTGGGGCCACCAACAAATTTTTTTTTAGGTAGCAAATTGTTGAGAACATTATTTTAAGCATTTTTTCTTCTGCAATGCTTTTCAAAATATTTCTCCTTTTCTAGATATCAATGATCAAAGTTTTGGACTTCTGGCCCCTTGAAACCCCTAATTACGTAACATATGATTAAGGTGTGGTACTGTATAGATAAACAGCTGTACAATAAACATTTTTGCTTCTATAATTGATAACAAATTATTGTTCAGTAAAGAGTTATTGCAAAAAGACTTTAGAGCCCTCTTGGCCCCTAATTTAAGGGGCCAGCCCCTTTTTCTTGATATCAAATGAAAGCCCGTAAAAATTGAAACAACTTTTGCGTTACATGTTTTAACAAAATATTTATACATCAAAAGATATTAGAGAAAATGTTCGAAAATTTTGTGAAAAAATTTGGTCCTAATTTTCAGGTTCAGGCGAGCTTCAAGGCCTTGCGCATTTTTAATAATTGGAAGCAGGGGGGTACAACTTCAAACATTTATCTACAATCCTGTAAAAATTTCAAGCTTCTATCTTGATTGGTTTCGGAGGAGATGCGTGGACAAAATGACCCTTAAAATTTTACAAAATCGTCAATATATGAGACCGGAAGTGACGTCATCATTCGGAAATTTAATAAGATGTAGCGCCTATGATTCTCTATCAGTCCTGAAAATTTCATGTAAATCGGTTGCATAGTTTTTGAGAAATAACGCTCCAAAAAAGTCAGAAAAAGAAAAAAAAGAATAACTAGAGCAAAGCTCGTTGCAAAGCAACGAGTGGGTCTTCCGTTAATGTCGAAAGAAAAGCTAGATGTTCCTGTAAGAAGCAGAGCTCTAAAGCCAATACCAGGAGTAATTAAAACAAAAAGATATAAAAAGTCGAATAATTCTTGGTACGAATTAACAAAATCCGAATGACTTTAAGTACGAATTAACAAAAACCTTAAGGATTTCAAGAACGACTTGACAAAAAAAATCCGAATGTGTTTAAGAACGTCTTAACAAATATCGAATCATTCTAGGTACAAGTTAATTTAATTTTGAACATAACACTATTTTCTTAACCAAGATTGTGGAATCAAAATTTCCGGAAAAATCAATTTTTAAACCCCTATATCTCTGTAATGCATCGTCCGATTTTATAACGGATTTCAGATTTAAATTAAGCTTAATGAGGTGAACATCTTTGCTTCAATAATATATAACAAATTATTTTTCAGTAAATAGTTATTATTAAAAGACTTTGTAGCCCTCCTGGCCCCTAATTTGAGGGGCCAGCCCCTTTTTCTTGTTATCAAATGAACGGTCTTGCAAATATAAACATATTTTGTTCAACAACTGTTCACGAATTGTTAACCATTCTAGAGATATCTGAACAACTGTGTTTTAGGGGCCGACCCTTAAACTCCTTAATGGGGCCAAAGACAAATAATTTAAAGGTAGCATAAGGTTGACAACATTATTTTGAGCAACTTTTCTTGTACAATGTTTCACAAAATATTTCTCCTTTTTCAGATATAAATGATTAAAGTTTTGGACTTCTGGCCCCTTAAAACCCCTAATTACGTAACATATTATTTCAGTATGGTACTATGTAGATAAACAGCTGCACAATAAACATTTTTGCTTCTATACTTAATAACAAATTATTTTTCAGTAAAGAGTTATTAATTAAATTCTTTAGAGCCCTCTTGGCCCTTATGTGAGGGGCCAGCCCCTTTTTTATGATATCAAATAAAAGAGCGTGTAAATCTGAACAACTTTTGCATTACATGTCTTAACAAATTATTTACACATTCAGAAATAATTTAGAAAATGTGCAAAAATTTTGTGAAAAAAATTGGTGCCAATTTTCGAGCTCGGGCGAGGTTCGGCGCCTTGCGCATTTTCCACAATTTCACACCCAGAGAATCATCTACAGACATTCATCTACTATCCCTGAAAGTTTCATGTTTTTATCTTTATTAGTTTTGGAGGAGTTAGGTGGACAAAATGGTCCTTAAAAATTCACTAAATCCTCAAAATCTCAAACCGGAAGTGACGTCATCAACCCAAAATTTAATAAACTCAAGCACTTTTGATGTTCTATCAGTCCTGCAAATTTTATGCAAATCGGTCCAGTAGTTCACGAGTAATAGCGTCCGGAAAAAGTCAGAAAAAAAATAATAATAATAAAAACTAGAGCAAAGCTCGTTGCAAAGCAACGAGTGGGTCTTCCGTTAATGTCGAAAGAAAAGCTAGATGTTCCTGTAAGAAGCAGAGCTCTAAAACCAATACCAGGAGTTTTAAAACAAAAATATATAAAGAATCGAATAATTCTTGGTACGACTTAACAAAATCCGAATGACTTTAAGTACAAATTAACAAAAACATTAACGATTTCAAGAACGACTTGACAAAAAAAATCCGAATGTGTTTAAGAACGTCTTAACAAATATCGAATCATTCTAGGTACGAGTTAATTTAACTTTGAACATAACACTATTTTCTTAACCAAGAATGTGGAATCAAAATTTCTGGAAAAATCAATTTTTAAACTCCTATATCTCTGTAATGCATCATCCGATTTTAAAACGGATTTCAGATTTAAATTCAGCTTAATAAGTTGAACATTTTTGCTTCAATAATATATAACAAATTATGTTTCAGTAAAAAGTTATTATTTAAAGACTTTGTAGCCCTCCTGGCTTTTAATTTGAGGGGCCAGCCCCTTTTTCTTGATATCAAATGAAAGGTCTCGCAAATATAAACATATTTTGTTCAACAACTGTTCACGAATTGTTAACCGTTCTAGAGATATCTGAACAACTGTGTTTTAGGGGCCGACCCTTAAACTCCTTAATGGGGCCACCAACAATAATTTTTTAGGTATCATATTGTTAAAAACATTATTTTGAGCAACTTTCCTTCTACAATGCTTTTCAAAATTTTTCTCCTTATATAGATATTAATGATCAGAGCTTTGGACTTCTGGCCCCTTGAAACCCCTAATTACGTAACATATGACTTAGGTATGGTACTGTTTAGATAAAAAGCTGTAGAATAAACACTTTTGCTTCTATACTTGATAACAAATTATTGTTCAGTAAAGAGTTATTGCAAAAAGACTTTAGAGCCCTCTTGGCCCCTAATTTGAGGGGCCAGCCCCTTTTTCTTGATATCAAATGAAAGCCCGTGGAAATAGAAACAACTTTTTCATTACATGTTTTAATAAAATATTTACAGGTTTAAAAATATTTCAGAAAATGTGCAAAATTTTTGTTAAAAAAATTGGTCCCAATTTTCGACCTCAGGCGAGCTTCAACGCCTTGCGTATTATCCACATTATAAAACAATGCGGTACATCTACAGACTTTCATCTACAATCCCTGAAAAATTCAACTTTCTATCGTGAATAGTTTCAGAGGAGTTGCGTGGACAAAATGACCCTTAAAATTTCATTAAATCGTCAATATCTTAAACCGGAAGTGACGTCATCAAAAAATGTAACTAAAAACATTCGTCCCCTACGATGCTGTATAAGTCCTGAAAATTTGGTGCAAATCGGATGAATAGTTTTCGAGAAATAAAGCTTTAAAGAAGGCAGAAAAAGAATATTAAGAATAATAATAATAATAGAAAGAAACAGTAGAATAACAAGAGGGTCTTCCGTTGGAAACGGAAGACCCTAATAAAGAAAAAGAAACCGTAGAATAACAATAGGGTCTTCCGTTGGAAACGGAAGACCCTAACAATAAGAAACCTGAAAAAGAAACAATAGAATAATAGTAGGGTCTTCCGCTGAAGACGGAAGACCCTAATAATAAAGAAAAAGAAACCGTAGAATAACAAGAGGGTCTTCCGTTGGAAACGGAAGACCCTAAAAAAAGAATAATAAAGAAAAAGAAACCGTAGAAAAACAATAGGGTCTTCCGTTGGAAACGGAAGACCCTAAAAAATAAGAATAATCTTACAAGCACAATAATAGTAAGGTCTTCCGTTGGAAACGGAAGACCTTAATAATCTTAATCTGCACAATAATATAAAGGTCTTCCGTTGGAAACGGAAGACCTTAAAAATGTTTTAAACGAGGTCTATGGAACCTTATTGTATATACAAAAAAAAACGTCAAAAGATTTATATTGAATGAAATAGGACAATTTATTCTTCCTTTATCAACACATTTAGAGTTGTGAGCATGCATAAGAAATGCAACGTATATCACGAGAGTGTTTTTATTCAAAATAAAGAGTGCCTAATTAAATTTTAATAATAAACCAACCATGCGAGAACCAGTCATGTCACTATTAATAAGAAGAATTGAATTAAAGGTGTGAGACGAGGTATTTACACGTCTCGTCTGACCTCCCCTCAAACTTAGCTCAAAGGTCAAGGAGTCAATTAGTACTGAATGACAAAGCTCAGGGTGTAGGATAGCCAATGGTGCTGATACGCTGTAGACGCTGTTGCTGAGAATTTATTTTTTAAAATGCGCTAAAATCTTCTCTTTTTTTAATGGACACAATGCCGCTGTAAGCGTTACATCGGAAAATGATAATATTCGTATGATGGGGCATTTCCATAGTTAGTGTCTTTCATCAATCGTCTTTCGGGAAGTCCAATACTTACTTCTATCATCGTTGAGAAGGAACAGTCATGGTACTTATAATTATATGTGTACAATAACGTCGTGTGTAGAATAATTTTGATACATTGTGGATCAAGTGTTGGATTTGTTTCTTTAGATTGTGTTAACATGAAACAAGTTATCAGATGGATTTTACTCTTAAATATATGTATATGTGGTAAGCGTGTTAACTAATCTTATATCAATTAAAAAGAGACGATTTTGACTGCGTTTTGGTTTGTATTTTGTTTTTGGTTTTTTATGTGTTTCGTTTACAATTTATAGGATGGTTGAGAGTTGTCAATGGCATTCAACAACTTCATACAGACTGTCAAACGCTGGATACCATATACAGACAAAACCTCAGTATCAAATGCAATAAAGATGAAGTGGTATACGTAATAAACCAATTGTCTATAAACTCTTTAGGTAAACATTCCACAATTACTACAGGGAATACTGCAGAATGTCAGAATACAACAAAATCAACATGTTTTCGTTCTATCACATCGGATCTTTCCCCAGCTTTTACATCAAAAATAACTCGTTATTGTAACGGAAATCACAGTTGTACTTTAGAATTCAGTGATTTAAATTCTTCCGCGAGGATATTTACAAATTCATGTAGATGCTGCACAGGTCACTTATATCATATAAGGATTGGAGTTTCTTTTGAATGCCTACCTTGTAAGTATTTTGTCAATATAATGGACTGCTTTTCAACAGATGCCAATTATTATCATACCAACATTAATATTCCATTGACTCTCCTATATGAAAGTTTGAATTTGTATTGGTTGATTGTAAAGTATTTAACCTCTATTGTCATTTAAAACATTAACACTGATTTTCCGTTCAGTAATAAATTGAAATGCTTATTGTCATCGCTTTTTAAGGCCTATTCGAAAATCTAAACATCTTTCAAGCTTTGTTTCGCGTCTAATATATTTTATCGTGAAAGGATTTTTCATGTTCAAACTTAAGCAAAGAAGCAATAGTATAAATTATTATTGGATTATGTTTTATCTGGACAAGGTTTTCTAAAAAACAAGATGTTAAAAAAAATGATGTGCAATATATGTTCCAATTATTTGAGATATATATATAACTATATATTTGTTTTGTTCTATAATCATTGATAACTTTAAATAAATACATGTATTTCGTATTCAAATTGTTAATATACAAACTGGTTCAGCAAAACGTCAAGTTCCTGTTGGAAAAAATATTACCGAAACCGGAGAAAGGTTTTTGTATCTGACGTCGAATGAAAGTGGACGATGTCTCATTAGGGGATCCATTGAATCAGCCAGGATCCTGGAACAGACCAACATGACTTTCACTGTCAGTGACAGAAAATCCCGGCTCTGTACAGGTAAACTAAGCCGCATATTACAGGACTACACATGACAGTATATAAATGTAACAGGAATATTATTTTCGAAAACCGTGGTACTGTGGGCTGGGTTAGTGGGGGTTAGTGGGCGTAATTTACTAAATATTTTGCTAAAATATGATATGTGTTTCCTGCTTTAAAGTAGAGAAAATAAGCCGCCTATAAATTTTATTTAATAGATAAACATGAAATTACATGCATAGCTCTCGAAACTTATATTAAGAAATAAATCTAGAATGATAAAAGAAACCGATTAAACACAACTCTGGTTGTGAAGAATTTGACAATCGTAAATAATACAGCTGACTCTGTTAGGGTAGATTTCTATAATTACAAAATCATATGTTTATTACATTTCTGCTGCATATGTTCTGTTTAATGAAAAGTATATATATATATATATATATATATATATATATATATATATATATATATATATATATATATATATATATAAATATATATATATATATATATATATCTATCTATCTTTTTATTAAAAGAAGTTACTGTACTAATTACCTTGATTAATGTTACGCAAATTATAGAAGCAATAAATATGATTAAAATTTTGAACTCATAACTTCAAGATCTATGTACTTCTCATTAAATAGTTTATTTCTTTATTAATTTTAAGAGGTACTTACCAATGGATCATTCAACTACAACGAAGATCTGTCGTGTTTACGGGATCTTGATGTGTTGCTTCTGGATATTCAAACAATTATAGATACTTGGCCGAGAAAACTGTGGATGGAATTTAAAGGTATCCACCAGGATCTATATGTAATATAATACACAAATGCATGTATATGCGTGCATATCTATATCTAATCTCCTATTGCGCTATAAAACGACCACTTTTATTTCATTTGTATTTTTGTAAAAGCAATTGCTTCCATTAACTTTCTTTCCAGTAACAGGGGTTTTATTGCAATTAACCCCCTTATGATCTCTTACTCTCCCTCCTTTTTAAAAAGAGTAAATTGCAATTTTAAATGTTATAATTCCTTTATCACTAGGAATGTTGTATCTCCTTCAAGAAATATTTCTTCATATGGATGAATATTTTATGCGTTTATCACCAATGAATCATTCTACGCTTGTTAAGAAGTTCATACCCAATGCCACAATTTAGTTTACTAATTCTAGGAAACTGAATGTTTATTAAAATTTATTTTTGGTTTTACCTGTTTGTAAAAGTTAAAACTGCCAGAGTACTTTTAAAGTCTTCCATTATAAAGTACTTTTCTAATTAATATAACGGTCATGCAGGGACTTCGTTGCAATTGGACTGCGGGAACAACATTCAATTTCCATCCGTTGTACGCGTAGTTCAAAATTCGGAACAGAATGGTGCTTCTACATTTCTTCCAGTGATAATTGGACTTGTTGCTGGACTCCTGCTTTTATTAGCTCTGATTCTGGTTGTACTCAAAAGGTAATTAACGTGATTGAGAAAAACACGCCATCCTGTTTTTCTTTTTAACAAAATGAGGGTTTCCAACATTAAGGGAGATATTTACTTTAATTAAAGATAAATAAGATATATATCCATATATCATTGAAGGACGCAATAACTTAGGTGATTGCGTAATTCATAATATAATTTCTTAATTTAACACAGAAAGCACGCTCTAACGATAAAAGTCGAGGCAAAGCATCGTCCCATTATTGCAACGACCACACTTGAATGAGATCAAGATTGTACATGTTACAACAATGACGTTGATAAACCTCGAAATGACACCAACGACGTACAAGGAACATCATCTTCGTTTGATGAATCCTTCTATAGCATGGAAAACACCGATGCCAATTACGCCCAAATGAATATTAAAGAGAACGCTTCCGAATCTGGGAGACACGACGGGGAACAGAATGTAAAGAAAGGAACGGATGATACCGAGTGGTCCCGAGAGGAGTCACCTGATACAAACAGTGTTAATTCCAGGCCCAGTAAGACAGCAGAGAACAAACCTAACACAATCATCGGTGAGGTAACTGGAGATGTCTACGCCGCTGTGTGTAAAACGGACGATCTGAAAAGCGTACGTATTACTGGACCGAAAGGCGACATCTATACAACAGTTTCCATGTCTTCAAAAGTAGAATAGCTCTTATAAAGAGTCCCATATTGGACTTTGGACGACTATAGTTGATCCCATATAAGGCATACTGCAAGTGTAATTATTTGCACACACATTAAGCTTTGTTTACTGTACGATCCATCAAAAATCTTTTAAATGTTTATTGCAAATGAGCTTTCTTTTGATCTGCATGAATTTACTTGAGATTGTCACAGTAAAACAGTTGCATGTAAACAGTAAACTCTCGCTATTATATATTTATGCGTCACAATTCCAATGGGTACATTTGTTGGTATTTCGGAAAGCAACATTACACCGAATTAATTCAGAGTTTACTTTTATGTATGAGCAGGATGGTAGACTTTCTGCGTTATTTATATTGTGTTAAAGAACGATCATCATTTTCAAAGGTATACTTGTTTCCTTTACCATATCTTTGAACAATATCTAACCTCTCTCACAAACATAAGTTAGTCATATGATTTGTAAGGCACGAACATCCCATTCCCCAAGATGTTCTATTTAGGCTTCATAAACATATTCAAGGGTTTACAATAAACAATCTTATACTTTAAAAAAATATTTCCTTTAGAAGATGAAATAGCTTATATTTCATACCCTACCTACAGCAAAGTTATACCTTGGGGTAAAAAAAAAATGCACAGTCCAAGCCTCATCATAGTTGAATTCAAATTGTGACGATTTTGATTTCATATAATTTGATTGGTGGTGATGAGTTCCACATAAATATTTAAATATGAGTGTATATGAATTGTTATGTTCAGTTAGTCAATTTAATGTTACTTAAACTTCTTTTTGGATCATCGACTCAAATCATTAGACAGCAAAGGATATATACTAGTATAACAAAGCACTTATCTACAGGATGTGAGCTTGTGGGATAGTTCTTTCTTCAAACTCTTGACATAAAAAATTCTCGTCGACAAGCTTTTGGAATAGCTCCGGCTGAGGGTTTGATAAAAGAGCAACCACACTCTAAGCGAGTTGATAAATGTATATCGTTCTTCCTGGTATAATTTGTTTTAACAAAAAATTATAACATGACATGTACATTATATTTGTTAAAAATAACTTCAATAAGGAAGGAGAATACCACTTACTTAAAAAAGTTCAAGTTCATTTAAACAGCACTGCATGCCTGAAATAAATAAATAAATAAACCGATATATTAGTACATCCTTATAAATGTAGCTGGAATATTTACAATTTTTATAAAATTCAGAATTTAGAAATTTTAAATTAATCAGATGTTTATCTTACATTTGTAATGTAATCCAGCTGAATGGACAAGAACATTATGTAAATCATAATAAGAAATACCCAGATGCTCTTAATACTCTCTAATCAATTAAGCTGATAAGTTTGTGTTTGTGTGTATCGTCATACATAAGAATCATCCATTATCCGGTATAATCCGATGAAAATGCAATTTTCAATGTATATTTTAAGCACCACCTTGAATTCAGTTACTCTATTGTTATCTCATTGTTTTAAACTCCCTGCATACTTTATTAATATATTGGAGTAATTGTTACAGTAGTTCTTTGACATAATTTATTAAAGGCACCGCAGTACAATTCCAATTCAATTTTGCTCTACATGTAGATTACGGTTAATTAAATTTTGAAAAAAAATGTATAACGTTTGTATGTTTAGTTTTTGATTTTCTGTTGGGTGTGAGGATTTTGTTGTCTGTTCTTTCTTAGTCTTTGCATACATTTTTCAATTGCTTTTATTTTGTATTGCATTACTTATTTTACATTGTCTCAATATCGTTGTCATTTTTTTTTCAATAATTTTTTTTTGTTAATGCTCGACTTCAGCTATATCTAATGTGTGTTTTTTTTCTCTCGCCGAAATAGACAATTGTATACATAAGTTAATTAATTATGATATTGATCTCGTTACTTTATAATTAAGCTTTATGTTTCCTTCCTGGTACGAACAATACATTTACATTTTTAGTTTGTCTCGTGCACGTGCATTAACGAATGTTCTAATTCAAATTTGTGTTGATGTACAGATATATTACTCGTTCTAGATTCACTCTTTTATTGTCGTGAACCGACGACAAGTCTCATATTTATTTACCGGTCGTCGGTGAAATTTTCTCGTTTTTCTAAAAAAATTATCAAACATTTTGAACCTAATAAGTAAACTATATTCTTTGAATCTGTTTTTTTATGTTATGAAAATAATGACTTTGCTATGAAAATACGCACCTGTTTGTAGGCACGTGTTAGTATTAACGCGATTGGTAATAATATGACCGGTAGAAATACACAAGTCGGTATATCGAATAACAATTTATTACGATCCAAACTTGTCGTTTCTACACGATCTATGCAGCCGGCATGGACAATACAAGGTCCAGTCTCCAACTGATGATCATTGTGAATAACGACTACTTTATAGGCAAAACGTACATGAGTTAATAAACAGAGTTACTCTTCACATAATAGATAACTAATTGAAAGTATTACTCAATATTTATAATTAATTTAATAACAGGTGACACCTTAATGTCCGGCAGTCAAGGTCTAACTAGAACTAATTAGCACTAGAATTCAAGAAACCATATGTCACTCGAAATAAGTATTTTTCACACGGTGACAGTTTCTCAATCATAATATGTGAAGGACCTAACAAAAATACGACATTCATTATTCACAAAAAAGAGAGATAAGCGAAAACCCACTTTCGTTTAAGAAATAAAGTACGAGTTTTCGTGAATGCTGCGGAATTTCCTAGTTGAAACCGTACAACTTGAATTTATTGTTCCTTATCTAGCTTTAACAATTACAGGGCCCTTCTCACTTATTGGCTATACTAATATAGTGCGACAAGTTCTACAAATTTAAATCTTTTTCCAGACCTTTTATATATCAAATAAACTAGTACAGATATTACAACGATGACTAACTTAATTCCAATTCTCTTACAATGTGCAATACAGATGAAATATATCTCTTAACTATCTCTTAACTATTAAGGCTGAAATATCACCTTTGCCATAGGGTAATACTTAATTTCTTAATTATCTAGATTTTCCAGGAGATATCCCGCTCTTGAACCAGTTTTTACAAATCTGAATTTGCTGGGGTAACTTTATAGCGAGTGTTCTTCTTTGGTCATGTTTCAGGAAGTTAATTTAACGTTGAGGAGAAATGGTTTATTAAATTAATGAAGAAAATTCTACCTTTTTCAAGAAAGTCTAAAACATCATGGGTTAATTTTGATGTACATGGATTTCTTTCTCTAGACTTACTGAATATGATTTTTTCTTGATTAACTTCAGTTTGCATCTTTTTTTATGTTTGTTCGTTGTTTGGGGTGTGCTGAAATAGACGATCGTATATAAACATTGTTCTTGTTAAATAATATTTAGGTTTAAGGTTTTCTTCCTACTACGAACAATAATTTTACATTGAAAGTCGTTGTGTATGCGCTCGGATAAATGAGTGTGCTCATTTAAACATATGATAATTAAGCTACAAACACATTTATCGTTCTATATTCGTTCTTAGTTTCATAGATATTTATATATTTTAACCCAATGAGAAATAAAATTCTTGAATTTGATTTTTCATGTTATGAAAATAATGATTATGAATACGCTTTTGTTTGTAGTCACGTTATGAATAACAATTGCACGATTGGTCAGAGCTCCATTATGAAAGTGTGAAGGACATAACCAAAATAGAACATTAATTAATTACAAAACCAATAAATAAGCACCATTGACCAATTTCATTTCAGAAATAAAGTACGAGTTTCCGTAATTGTTGCAGAATATACTCCGAGGCTAGGGCGAGAAATGTTGTTTTAAAATATAAAAGCCGTGCTTTAACCATTCTAATGATAGTGTGAGACGGTCAAAAGAATTCTTCTAACAATCATTACAACGACGACTGTGTGCAATAGAGAAAAAATATATTGTCTTTTTACTATTAAGGATTGAATTTCACTTTTTCGTTAGGTAAATCTTTTGTTTTCGCGCCAACTTTTCGAGAAAAAACATTAATACGCTCTAGAACAGTTTTCGGTAATCTGAATTTGATGGAACATTTCTTTAGCGAGTGTTCATCTTTGATCGTGTTTCAGGACGTCAACTTCTTATTGGATTAGAGACGTATTCAAAAAACAACAAAGAAATTTTGGTTTATTGTGATATACATGAATTTCCTTTTCTAGACTTTTTGTGAATATGAAGAAAATGAATATTAATATATGGATTTTACTGTATACGTGTGGTGAGTAAATTTGAGACAAGACGTGATTTTACAATGTAAAAAATACTACATATATTGATATGAAACTAATTGTTATGGTAAATTTTTTGCAGGATGGTTGAATGGTGTCATATGCATTCATGCAACATGTAACTCGATGGGAGACTTAACAAAAGCCAAAACCAATATCACTTGCAAATCAGACGAAGTGATATACGTAAATGAGCAATCTATCAACTTTTTAGGTAGTGATGCACAAAACAGTGTGATAAATAACAACGAATGTAAGAATTCAACCTCTTCAAAATGTTTCCATAAACTTGCCAAGGATTGTTCATCATATTTAAATATATCCACATCTTGTAACGGAAAAGATAAATGTACATTGGTCTACAATGATATATATTATTCTGTGATAACAATTCCAACATTTAAAACTTGTGATTTCAGAAAAGATAGTGACTTCTATCTTTTAAGGATTGGAGTTTCCTATGAATGTTTCCATTGTAGGTATTCTTTGAATTCATTCCATGTTTATTATTTTGCAGCACTTACAAAATATCCCGCATTTAGTATATGATTCATAATTTCTTGAAAAATTTCCATTATTAAAACTCGTTTGGAGAAGATCATTCTTAAACTGGTGCAGGTGGAATGATTCAATTCAATTCATATCACTCACATCATCAATGAACATGTGAACACACACCCATCCACACACATAGCTAATAAAATATCAGAGGTACAGTATACATGGAGATTATAGAAAAAGCGAGAGAAAAAGTACAATTGTTCAAGGAGGACTGATTGAATCATATATATAATTATAAAATACGGAGTTCTTTAAGTTTTTTAAGTTTAAAAGTAGATTAAAAGTAGACACAAATGTTAACAGTTAATGGTCTTTAAAGCCGATTTGAAATTATTGTGTTTTTCCCCAATCGTTAAATACCTGTACATGGCACGCCAAATTCACAAAAATTAGCTTATCATAGTTTAGCAGTCCATAAACTAGATTTAACGGTTGTAAACTAAAGTGTACGGACAGAAATTATAGTTAACAACGATAATCTATATATCACATATGTAAACCATAGTTAACGCGATCATCTATGTTTTCGAAGTTTAAAACTATAACTAACAGTAAAAACAACCACTTGCGATTGCAAAACTAGTTTATTTGATAAATATCGTTTTACGAGTGTGAAACTATGATTAACAACTCTTAACTATAGTTAACGAATGCAATTTATAGTTGCAAGGTCCAGTCTCCAACTGACGATCGTTGCTGACAACGACTTATTCATAGCTAAAACATAAACATGGGGTTGTAACTAGAGTTACTCTTCACATTATGGATAATTAATTAACATCATTACTTGATATTTATAATCAAGTTAATTAGAGGAGACCTCTTAATGTCCAGCGGTCAATGTATAAATACAAATAGTTGCACTGGGTTAAAAAAACAATATTCCTCACCTTATCACCGGTGTGAGATCGGTTTGTCCAGTGTGAGACAGCTGTGTGAGATTTTTCTGTCTTACACTGTGTATTACTACTGTCGTGTCGCGTTTTTGACTTTGACTTTATATGGGGAATGTTTCACTCGCTTGCAGTGGGAGGACCCGTTTAGCAATGGCCAGTCCAAAAGGTTTGGGACTATTACTCTGAAAATAGAAGCAGGGAAGCCTTCAGAAAATAATTATAACTTTATTACTGCAGGTCTCCGATCAGAATGCACATATAATATTAGTCACCAGGCACAATAAAAATTATGACACTATCTGCATTAAGCATTACAAATGTGGGTGCCCTAGCCTACCTAACGCTGGTGACTATCCGAGTGATTAAACAATACAAAAACACTCACTCTGTATAAAAAAAATTCTAAACAATGACATTTTCCTAAATAAAAGTTAATGTAAACAATTGTCGAGGAATTCGAACTTATAAAAGTAAATAGAGTTAACAGTTATCTGATGAACGAGGCTTTACACAAACGAAGCGGTGATTCAAACAATGCATAAATTTACCTGAGTATTCCTTTAAATACGGATCAATTAAGTATTTAAGGTATAAACTTACGATATAAAAGTTAACTGTTGCATCACTGTGCAGTAAACAAATCTTAAACTCAAGAACCAAAAACGGAATAACTCTTTCCGACTTTGTAAAAAGAAATAAAGTGCAAATGCCGCATGTGTCAGTTATGAATCAATAAACCAAAAATAAATATGATTAACTGTTTTAACTAAGAATTCATACACTAAAACATAATTGCAACTAAAGTTAACAATTTAGAATAGAAAAGCAAGGTTTAAATCAAATAAACTTGAATAAGAAAATTAATGAAGTAAACAGAAACTTTAACTTAGACGAAAGCTCAAATTTCTTAAAAACATATTTAACTTCACGATGAAAAAAAACCTTTTATACATTCCGAAATAAAGAAATGAAAAAGCTTTTAAAATAACTTTGAAATTAAAGAGAAAATAAACAAAACCATATTTTACCTGAAAATAGAAGCAGGGAAGCCTTCAGAAAATAATTATAACTTTATTGCTGCAGGTCTCCGATCAGAATGACCGAGGTAGGGTACGCTACCTTAATCGGAGACCTGGGCTTCCCTGATCTATTTCAGCCAATCAAAATTCAGATTCTTTGTTCGAAGACTATTTTGGTAATTTTAACTTTGACCCACGTGATCGTACTCTCCGGACACTGGCCATCAAGAAATAATTAGTTTAACGTAGATAATCCCCTAACAAAGAAAAATTTGCTGACACCTGAGCACATCTTGATCTTGACACCAGGTAAAAAAAGATAAAAGGAAACCTTAATAACAATTATAAACATCGTAACACCCATATGTAAATTAACTTGGTCGTCGGACAAATAAATTATATAACACTACATTTTTGTGACATTGTTACTCCGCATACCTAACAGAATAAGTTTTGATAAGTAATTGGTCAACCTTTAGGTATTTACTTTGAACAGCGTTGCTTTGTACAAAAAAAAAATCTGTAACTGTCAGATATGCCGAAAACGACATTTAAAGTAATCAATGTGTTTAACATTTTGTAATGAATTTTGAATTAAAAGAAAAATGCAATAAATGCAATTATTATTGCTGATAATAGTAAACCTGAACAAAAAAATTAAGATCAATAAAACAAAATTACTATTCTACTTTATCAAACAAACTATGACTAAAAATTTCCTCTTTTCTACGCAAAACAATTTAACTCATATATATTTACTTAAACACACATACACTGTTAATAAACATATCTGTCCTTTCTGATATATTTCATTTTATCAAATAAAATATACAACATGACTACTTTCCCCCTTGCTCCAATTACTTTCGTCATCGAAAGCTCAAATTTCAAATATTAATTTATTAACATAGAAGTAAAAGAAAACAAACCAAAAAAAAAGAATTTAAGAGGAGCAAGGTGAAACATATACCGGTATATAACCAAGAGAAAAAAAATAAAATCATCATATACATGTACCTACAATTAACTATGTACATCAGCAAAGTATTGAGGGGAGAAAAAAAATATATGTAATAAGTGAGTCTCCAAAGAAAAAAGATCAAATACAATAACCCTGAGTTGATTCTAATGATATACAAAACCATGAAAATACCATCACATTATAAAAAAACTTGACTGAATACAAGAAAAAAAACTGAGAAGTTGAGAGAAAAAAAACAAAAAAATATGCTGTTAAGCTTGTTAATATAGAAAAACAAAATTTGGTTAGTAACAAAGAAAACAAGTCTGGTAACGTTTTGTGATTCTATTGGTTTCTAATAATTTTGAAGAAAGAAAAAAAATTTCGTTAAAAAAAATTAACATTTAACCAATCCAATAATGAAACTTATAAAACTAAAAGAAACTATGAGAAATTTAAAGTTAATCCTTTTTTTTTGTTAGTCATAGTCATTGAAAGAAATTGCCCAAATTAATAATGTATTTATTGTAAGTGGAATGCATATTTGTTGTGAATTATGATTACGTAAGCACTGAAGGGTTGTTTTAAAATGTTGTGTAACTTGTAATGTAAGAACGGATTGACAGAAAATTTGTGAGCGATTTGTATGGTTGTTTGCGTTTGTTTATCCGTGACAGAGAACTCGGACCATTTAGCAATTACTTTACAAGACGGAAAAGTTGATACCGAAATATCAGAAATGATTGGTTTGGTTATGACATAGTATGAAGGACAGAGTGATAAATGGGTAATTGGAACTATAACACAGTTTCCACCGGAGGTTAACTATAGTGCTATAATTGACCCCTTTTTCGACTTTCATTTGTACACTAGATACATTACAATTAAAAGGATTACCAAAACAATGACCGATATAATGACAGAAGCATGTACCCAGGTAAATTCAACAAATTCATCAGAAGTATCTTTAGGAGCTACTTCACTACTGGGCTTTCTATATATAAAAGAAGGGACATTTTGAGAAGAGGCATGGTGCACCTCCTTCAAAATTAACAAGGTGGTACAAATTTTCCTCACCTTGATACATAATACAATACATAACACAAAGCATATACCTGCTAAACTTAGAGAAACTAAGTTAACTAGAGCAAAGCTCGTTGCAAAGCAACGAGTAGGTCTTCCGTTGAAGCTGCGAATTAAAATGATGTTAATGTACATGGAAAGGATTGTCTTCATGGTAATGCTATAGTAGCTACACTAAACTACTAATAAAAACGTACGATTTATCTCGGACTTGTATTAGTCCTTGTACATGTAGCAGTGCGTAACAGGTACTGTTTGCAAATTAAATTGGGATTGCTATTGGAAATTTTAAAACAAAATCTGGCGCTTTGAAATTAAATAATAAATTGAAGTCAATATTAGTTATTAATTGAAAATAATTAAGATAAGCATGGATGAATGCTTGTTTACGTTCAAATAATTTTTGTATGTTTCTAATCTTGTGATCTCTGTACATTTCACATATGGTTATAGCTTGATACGTGCGTGAAACCTGAAACATTTATCAGCTTTAGATTTTCTGGTAAAGTCTAAACTGGAAAGGTCCATAGGAAGAGACAACAGACCCAGACATAAATTTATCTGCATATGCTATGACCATGGCCATTTAATTACATACTTGGTTCATGGTCGCAATTGTAACACACTCTTAATCCTCCGAAATGATTGTTTCAAGTATGATACAGATAATGGCAAAGGGATAGAATTTGGGTCGGTGATGGATTAACACAGATGTCTGTTGTGACATTGACATTTCTTTAAAATTTGATAAAGCGGATTTATGAGAATATAATATGATATCTGGCGGCGTGACAGGCTGACCACTATGCATCTGCAATTGGGGACCCTTATAAAGCGTTTTTGCATCAGCTATTTAATAATGCCGCGTTTGAACTGACAGTATCAAATTTAAAGATTAGGATTAGATTTTTATTAGCTTATGTTAATGTCATTTATAACCATTAATGCTGCTGCTTTAGTGTCTACTGGTTTGTTTTAGGAGTTACTGGAGAATAGTCCGTTTACATGTAGGTGGAAAAAGACTTTTAATAGCAAACAATTATTTTTTGGTCCAGCATAATTTTTAATTATAATTAAAGTGTGCTGTGTCCGAAAAGATAAGTTGGTCAAAAGGGCGATTCAAAATATGGCGGACAACCAAAATTTATAATACTTTCTTAAAGTCCCTTTAATGGCAAAAAACAGCGACACACTCTTATGAATTGACCAAGCATAGTTTTTATAACGATACACTATTATTAATTGGCCAAGCATAGTTTTTAGTATATCAAGTGTGCCGAATCCGGGAAAATATGCTGACCGTCACGAAAATTGCGTTAATTCAAAATGGCAATTCAAAATGGTAGATAGCCAGAATGATTTTGGTATTGTATAAATCACTTCTGTGACTGATAAGTATGTGATTTTAAATTTGCAAAGGTCTATACAATAAACATTGGCACGTTTGTATCCACACCTTACGGTTCTACAATCTTTGATGTAGTTGCATTCTTTAAAATTTAAGGAAGATCCAGGAATAAAATCTTAAGTCATTAAAATCGGCAGCAAACGACCATCACTTAATTGTAGTCTCATCTCGGTTGAGATGTGGCTATGTTAACAAAGTTCTACAGATTTGACATAGTTATCACTGCAGCATTGACAGGGATCTTTATATGCTTTATATGGGTTCCAAAAAGCATCCGCAAGATTATTTATGAGAACGTGTTGCGAATTAACATTGGCATGGTCTAACAGAAGAAAGCATCATCTCTATGAATGAGATCGGTGGTGATTCCTTTTCAACACAATGCTTTTTATGCATTTCTTCTACTTCCTCATCACATTTTTGCCAAACTTTGCGAGAAGTCGTTTAATTTTTAACAAAAATACAGACAGGTCGACTCCTTATACAAGATTTAAATTGTCCCTAATAATGTCGAATGGAGCATTATTCTCATAGCTGCCTAAATCATTTTGCAAAGACTTGCTATTGTATAGAAAGCTGGACGGAATGTTGATTTGGGGCAAATTTTGAAACATGTAATCTTAGTGCCTCTGATGATATATATGTTAGAGATTTGTCTACTCTAAAGATTTTACAGGAAGAGACAGACACTATACAATGTTCCCGAAAGGTATTCATTTGTATTTATGTTGACACTTCGTTATATGGGTGTTTTACTGTACTTGTACTAGATAAAATAATTATTGCCACTATTATTAAAAAATCTGTTCAGCTTAGCCCAGACCTCCTGCTTACAAATATTTTATCCCTAGCGACGCCACTGCATTCGCGGATTTAGAGGGTGTTGGGGGTCCGAAACCCCTCTAATTGGAAAATTCAAACTTACACTCATGTAGTAAATAGGCCTCGGACCCCCCCCCCCCCCCCTTGTAAAATGTTAATGTCCATCGGACTCCTGTGTCCGAGAGACACTTTCCGAAGCCCTCTTCCCCCGAAAAAAAATTTCTGGATCCGCGCATGAATTGGTTACAGAGCAATAAACATTATTTTCTTTTAATCATGATATATTTATCATAGCATTTACCGTACGTAAGATCATACATAAACCAATTTAAGAGTTGCATTTACATGTTAATGTATCATATCGAGCTGATGAAAAAAAACCCACGTGAACTCAAATAATCTTAAATAGAAATATTGTTATCAATATCTTAAAACTTCATTATACCCTTTATTTTATTTGGGTATCTTTATTTAAAATATTCCTGTAATTGTTTTCATCTTCCATGATAGAGACAGGATAGAGATCTGGCGAGATTTAAAAGAAACCCATTCACACATATAAAAATAAAATATAAACTACCAGACAGCGAATTTTTATGACACTGCGTCGTGCAAGATGAGTTATAAATGTTCTGTGAAGTTGATTGTATCGATCGATATGGTTTAAAGTATTGAGTATGTGAACCACAGATCCCGTTCGTGCCGTTCAAATCCACCTGCATGGGGCCGGCTTTTCTCATATTTAGTGAATTTAAAGCTATCCCTGTAAAAGTTATTTTAAAAAATTACTAGTTCTACTTGAAAATTACATTTTCTTATAAGAATGATCTATTTTGCAATAATTTGGGTTGTTTCATACAACTATAGAATTTTATCTTACAGCAAACACAATATTTTTTTCTTCGCGTCCAAGAATCATTAATTGATTAAACGCACGCGTATTAGAGTTTTGGCCTAAAGTGAAATAGAATGGAAGAGTTCACTTTGGATTCGGGGAATACAGGTTAAAAGGCGATCTGGGTTTGGGTATTACATAACGGTTGGTCGCTACCGTTGAAGCACAGGAACATCGAGGCAAATGACTTAAAATTGTTACATAATTGTTTACGAAAAGCTCAGTGAGGATCAGTTGCAGAAAATGATTGCATTTAATATCCGTCTTTTGATTCATCGCTGATTAATGCATATATATAGAAAGTACTATCTTTACAATTTTGAAGTTATTAACAAATTAAAACATCAAAAGCTGTGTAAGAAGTAATACAAAATTTCTTTTGAATTTGAAATTCAAAAAATCTAATATATTACTATTTGACGTTCAAGATTCCCATATAACTTTGAAAGAACAGACTGTACATGTTTGTACATAGGAAGGATGGCCACAAAAATGACAAAGTTTTAAGAAGTATCGCGTACACACGAAAGAAAAGCCACAGACCGCCTTTACGCAGCCAATAAAAACAAAGGACACTATAGATGCGACAAAATCTATCTCGATCAAAATGACAATATTACGAGTAAAGGTGGATAAATAGTTCTATTACGTGTTTGTTTAAACAAAATTAAAATTCATGCTTCATCAATGCTAGACGATTTTATATAATTAATCGATCTTTACATTCTGCGAATTGAACGTCAAAATTCAAGTTTTGCATAATCAACCTATGAGATTTATTTGTCTCTTGGAAAAAAGAACTTCAACTTGTGTTTGCAGAATGGATCTTTTCTCATTGAAGCATACGCACGAAGCTTAATTGTGTGTTAGATAATTGTACCCCCTCGCGCATTATCCCCTCGACCACGTTGGATGGTTAAATGCGTGGAGTTTAGTGACAATTTTTTTGTTTTATGTACAAATAAAAAATTACACTCATACATGTATACGCATCTAGTCAAAAAATGATTCACTGATTAGTTTGTTCAAGTTCATTATTGATATAACTTTCATGTTGCCGTTTTCAAGCAAACCGTTTGCTTAGAGTCCCCCCCGCAGAAAAAAATTAAGCGGAAAAAGAAACAAAGAGAAGTTTGAAGTTTTAATACTAGTATATAATATTTTAAACAAACATATCAACTCGTGTTGTGAAATAGATTATTTGTTGAAATTTAATATCAATGACATGCATGAAAACTTCTCGTTTCATATCCCGAATTTATCAGTTATGATGCTAAATAGCATAAATTTACAGGTTAAGGTTAATTTTAAGGTTAAAAGTGAAAGAATTCTTTGTGTTTGCGGTTAAATAAACCCATGTACGCAAGGCGCAACTCTTGTGTATTAGATAACCGCTGACCGCTAGCTATAGTCCAGCCGCGACCGATTTTCTCGAGGAATGTGTTACGCAATGCTACACACAGCTCAGAACCCAGGAATATTTGAAATGCTCGCAGTATATGACTAAAATGTGTTACATAGAAGAATATATTTTTTTTCTATAATGTGTTTCACTAGAAAAGAAAAGAATGTATATATTTTCTCTTTCTCGTTTTTGAAGGATTGTCCATAATACATGTAAAAACTAAATAAAAGTAACTCATAGTCTTCACATAAAAGCTGTAAGAAAAGCATGGATACTTAAAAAAACACTTTTTGTAGTGAGTTAAAGCATCCCGTGTATGCTGGAACACTTTCAGTTTTAAATTTATATCCTTTATAGGGGCAACGACTATTCGTTTACTTGCCAAATGAAAACATCGTCATGTTAACAAGTCAAGCTTTTTACACTCATATTACGCAATATCCGAACAAAATAATAATGTAACGACATGGATAAGATAATAATGAACAACTTTTGCAGCGAAAGCCATATCGAAATATTAACCGTTTTTGAGTTATAAAGCGAAGAATTTTAAGGGTTCTAGGCCCCTAATTTAAGGGGCCAGCCCTTTTTAAATGATTTCAGATGAAAGTCCTTGACATTTTGCACATTTTTTGTTCTATATGTGTTAAGAAAATATTTTAAACTAAAAAGTTACGAGGCAAAAACACGACCAAAAATCAGCATTTTTTAAACATAAAATTTCAACTAATTTTTGGAAACTTTACATAAGGAAAATCTTAAAAACAAAACTCGGAGGACAACGTTCAAAGTGTCTATTTTCAAGATTTATGACTTTGAAACGCATGATATGGACGGTTTCTGAGCCTTTGCGTGCACAGGAATGCCTATAATTTTTTTAAAAAGGGGAATAACTCGGTACCGGAAGTGTTGATTTCAACGATTTTCTCTAGATAGTGAAAAATTGTAATTTCCAATATGCCCTGAAAATTTGAAGATTTTAGGACAACAAACAAGCAAGATATTCGAGTTTTAAAAAACGTCTAGAAGAAAAAAAAGAATAAAAAGAATTACCAACAGAATCAGTACAAGGTCTTCCGTTGAAAACGGAAGACCTTAATGATATCTGAGGTATTGGGCCATTCTTGAGGAATTTCAATTTGACCATCTAACAAGGGTTCAGCAAGAGATTTAAAAATTTTCTGATCCTTCTTAACTGCATTGGCTATTTTCTTAAGATTTAAATGAGCTTTGTGGACATCGGCTAAAACATCATGCATAGTATGATTATAAAAGATGAATTCTGAAATGGACATATTGATAGGGGTTGGAAAATAAGTATTTCCAAAGAGATTATTTAATTTAGATTCATCAAAAAATTGTTGTAATAATGCAAGATTTACCGGATGGATCACTGAAAAATTTGACAGTCCTTGATAACAACTGACTAACCGTGGTGCAAAAAACAACGTTTTGGTTGATAAGGAACATCTACGGGGAATATGGAATACACAAAAAGCACAACCTTGTAAAAGCTTCTTTTCTTTTGGACAATCAAGTACAATTGTTGGTGTGTTATATAACAGAACTGACGTTGGGGATAATTCAATGATATTGGATTTTAGGACATTTTGAATATATCTAAAATTGCACAACTCCTTAACTTGTTGAACATTGTTTGCATATAACAAAAATGGTACAATCAGGAACAGTTGTAGGGGATTGAGGCCAATTAGAAAAAAATAAAATTGAGGTGCCATGAACACAATCGGACAAATCCTGAAAATTTAAAGACAAATCAAAGTACTGAAGTACTGACGGGAGTTGATTTTATCGATCATTATCTATTTTAGAATCAACGATATGTTATTTAGCATGACAAGTAATTTCTAATCTCTATTTAAATTACGCACATTGTTATAATATGAATTCTCGGACTTTTCCGACAAGAATTTCGAGAAAACCCAATATGAATCGTGTTGTGTAATATTTAAAGATATAATTAATTCCATCAAACTATGTATCAGTAATCGAAATATTTCTAAAAATTGTACACATGTCTGGAATCAAGCAATATTGAATTCTAGTGTCGTTCAACCAGACGCTCGGCTGTCTCCGTTAATCTCCGACTACCAAGAGAGACTCTCTGCTTGTCGGAGATTTACGGAGACAGCCGAGCGTCTGGTTGAACGCTCTGGCGTAGGAATACATACGACTACAAAAAAATATCTAAATTATTCGTACTATTTAAAATCTGACTATTTTCAAGGTATTTATAAATACGTTTTCTTGAAAAACAATGGTTCACCATACATTGCACCGCATTTATCTTTTATTATTTCAAGAACTAACTCTTGTCAGCGGTGATGATTTGTGCTTAGGTCCAAACACTGTTTCACTTTCGGTTTGCCAGAGTAACTGCATAGGAGAGTTGATTAAAATCAACTCCCAAAAATAATCATGATGAGGGGTAATTGCAAAATAATCTGCCAGTGACAAAAGTTGGGTTGCTTACATCTTAGAGGTAACATTTTCTGAAGTTGGTACAGGTAGACTGATTACTTTGTATAACTTCAGTAGAAGTCTCTGAGAGGAAATAGGAAACTTCACTGTTACAAAAAAATCATTATTGTGACGAGCAAAAAGAAATTTATTACTTGAGTAATAAAATGAAGAATCCAGTTGAATCAAATAAAATTTTTGGTATGTCTTTCGAAGTTTATGCTGAATACTTGAGATGACCTCTGCCAAAATGTGTTTTGGAATCAAAAATGGGCTAATTTTTTCCTTCTAAGAGACTTTCTACTGCATTTGCTAACTTTGCAAAATTTGTTCTAAGTGATGAAGCTTGATTAACCTGATTAATAAGGATTTCAGAGACATTAGTGAAAGCAGATTCAAGATCAAACAATTTGTTGTTAAAAGAGGTTGCTACACTGGTTATATAGTCAGAATTACCCTCGATTCCATGCACTAAATTTTTCATACGTTTATCAGTTAGTGATATAAAAGAGGAAAGATGAGCACCATGTTGTTCTAAAGCTTCAGCTAACTTCTCTGTTTTTCGATTCAAAGCGTTAATATGACCAGACAAAATATTGACGTCATCCATGGTTGCTGTACCAAATATACTTTTTGACAAAGAACCAATAAAGGGTAACAATGCACGTGTTTGACGTTGATTGCTTGTAATTTAGTTTAAGGGATCATGTTATGAAAAGACTGAATAGTTTCATTAAACTGTAAAAGAGTTTCCTCATGCAAACCATGGATAAAGTTAGCCAAGTTGTTGAGTAGCAAACAAGAAGTAATACTGTGAGTTGTACTGAGTGAACAAAATGGAACCTTATTGACCTTAAATCTAGCAGGCAAGTAGTCATGTTGTATATTTTATTTGATAAAATGAAATATATCATGAAGGACATTACGCCGCTTTAAAACGTAAACAAACGTTGTCTGCTGTAGGGAAATGCAAAATGATGGATTGAGATTATCTATAAGGTAATTTCTTTGCTTAATTAATTACAATTTATCATATTTTTATTGAAAAAACTGTCGTATGCTCTCATCTTGACATTCACTATTTGAAGCACAGCACGCGGATAGAAAAACCGAAAGTAATCGTTTGAACTTCGTAACAGAAAGTTGTCAGACATCATTTTTGATGTAAAATAATGCGAGAAAAAAACCACTCATTATATACTCGTGTAGGAAAATGAAATTCCACCCCGGGGCCAAGATTCACGGTCTAAGACTCGGCAGAGCCTCGTCCTAGACCGTGAATCTTGTCCCCTCGATGAAATTTCACTATCCCACACTCGTAATAATGAATGATACCATTAATCACCCGCACTAATTCGCTTTCACGCGGTGACATATGAATGAAAAGGGAAAACCAAAAGATATGAAAAAATTATATTTAAAAATCTGATTTCCATGCAATTCCGACATGGTCCATTATTAATACTGATAAATTTTGGGTATTAATCCATTGTGAAACGTTTCTTTGAAAGTTTCTTGTTAAATGATACAGTAAAAAACACCCGATACTAGGTATTTGGACCATTTGATCAGCCGAATAATTAGGCAATGTTCTGTGACTAATCCTACCTCTGAGACCTATGTATCTAAGGCTTATACATTGTAATTTTTCAAAAAAAAGCAAAGAAAGATTTTGATTCTCAAATCATGAGTTCAAAGTCAACTGTTTTTTTTTCCTATCTTTACCTACAACTTTTGAAAATATTAATACAGTGATGTGTATCATACACTTTTTCAAAAGCACAGCAGATTGTGTGCATATCTATCTTTACTGAATCAGAAACTTACATGACTCCAGTTTTCCATTCCCTACGTTTATTCAAATCACAATCTTAACAGTTCTTGTAATTCCTTAATTTTACATTAATCAAATACTGTTTTTATCAATTGTAATATAATCTATAAAGGATTCTAATTTTGATTTGCAGATAAAAATCAAATTATTGTCCGCAAAAATATTTCCGAAACACAAGATGGATCTCTGTATCTGAGGTCAAATGAAACTGGACGATGTCTAATCAGGGGATCCATTGAATCAGCCAGGATCCTTGAACAGGTCAACATGAGATTCAATGTCAGTGGTAGAAAATCCCGCCTCTGTACAGGTAAACTTGTTTATAATTTACTTAGATAATGACAATTTAGATTAAACATTGAAAATGGGAATATTCTTGTTAACTTACATTAACTTCTACGTTTTTTTCTATGAAAGAGTTTTAAATGTGTATGAATATGTTGAGGGATATTTGTACTTAGCTGATAGCGTCATAAATCCATTTTTTGATCTTTGATGAAACTGTTTAAGAAATTACAACTTAACATTCATTAAAAACGGCTATACTTAGGTAGAAATTTTAAGCCATGCATTTTAATGTTATGACAGTCATGGAGCATTAACGACCCTTAAAATTATACACAGCATAATCTGCGGCTTGCTTTTATATACTAAGTACACATTGTTTTATGTGTTTTTAAGAGCATAGAAAATAATAAGACTTCTTGCTCAAAGTTAATACACTACACTACACCTACACTAGTAATTTAACAACGGGGTCCGAGGCATATTTGCAATAATTTTACTATGTAAATTTAATAAATTTTCATTTTCCAGGGGGGCCCTGACCCCCCCCCCCCCCCCCTAGATCCGCGCATGATTTAAAATAACAATGCAAAAATATTGAAATAACGTTTTGTTTCTCGATCATTCTTATTAAGAGTTGCTTACCAATGGATCGTTTATATACGATGAAGACCTGCCATGTTTAGTGGGTGTTAACGGGTTCTATCTTGAAATTCAAATAACGAAAACTAGACCCAGAAAACTGTGGATGGAATTTAAAGGTATGTAATCAGGACCAGCGATCAATGAGGAAACCAGTATCTCCTTTGAAAAGCTGCATTTATCATTCGGTTTTGTTAGTCGATGTTGCAATAATTAATATATCTATATAGCTTCATCAAGATATTCTTAGATAGAACATGCCTTTTGCTATGATATCTTTACTAAACAGTTATAGTATAGTACATGTGTTTAAAACGAGAAGTTTTTCCATTAATTAAGATACTGTATCATTTTTTATTAATGAAAAACATTCATTTTTTTTTTAAATGGAAGTAAAAAAAGCAATTATAATACAGCTATCAATTACAATTATACTTCTAGTACTATAATACTTGTACATTCTAAGTAATAAAACTTCCAGTGATTTTCAAATTATTCTGTTTAATCAGGAATTTCGTTAAAATTGGAGTGTGGGGACAACATTCAGTTGCCAAATGAATCGGAATCACAGGATGGATCTACTATATTTCCGATTATAATGGGGCTTGTTCCTGGACTCCTGCTTCTGCTAGCTCTGATAATACTCAAAAGGTAGGTGACTGTTGCAAAGAAAGAAGAGGAATACTATAAACGCTTATTATTATTTTGATCAGGATTTTCAACATTTAAAAAAATAGTTAAGATTTCACGCTAAAATATAATATTTATGGGTCATAGATTGACTGTACCATAGCGTTCGATAATGTTTTCTTATTTAAACACAGAAGAAAAGCTCTAACGACAAGGACCGAGACAAAGCACTGTACCATGACTGCAGGGACTACGCTTGACGGAGAACAAGATTGTACAAATTACAAATTTCAAGATGACGTTAAGGACATACAAGAGATATCATCCTCATTTGATGGATTTATCTACTGTATGTCAAACAATGATGCCAATTATGAAGAAATAAACGTTAAAAACAACACTTCAGATTCTGACAGAATCAACGGAGAACAAAATGTAAAAAAGGGAACGGATGATACCGAAGGGTCGCGGGAGGAGTCACGTGATTTAATAAAAGTTACTCCTGTGTCCAGTAAGACAGCAGAGAACAAATTCAACTCGTTCATCGGTGGGGTAACGGATAATATCTATGCCACTGTGCGTAAAACGAGCGATCTGATAAGCATCGATACAGATGAAGGAGACATCTATTCAGAAGTTTCAACATCCGAAAATGTAAAATAGCATAATTCTTCAAGAGAATTTAAATTTTTATTTTATTTTTCCGGTTTTGCCATCATATAGGAATTTCAATGTTTTCCAAAAGACATGAATAAGAAGAATAAAACGTTATTAAAGCTGAACACCGCTCGTAAATAGGCACTGTCCGCCATATTTTTCTTTCATCACTGCTGTCCCTACAACCCTTATATAAGGGGCAAACCTCTAAACAGTTCAGAGTACTTCGCTGTAGAGGTCTCACCTGTGTGGACGTAAATCTTGCCTCGCCGTGTTACTCGGTCGCGATGAAATTATCAAATTTTACGCACTTTTTTCTAGATAGAGAATACTAACATCAAATAAATTGGTCAATTCATTATTTACAAACAGAATATGTACATAGTTTAAGAAATAAATGCATAAAATCAAAAGACGACGAAAGGAATACTACATGTCGGCCACGAGTTTCAGGTGTGCAATCGGGTGTAACGAAATCGAAGGGTTTATATACCAGGTACCTGTGTGAAGGTGCCTATTTACGAGCGGTGTTCAGCTTTAAGAACTGTGTTTATATAAATTTATATTATATAAATTATAGGTGCATGTAGTTTACACTACTAACATTTACCATATTAATATTGTAATATTTATATATATAATACGGAAAATATTATTTTTATTTAAAAAAAAAAAGCCATGTACATGTGGGTCTAATGTTAAAAGCCCAAACCACATATAATTGATACAGATTTCAAAGACTTAAAACAAAAATATTCTATGGTCAATCTTATCTCCCAAGAAGTGACGAATAGCTGAGTAAAAACACCGATATTTAAAGAGGAAGGAAAGTCAAAAACATGTTTAATATATATATATATATATATATATATATATATATATATATATATATATATATATATATATAGTGGTTAAAATATTCACATCTGGTTATGTTTTGAAAATAAACTACAGAATTAAGCTTTAACTCTTTTGTATTAAAAACGAAAAAGATTGATCATTTTTAAGTCACACCATCTAATCCGGTTTGGTTTACATATACAATGTACACAATACTCTAAATTAAACGCTGGTTTATGCCTTTCTGTTACTGAAGTAATCGACTTGAGAAATGAATAATGTTTAGGTTCAAATGCCAATCTAAAGAAAAAATTACTTGTATGCATAAATATATGCATTTTTATTTAATAAATGACAGCTGTTAATCTGCTGTCATTCATTGTCGAAAATGACCTCGAGTAAGTTTTTATTCCAAGTCAAGTTCTTCGCAAACTGAATAAGTAGGTTATAATTGTCATCGGGATGTTTAAAATACATTATCTAAAGTCGGAATTGTCATGTCGAAATAACGACTGCAGACATTTTCTATTATACTTGACATCTGTTGACTACGCGGAGATTCCTCCGACACTGACCTCCGCTTTGAGATTTCAACGAACATGCTCCATTTGTCATTGGTTTGTAATTTAGTGGAAAGTCAAAGGTAAATGAACAGTCTCAAATCGATATTGTTTCAAATTTTCCAGAATTTGTCATTAAGAGCGAATATCAAATTAATGATTTGCTAATTGCTAGCGCTCTCGAGTGCTAGCAACTACGTTAGTCTTTTTTACTGGAGTGTGCATGCTCGACTTCACGGTAGGGCATTCTGGGAATACTACTGTAGATAAACAGTACCATGTCAATTTCGTTTGATCATCTACATATGATCTGAAGTTTTGTGTGTTGTTGATAAGCTTGTACAGATGCTATGTTGATAAAACAAACCGGAATGGATGGTGTGACATCATAGGTTAAAGTTAAAAGGCAGCTCTCATGGCAGCATAGCCCGATATATCTAACGTTTTCCTGGCTCTTTTAAACGATATTGATATTTTACATGCCAGGAAAACGTCAGAACCGGCGCCATTTTGAAAGTTTTAAATAAATTTCGTAATAAGAATCTAAGAAGAATAAGAATCTATATTTTTTTATTTATTCATTGTTGAAGGATTTTAATGAAAATAAATACGATTTACAATTATAGAAGATGATAATTAATTGATTTATTGTGCAACGTATTTTTAGCTTCCTTCCCCTTTAAGGTGGAATAACATACCTGGAAAAAGTAGCTCAAATTTACAGTAAACTATTTGATTGTGAAAGATATAATAATAAATAAACTGTACATATGTCAAATAAGCGAAAAAGTTGAATTTTGGGGATAAAAAATGAATATCTAAAAAATTCAATTTAGTAAGATATAGCGGGATTCGAACTCGGAATGTACGGATCAGAAGCCCGACACTTTATCCATTCAGCTATGGAGTTCGTTACATGTTGTCGTAGATAGAATCCTTTTAATAAAATAAAATGTCATTTCGATCAGAGTCAGCCATTTTGTGATGATGTGTTATATTCCACCTTAAACAATCTGTCATATACATGTTTATAAATTCGTATGAAATATAAGAATTACTTTTATTTAAGCCATCAATTTCATCATTTTTAAAGGCGGTACTACAGTCATCTTGTTAAATATGCAGTTAAGTCTTAAATTCGCAGTTATTTCATATACTTTAAAATTAATTAATATTATACTACAAATTGTATACGCATTATAAGTATCGTGACTGACAGAAGAGGTTTATTGTTTTGATAATCATTTATTGTGACTCTTTTACGTCATGATATATTTTTGGATTGACATAGAATACTTTTCCAACATTTGTTTTCACATGATAATTCTATTTGCGGATAGGCGTGGCCATGTATTGTACAATCAATGATTAAATACTGAGTAGATATATTTAAGATTTGCAAGGCTTTTTTTATTTACTTAAAATAATGTACATTTATTGCATGATTGTGATGGAAATATGAAGATTTATTCCCCAATGAAAAATCATATTTCCCGAGAGCAACGCTCGAGGTAAATATGATTTTTCTGGGGGAATAAATCTTCATATTTCCATCACAATCATGCAATAAATTGTTTATAATACCGAACGACATTTGATAATTTAGAATACATCGGTTTTAATCGTTTTTCATTTCTAGTAGAGCAATAACGTCTTTAATATTAACCGGGTTTTTTTCTATGACAGTTTTCTGATATAAAAAGGATTCAAAACAATTTTAAATAGAATTAATCATTTAAATACATCGTTTGATCATCCTCGCGATTTTTTATAAGCATGGAATGAAAATTCGATGGGGTGGGATATGATGAAAAATATGCCGATGACAGGGAAATATAAAGTTTTATTTTCCTGGCACGTGATTGTCTAGAACAAATCAGATGTCGCGTTTTATAGAATAATCATATTTAGGTTTATTAATATAATTTTATCAATTATTTTAAATTAATACGATACCGAGAAGTCGCGGCAGAAGTCACTTGGCTCAGATAACATTAACCCCGTGTCCAGTAAGACGGCATAGAACAAACCCAACTCGTTCATCGGTGAGGTAACGGACAATGTCTATGCAGCTGTGTGTAAAACGGACGATCTGAAAAGCGTACGTATTACTGGACCGAAAGAAGACATCTATACAACAATTTCAATATCTTTAAATATAGAATAGCTCCTATAAAGAGTCCTATGTTGGACTTTGGACGACCATAGTTGATTCCATATAAGTCATCTATTTTCGCACGCATAACGCTTTTTACAATAATATTAACTATGCACAAAACGCTTCATGTTAAAATTAAGTGACCAATGAGCTTTATTTTATTCCACATGTATTTACCTTTAGATGGACACAGTATTAGAATAGTTGTAAAATCAAGCTATTTAATGCGTCACAATGTCATTGGATACATTCAGTGGTATTTTGGAAAGCAATTTTACATTAAATTCAGGACTTACTTATAATAACTAATTATATTTCTATGTACTAAAAGCATGGTAGATTTTTTGCGTTATTTACTTTCATTAACGACCGATCATAATTTTTAAAAGAATGCTGGTTTCTTATGCCGAGAAACAAAAACGTTTCTGAAATTGTATGACATTAACGAACATCCCACCCCCCAAATTTATCTATTCAAGCTTAATAAACATTGATCAAATGATTCACATTAGACAATTATATTTTTATACCAAGATAAGAATCTTTCCTATAATGCGGTTAAAACACGAAAGAGCTTATTTTTCATATAGTCTTATCATTGCAAAATTAAACCCCATGTAGTATGAAATGAATTGTCCACACCTCATCACAATTTCATTCAAATTGTGACGACTTTGATTTTATGTTATTTGATTGGTAGTTTTCTCTAACACTGAAGAAGAATCCCTCATTAATATCTTTTGTTGATAGGTCGAATTTAAACATTTGAATGAATATGATTTGTTTTGTTCAGTTAATCAATTTTATGTTACGTAAAAAGTAATTTGGAGTATCGACTCATATCATTAGAAAGTAAAGTATATACATCAGTATTATAAAAAAAATCTTATCTACAAGGTTTCAGCTAGGTGGAGAGTTCTTTCATCAAACCCTTGACATAAAATATTCCCGTCAACAAACTTTCGGGGAATAGTTCCGGCTGAGCGTTTGATTAAAGAGCTACTACACTCTTAGCGAGTGGATAAATGCATAGTATCAGGGATGGGGTAATCGTAATCAGTAATCGTAATCAGCTAAAATCAATTACAGATTGTACAGTAATCCTGGGTAGTAATCACCCATTTTTCTGATTACAAAAAATCGTAGTTTAATCGATTACTCTGAAAAAGTCCTGTAATCATAATTACTTTTTGATTACTTTTTGATTACTTTCATGATTACAATCATAATGCTTGAAATCATGATTTATTAGAGGTATTCAGTGAATATGAGTCAGTTTTAAAATTGGCTAAAATCCTGTATTGCTCTTCAGCATTTTAAAATAAAGTCTTTTTTGAAAATTTCTTTTGAAAATCTTTCATAAAACAATTCGGGCTTTATTGGATTTTCGCGACCAACCTGTATTTATATCCTGATATACATCCAAATATGATACCTTATTTCTCAATAAATCAACTGCAATAAAGTACTGTAAAAACACTGAGCGATATAACAACAGGGTTTTGTGTCTATAAAAGTAGTATAACATATTTTGCATGATCATTCGCGTATCTTTCTGACATTCATTTTGGAACATCCTTAAGAGTCCAAGCCCGTATTTATCACTTATATATTAAATAAATTCATTTACTCTCATATGCTCCTTATCCACAGCCGCTCCTCAAACCTCTATAGGGTAAATCGTCAACTCAGCATCTTGTGAATTCGGCACCTACGTAAATAGTGAACTCGACACCTAGTGAATTTGGCACCTGATGAATTCGGCATTATGAATCTCGTGAATTTGGTGCCTTGATATTTTTTTATCATAACTAAAGATAGGAAAACATAGAAAGAAACACAAAACCATAATGCACTTATGAAAACTTAAAATTTCACATATCCTATAGTATAAGTTCAGTTAATACTTGCTACTAAGAATGGCAATGATTTTTTAAACAGCATTTTATTATACAAAACACATCTTAAGATATTCCATTGCCATCTGTGCAAGCGTGCAGAATTAGACTGGTCATAACATGACCGTAAGTAGTTGACTGTAAATTCATATAGGAACAATAATGTAAGCATTTGGCATCCGACGGTTAACAATCGTACATGGAATTACATGTGTGTAATCCATAATTTAAAATAATGACAATAACGTAACACCTAGAGCAAGTTATATTTTAAAAAGGATTTTACACTAGGGGTGCAATAATGTGACCAGAGTTGATAAAGTACAAATTCTCAATTATGCACTGCCCATTTTAGTTTGTCCGCTTAATTTACAGAAATAATTATTTATAACTGTTCTAATTTATAGATTTTATATATTGATATTATTGAAAGTCTACACTCACTTATTTTAAAATAAGGTTAGTCATTTTGAAATTTTCTGGTACATGTATATGGGGATACATGACTTTGCACTCTCTAAACTTAGAAACACAGTGTAACTAGGCGGTCCAATATTAACCAATCACTTAACAGCAAATCTTTTAAAAATTCAAACGCCGTAAATGAAAGCACCGGAAACATATAAACCTAAATGTAATCACCAATAAACAACTTATTTCTTAATTTTTTTCTGACAAGCTGCGCTCACTTTCATATATTGTGTCTATACATGTGTCTTTTACTAATTGTTTTTTAATTTCAATGATTCCATGACTTATTATGACTAATTGACAATTAAAAATTGTTAGTTAGTAAAAAACAAATTAAAATTGTTAATTAGTAAATGACACATGTAAAACTTTTACAGGAAATATAACTGTGTTGCCTAATATGTATTTTCATAAATAACAAGCAAATAAATATGTGCAAAATAAATATTTTAAAAATATTTTAAAGAGAAAGGAACAAAAAATATGTTGTACAATAAATCAATTAAGTTTCATCTACTATAATTGTAAAACGTATTTATTTTCGTTAAAAACCCCTGAATAATGAATAAATCAAGAAAATTGATCGCTTTATTTAAATTTCCCGCCGGTATGAGAGCTGCCATTAAACTTTAAAATATGACGTCACACTATTTATTCCGGTTTGTTTTATCGATGTAGCATCATTTATCAGTATCGCAAATCATGATATTCGCCAATGACAAGTTCTGAAAATTTTGGAAGCATTGTCAGCAAAGACGGGGGCGCTGACGACGATGTTAAAAGCCATACAAAAGGCAAGACATGCATTCAACACCCTCCGCCAAATTTGGAATTCAAAAGCACTCTCCATCAACAACAAAACATGAATCTTTAATACAAATGTAAAATCAGTCCTGGTGTATGGCTCGGAGACCTGGAAGGTAACGAAAACAATCAATAACAAACTCCAGTCTTTTGTTAACAAATGTATCCGCCATATTCTTAATATCAGATGGCCAGATCCATATCAAACAACACCCTATGGGGAAAGACCAACCAAGATCCCATCTACATTGAAATACCGAGGAACAAATAGGGATGGATAGGCCACACTCTACTTAAACCCACAGAAAACATCACAAGACAGGCACTGAATTGGAACCCTCAGGGAAAGGGGAAGGTGGGGAGACCTAGGCAAACCTGGAGAAGATCAGTGGAGTCAGAAGCAAAAGAGGCAGGATTCACCTGGGCCCTATGCTTCCCAAGGAGCGAACATGAATAAGTCAAGTAAGTAAAGTACAGTATAATTTACTGCACAACATTACTTAAAACAAACATTTTGAAGAAAAAAATAATATCCCCTCTATATATAATACAACAAGGTTTCTAGCGTCGTCTTTTAGCCAGATGGATCGGTTCAAAACTTGTAACTCGTCGGTGAAAATTGACCCAATTTACCAAATAAATGTATTTACAGGGACATGACATGCATATACATGTAATCAGTGAAGAGAATTATCGGGCTACGACATGAGGTCAACGATTTTACTGGTAGATGTAGTTTGATAGCACATTTCAACAAATATTCATCGGCAGTGCCTCTCGGCTGGCAAACGAAGTTAGCAACCTTCTTGTATTTCATATACCCGGGATATGATTTATTTTATTCAAAATGTTTATTTTAAGTAGTTTTGTGCAATGAATGTATACATTAGATTATAAATATGTCATAAAAGGATATTTTAAAGGAAAAATGAGTAATATAACGTCCCTGGGGTCTAGATACTTGGGTGTGGGGATGGAGTAGGGAGGGGGCGGGTGATCGGTCCTGTCCTCAAGTTCATATGATTTATCGCGGGTTCAGTTGTATCGCGGTATGTTCCAAAAATAGCATTCCCGGTTTTTTTCGCGATTTTGCACAAAGAGTTTATGCACCAACTTCAGGATGAGTGCAAAGAAGGTTGTCAAATATATCAGCAAATAAAAAAATTCTCACCAAGTAAAAGATTTTTCGGAGAGAAAGCGAGTTCAAAAGACTACAATGTATGTGATAAAAAGGAGATAAAAAACATAATACATGTATAATAAAGTTCATATTTCATTCCCTCTCCCGTTTAAGTAATTATGCTTTCATGAAGAATCATATTTCAATCTTTAAAAAAATAAAATTGTCCGTGTTAACTGAATCAGGCTTCCAGATTTTCAATGCCGTGATACAATGCAACACTCTAATTTTAAAATGAATAAGACTAATGATTTAAAAATAACACACAAAATAAATGAAGTATTAAGTTGGAAAATTGATGTTCCTCAGAAAAGCTAATCTACTACAACCGTTTTGAACAGCACTTAAAAACTTTTGAAAATGACACTTGGAATATCTTTTTCAGGGAAAAACAATAAGTAACGTGATCTAATGAGACACCGGTATATATGTAAACCAAACCGGGATAGATGGTGTGACGTCAAAATAACTAATATATTTTGTTTTTAAAACAAAAGAGTTCTACATTATGTCAGCCTCCAGTTAATACAATTTCTCTAACTTCAAACATGCAAAATTATGTTGTTTATTTTCAAAACAGCATTACCACATGTGATAATTTAAACCACTTTATTGATATAAATTAAATATGTTTTTGACTTTTCTTCCCCTTTAAACAAGGTCTATGGAACTTATTGTATAAGAAACACGTCATACGGCTTATAAAATATAAAATATGACAATCTATTCTTCCTTTATCAACACTTAAGATGTGAGCATGCATAAGAGACACAACGTATAACTCAAGAGTGTTCTAATCTTAAAATTAAGAGGACTCTAAAAATCCAAATTCTTAACAAACTGTACGAGAATTCGTTACATCCCTGATAATGTCACAACAGTATCAATAAGGAGAATTGAACTGAACATGTACATGTCTGCCCTCCCCCAATCAACTTTAGCTCATAGAGCGAGGGGTCTGTAGTTACACCACTCGTACACTGCTATATAACACAGCTCAGAGTGTATGATAGCCAAGGCGCTGATAGCTTTAGACGCTGTCGCTGAGAAATTATTTCAAAATGCACCGATTCTATTTTTGAAATGCACACAACACGCCATTGATGTACAGATTATGCCGCTGTAAGCTTTACATCAGAACATGATAATGTGCGTATTGTAGGGCATTTTTATACTAAGTGTCATTGACAATCGGCTTTCGGGAAGTTAAACACTTTTTTCTCTCATCGTTGAAGAAAAACAGTCGTAGTTCTTTATAATCATCAGCCATCGTGTTTAGGATAACTGTGACACATTGTGGAGCAAGTTGAGTTAATTTTAATATGAAACAGGTTATCAGATGGATTTTACTTAGTCTATGTGGTGAGTCTTCATCCAAATATATGAGTTTACACTGTGTTTTAATTTGTATTTTGTACATCTATTTAGTTGAGTTTCTATTTTTAGGATGGTTGGGAGTTGTCAAATGCATTCAACAATCTCACACAGTCTGTAAAACGGTCTATTCCATAAGATATCATAAACTCGATATCAAATGCAATACTGATGAAACATTGTATATATATCGATTGACTTTAAACTATTTAGCCAAAAATCCTACCCTTATTGCAGACAATATTAGCGAATGTCAGAAATCACTCGATTCCTCATGTTTCCTTTCTATTCCAGCGGACCTTCCTTGGAGTTATTCATTTTATCGTAAAATATCCAAACTTTGTAATGAAAATCACAAATGCACTTTAGAGTTCTCTGATTTTTATCCATGTGCAACTAAATTTCGAGATAAGTTTGTATGCAGCAACATTGACATCTATTATATAAGGGTTGGATGTTCTTATGAATGTTTGCCATGTAAGTATATTGTCGTTGCATTGATCAAATGTATAATTGCATTCTTACACATTAAAACGGCTATTAATGAATCATTTGAGAACATTCCATTAATGATGTGTTTTAACCTGTGAATAGAGGTTCTATTTTTACCACATGCCATTGCCTTCTATTTTAATTTCAAAGGTTTTTTTAAAGGTATACACGTTTTTGATCGAATAAAAACAGACGGATTGTTTTAACAGGATTTGAACTACTACATCAAACAATTAACATTTTCACATTTTCACATTTTAACCTTTTTAACTATTGTTGATCATTATATATATTTGTAAAAGTTAACTTTATATATAACTTTACATTACTCCGTGTATATATAGCTAAAGAACAGGTTACTGTTGGCCTAAATGTAACCGATACCCGAGATGGATCTCTTTATCTGACGTCATATGATGATAGACGATGTCTCATCACGGGAACCATCGAATCAGCAAGAATCCTAGAACAGGATAACATGAGTTTCAATATCACCGATAGGAAATCCCGTCTCTGTACAGGTAACATTAACTGTAGTTTATACTTGTATATCACCTTTTAAGTAACTATAGTAAATCAAATAGTCTCACAGGCAATCCGTGAACGTGTCACTATGTTTGCGATGTGCTTAAAGATTATTTTAAAATAATAACATACAATATAGTATTTTTTTAAAAACAGTTTGTCTATATATCTTGTTAAACATGTATTTAAATATGCAAAACAACTTTATGTTCCTGCTTTAGAGTACAAAAACAAGAAGTCTATATTTTTTTCTTTTCATTAAATATTATTGTATCAATTAAAGTGGAGTCATATGTAAGAAGAAAAGTTCCACATAAAGAAAAAATAGCTTGTAATTACAAGAAAAGATCGATCTCGAAATTACGACATACACATGTAATTGTCTCGTTTTCACGAGATCCAAACTCGTTTAAATGCCGACTTGGTCAAATATGAAGGTTATAGCAGATATCTTTGGATTCCAGATTTGAACGATAACATTTCCCCTTGGCATGGTCTTGGTCAGAACACCAACACACTCACCTCCTCTAGGTTAGGGTTCTGAGTGACTTTGTATCAAGTTTTTATGTCAAATATTTAAGGTCATAGCATTCCTCTGTGTAAAATATTTGGTAGGAACCTATTCTCTACCCTTTGCCATAACTGCCATAGAGTGTTTGTTTGATAAAGAATGTACAATGACTTGGACTAAATTTCTTAGTCAGAGGTCAAGGTCAAAGAAGAATTCTCTAAAAAGCTTTTTTATCCTAATGTCCTTTATTATGTCAAGGCCCTTCGAGATTATTACAATCTCAATGATGTCTAGATGTTTTAAGATATTGAAGCATTTACAGCTTCACTTCTTGTGTTCCGGAATTTGATTCCAATCAAAAAGGTCTGTCACGGTTACAACATATATGTATTCTAACTGCATGACCACTCGACTAATCTAGACATGACTTATAAATATTTGGAAAACTTGACTCAGCGTTCTTTTTTCCATCAAAAGAAATCTGAAAATTTATTATCATGTTCAATACCAAATTTAGACATTCATTCACTAGTAAAACTCTTATGTTTAGAAAAATTACTCGAAAAGTCGATGTATACATTTAAAAACTTACTCGTAAGATAAAATCGCTTTTCAATAACTTAATAGAATTTTCTATAGTATGGACTAAACTGCTTCTTCATGTTTGTAAAGTCGTTGTTTTAAATACATACATTTACAAAATGTAAATTTTAGTTGTGCTTTTGGTATATGTTGATAAATTTTCATCTTTGCAGTCTATGAAGATAAAGTTTCATGAATTTGTAGGATATTTCGCATTTACTTATGGATCCACTCAAGGAAATTCATTTGAAGTCTAAAAAACTATATTGATTTGCAAGAAAGAACATAAAAAATCAGCATATGCTAAATTAGATGAAGCAAAATTAATATTTAGGGCAAAAACAAACATTACTGATTAAATATGAAAAAAAAATACGCTGGGAATTTGCTAATTCAATAAGTGGATAACCTTACTAAGGTTTTGTACAGATTACAATAAACTCAACAAGTTTGCTTTAAAATTGGCTACTTATTACTTTGGAAAAAAAATGTTATGGAACCATTGAACATTTTTAAATAAAGTCATAGGAAAAAGATCTAAATTCTTATCGTTGACTAATATAACTTTATTAAGAGATACCTACCAATGGATCATTCAACTACAATGAAGACCTGTCGTGTTTAAGTGATGTTAAGGAGTTCCTTCTGGATATTCAAACAACAAATACTGTAAGAGGAAAACTATGGATGGAATTTAAAGGTATGCAACCAGGATCTGTATGTTACAAATATAAATTTACATCTACCGAGTATGATTCCCTCTATTTCTTACGGAAACTTATAGTTAATTCATAGCTCTATAGAAACAGCCAGACTGAAATCAACACACCTAGTCTATCGATTGGTCGTAACCTACAGCGACCTTATTTAAATCACGGACTGCACGAAATAATCATGATGATGTCAGACTCAAATTCCCATAGAAGACGATTTGGCTGTTTCTTTTAACTAACTTGCTGACTTACATTTACAGAAATTTAGTGAATTTTACTTACTTTTTACAATAAATTTATTGGTTTGTTAAATGAAAGATGTAAATATAAACAATGAAATGCTTTCTTTGGGATTCACGCGGGTTACGAAGGCAGCGATTATTGCAGAAAAAATTGCATATGTATTTTTTCTGCAATGTCGCCACCTTCATATCCCGCATGAATCACCCAGGAAAGCATTTTATTGTTAAAATGCATGAAAATGAACTATCCCTTTTGCTGTGTTTTTTACAACGACCATTTTTATTGCATATACAGTATGATGCAATAAGAATTCGTACAAATTCGTGTTTACATTCGCGACGAAAGTAGGTCAAATCAAAAACGCTTTGTATTACTATTCTAAAGTGAATAAAACAATTTAAACTTACCTAATACTTTGTCAGGTGTTCTTTTAATCGAATAACACTAAGCAATCTGCGGGGTATGGATCGATATAGTGATCGGACATAGTCTGTGGTTATGGCTGTCCATATGTCAAGAATCTCACGAAAGAGGTCCTCTTTACTCCCGATCCTCCCGACCCGTGTCTGAAGCTTCCTCTTGATCAGAAGCCACAAATTTTCTATGATATTTAAATCAGGGCTCTGTGCTGGCCAACTTAGAGTGTTAATGTTGTTTCTATGAAGAAATTGTTGGGTACTCCTTGCCCGATGTACCGGAGCATTGTCTTTCTGAAATAAAAAGTTTCCAGCGGGGAAATGACGGGCTATAACCGGCCATAAATTCTCGTCGAGGATCTCCTGGTATTTATCAGCATTGATATTACCATTCACGGCCGTTACAGTCCCCACTCCTTCCCACGTTACACATCCCCAAATCATCACTTCATAACATGGCTTACTTTGTCTAGGTGTCACAAGATCAGGCATCCATCCTTCGTCCTTTTTACGCCACAGATGCACACGGGAATTGTGTCCTATCATGATTTTTGATTCATCCGAAAAAATAACTTTATTCCAAAAATTGTCAGTTGTCAATCATCTTTTTTCACGGCACCATGACAATCTCTTTTTTCGATTGACCTCCTTCACAACTTTCTTTTCGGAAACACGCCTCGAATATCCATGCTGATGAAGATGTAGCTTCACTGTGCGTTTAGCAACAGGATGGTCAACATTTTCATTAAATTTGTGTGTTATACCAAGCAAAATGTCTCTTCTGTTCGTCTTCACCAACCTTTCAAGTCTCCGGTAGTCCCGAGCTGTCACTTTTGGGGGCCGGCCACTTCGTTTGGTGTTTTCAACAGAGCCTCGCTGAATAATACGTCTTTTTAAACTAGAAAGGAAAAGGAATCCCTTATTGTTCTGCGACCTTCCGAATAGAGTTTCCTTGTTCTAATAGCCTCTGTACTACTTCTTTAACGTCACTCGATAACTCTTTACGTTTTCTACCCATCTCTCTTTCAACTTGTATATTTCCGGAAATAATGCAGACGACAACAACAAGTCACATGATGTTTTAATGTCACATGACGTGTTTCGTTAAAAATAACAACCGGTATCCCATAGCTATTTTTAAACACCATTTATTTATAGTCAAAGCAGAGACGTTTCGTCGCGAAAGTAAACACGCCGCTATTTTGTACGAATACTTATTGCATCATACTGTATATACATGTATATTTTTGTGGAAGCAATTTCTCCAGTTAACTTCCTTTCCAGTAGTATGCTTTTTCTGCTGTTGACCCCATTATGCACTTTTATTTCCTCTTTAAAAAAATTGCGATTAAAAAGACCTTTTACTTTGTCAATATGAATGCTGTATAATTATATTTCCTTCAATAAAGATTATTTCATTTGTTTAATAATGTATATCAATCATTAACATTTTTTAAGAATACGCTTGGTGAGAAGTTAGGTGCAAGAATAATTAGTGAACAACTCCCGCTCAGTTATTATAATTGATTTCTTGTTTTACTTGCATGTAAACGCTAAAACAATAAGTGTCATTTTAAAGTATTTTTATTGATTTAATGACTATGCAGGGTCTTCGTTGCAATTGGACTGCAGGGGTAACATTCAATTTCCATCTGTCGTACGCGTTGATCAAGATTCGAAACAAAATGGTGACTCTACATTACTTCCAATTATTTTTGGACTTGTTGCTGGACTCCTACTTTTGTTTTCTCTGATTTTGGTTGTACTCAAAAGGTGAGTAACCGTTTTAAAAAGATAAGACAAAACACGCCATCCTGTTTTCATTGATAAATGGTTTCCAATATTTTGGAAGCTGTTTACTTGTAATTTTTATTAATTGCTACGATATATATTCATAGATAATTGACGGATGCAATAATGTCTGGGAATAATTTCTTAATTTAACACAGAAGGCACGACCTAACGATAAAAGCCGAGGAAAAGCATCGTCCCATTATTGCAACGACCACACTTGAAGGAGATCAAGATCGTACATATTACAACAATGACGTCGATAAACCTCGAAATGACGTCAATGACGTACAAGGAACATCATCTTCATTTGATAAATCCTTCTATAGCATGGCAAACACAGATGGTAATTACGCACAAGTAAATATTAAGAAGAAAACTGAACATGGAAGAAACAACGGGGAACATAATATAAAGAACGAAATGAATGATACCGAGAAGTCGCGGAAGAAATCACGTGATTCAGATATCGTCACCCCTGTGTCCAGTAATACAGCAGAGAACAAACCCAATGCAATAATCGGTGAGGTAACGGGCGATGTCTATGCAGCTGTGTGTAAAACGGACGATCTGAAAAGTATGCGTATTACTGGACCGAAAGGAGACATCTATACAACAGTTTCCATGGCTTCAAATGTAGAATAGCTCATATAAACAGTCCAATGTTGGACTTAGGACGACCATAGTTGATTACATATAAGGCATCTATTTCCGCACGCATAACGCTTTTTATTAACTATACACAAAAAGCTTTATGTAAAAATTCGGTGGCAAATGAGCTTTATTTTATTCCACATGTATTTACCTTGAGATAGCCACAGCAAAACAGTCGTAAAATCAAGCTATTTAGTGCGTCACAATGTCATTGGATACATTTAGTGGTATTTCGGAAAGCAATATTACATGAAATTCAGAACTTACTTAACTAATTATATTCTATGTACTAAAAGCATGGTAGATTTTTTGCGTTATTTAATTTCATTAATGACCGTTATCATTTTGAAAAGAATGCTGGCTTCTTTTATCATATCTTTTGAAGAAACCAAACGTTTCTGAAAAACAGTAGTTAGTCATATGATTTGTATGGCATTGACGACCATCCCATTTTCCCCCGAATGGGGTAATGGTAGAAAGTTCAATCAATTTACAAAAGACGATTATATTTTTTATGTCTTAATACGAATCTTTCCTATTATGCGGTTAAACATGAAAGATTTTATTTTTCATATACATGTAGTCTAACCATTGCAAAATTAAACCATGTTTTATAAAATGAATTGTTCACACCTCATCACAATTTTATTCAAATTGTGATGACTTTGATCTCATGTTATTTGATTGGTAGTTTTCTCTAACACTGAAGAGTCCCTCATTAATATCGTTTGTTGATGGGTCGAAGCAAATTTAAATATTTGAATGACTATGAATTGTAATGTTTAGTTTATCAAATTTTTAAAAATTTAATTTGGATCATTGACTCACATCATTAAAAACTAAAGTACATACCAGAATAATTCAACATTTTTCTACAAGGTGTGTTCTAGTGGGATAGTTTTTATATTTTATTAAATATTCCTGTCGACAAAATTTTGGGGAATGGTTTTATAATAGAGCTACCACACTCTTAACGAGTGGATAAATGTATATGCTCTTCCTCGTATCAGGGATTGGGTAATCGTAATCAGTAATCATAATCATCTGTAACCAATTACAGATTGCGAAGTAATTATGGGTAATCAGTGATCACCCCTTTTATCTGATTTCAGGATTACAAGTAATCGTAATTTAATCGATTACTCTGAAAAAAGTGCTGTAATCATGATTACTTTTTTATTACTTTTATGATTACAATCATAATGCTTGAATAAGGATTTAGGTAGTTTCTCGCTTTTAGCGATCGACTCATTTATGTTCAGTGGTTATGTTGAGATTCTTCAAACACAGTCCATGCAATAACTTCTCATGGAAACCGTTTGAAAGCCGATTCATAATCAGTGCGTTGTAGAGTCATTCGTTCACTTTTATTAATATATTCATGTACTTTGATTTTTTGCTTTAAGGCACCTCACTTCATCAAGACTTATACCTTTTAAGACAATACGTCACAAGATAGCAATTTAAATGTTTTGCTCATTTGTCAGTATCAATCGATTTGGTTGAATATTATCATAAAAATTTAGGTGGTTATACTTGCCAATGGGCTTGTGAACCGCAGATCACAAGTTCGAATACGCCTGGGCTTTTCTTCATATCTACTGAACTAAATTTTTGAAATTTATTTTTTGATCCAAAATTGCATATTTTTTACCTTTTTGACTTATATACTTTTTATGCATCATGCTATCTATCATAATAAAGTAATTTTGTGCTGATTTGAGAAACTATTTCATAGACTTTATGTCTATTAAAATCTTTCATAACTAAAGCAGAATAAAAGAAAACAAAACAAATTGTCAATCATTACTCGTTTTGGGGGGTGTTTTTTTGCCTCGCAGCTGCAACGGAAGGTTTATTCGTTGCTTTGAAACAAGCTTTGCTCTAGCTAGCCTCTATATTTGTATCTCAGTAGGCCAACCACATCGTCGACATGTACAATGGTATTAGCTCATGTTGTTGAATAAAGGAGGGGGTGGACATACCATTTTACATGTTCTAATGTTTCTTCCTTGAAGAACACTTAAATAATACGTGAGCATGTATCTATACTTAAAAGTAAAGACTATTTGGCAATAAACTACGAAATGCCTACACCAGTGTAACTGCTTATGCATTTGATATTTCGACACATGTGAGATGATGCCCGTAAGCTATAATTGAATTATACCTGATAAGTAATTATTGTGAAATTAATCAAAAACCTACTTCATTTTTGATAAACAAGCACGAAATAGCAAAAATGAGAGTAAGGTGGTGGACAAGCTTTGGCGGATCCAAGTCACTGGGAGTTTGCATCAAAAGATATGCTTGCAATGGAATAATATTGAATGATTACGTAAAGAGTGAATATATTTACTGGGAACTTACCTATAGTCTACATAGACGTTAAGATTTGACAAACGTTGATAAATAAAAGTAAGTCAATTCGTTTCTTGAATGCACGATTTTAGTTTTGATGTATAGAACGCTTGCGAAGTACGTCCTCTAGTGAGAGGAGAGAATAGGATAGAACTTTGTAGCGTGTGTCCCTGGCATACCCATAATGCTCTGCAACAGTACTGTTACGATGCATTATGGGTAGGCCAGGGAAACAGGCTAAGAACTTTTCAGAACGGGGTAACCAAGAACGCGGGTTGACTAAATAGCGTCTTGGCAAAAAGTGTAGGACGAGTTCATGCATCGCGGGCAGACACTATGGATCGGACATCTTTGGTTAATACAAAAAGGTGAATAAATAAAATAGAACAATTTGATGCAATTTTAGCTTTGATGAGAATAACTCTCCAGATCGGGGTGCCCAGGAACGCGGTTTAACTAATTAATGTTATGGCGGAAAGTGCAGGGCGAGTTAACCAGATACTTTGGTTCTGACAGCTTTTATTAAAAATGTGCAACTAAATATGGATACACTAGCGTTTTTTTATTTCATACATTTTTATGCCACGACTGATTGGTAGTAAACCTTATACATTAATTTGTAACAATGAACATATTGTGTCCTGTGTCTATATGAATAAGTAACGTATTGATATTAATGATGTAGTAATGTATACATACATGAAACGGGGAAGTGGAATGGGGGCTGACCCCCACCCCCCCCCCCCCCCACAACTTTTTTTTTCAAAACAGTCTTTTTCTAAAAATCTTATACATGTTTGGAACATAAATAAAAATTATAATACAATTTGACATAAAGAACAAAATTAAGGGATGCAACGCATTAAATAATTACCAATCACTGGTTTGAAATTTAAAAAAAAAGCGTTAAATTCCCGCGCTTGCACGGAATATTATCTAGTTAGAGATAAAAAAAAAACGTAAAACTTAAAGTTAATGTTTAACACCCCACCCCGCCCCGACACATTTGAACATTTATGACATGATTCTGAGATAAAATACTGTGACATTAAATTGATATATTTCAGAGTTTTAACAATAACAATATAATTATATGATTTCAAGAGCGTTGAAAACAGCTATATAACTATTTTTTGGCTATCGTTTATTGAACAACAATTATGATAATTTGATTAATTTCATATCACGTTTGGTGTGTTTACAAATAGCATATTTTTTGCAAGATCATTCGCATATCTTTCTTACTTTCAGTTCGGAACATCTTTTATGGGTCTTAGCCCGTATTTATCACTTATTTATGAAATAAATTCAACATATATAATTCTCGTCTATATGCTCCTTATCCACAGCCGCTTCTCAAACCTATACATGTATAAACGGTTATCTTCGCAAGCCTAGGGTTTTCGGCCCGCCCTCTCCATTGACTTGCAAAGACGTAGTTAGATTCAAAGCCTTTTTATTTTAATCAACCTTTATTCTCCTTGGCTTTTGGTCATCCACAAACAGTAGTATTGGTATGCATATTGAAACTTATCTACATGTTACACTCTTTTTAAACTATCTGCATATAGAACACAAACGTGTACATTTCTTCGGTGTTGAAGCCGGGTTGGTTTAGATGGTTAATAAACATCTTCATATTCAGTAAACACTTGCTACTAAGAATGGTAACGATTTCCAAAACGGCATACTAGTGAACAAAACATACCCTAAAATATCATTTTGCCATCTTTGCACGCGTGCAGGCTGGTCTAAAAATGACAGTAAGCAGTTGACTGTAAATACATTTACTACCCAAGTAAAGGGAATTTGTTGTTTCATTAGAGATTAAGGATTTTTGTCTATTTTGTATGCGTATTAATTGTTTCTTAACTATTGAAACCGATCTATTTAACTGCCGGTCAATAGACTGCGATTTATTAGACCGCAGGTCAATAGGACCGGTGTAACGACGAAAAGTGACCCCCGTAGAATATTGACCGAGGGTCATTTTTCTACGTAGAAAAATGACCCACTCAGTTGTAGAATACTTGGATTACATCGTAGAAAGTATGGCCTTAGGGTCATTTTTCTCCGTGTGGGTTGTAGAAAAATGACTCATAGAATATTGAATATAGATTTTTTTATCGTATAACCTTGTACGAATAACCAGCTTGAGTTCGCTTTTCTGATCACCTGTCATAGGCACATCTAATCACATGCGTGATTTCAGAAAATTTTATCGGGGGGGGGGTTCCGAAGGATATTTTGGGGAAAGGGGGGGACGAGGCCTCGACCCCCCTTCCAAAAATATCCATCACAAGTGATTAGATGTGCCTATTTTAGATTCATGGTTAATAATAAATTCCTCATTGTGATAGAGACCATGATGAATAATCTTCTGTTCCCCTGTAAGTAGACTGGTATCAGTTCTTGTTTACAATTTGTACGAGGTTTTTTTTCATCTAGGTTGTCAGTCATGGTTGGACAATGTACTTTAATTGAAAAAATATATATCTTTTCTTTTTTTTATTTGAAAAATTAAAGAACAGACTGAAATAATGATGATAGGCAATGGCAGGTGATCAGAAACGGTAAATTTAATAAGTGACCTTAAGTTTGAATCCCCATGCATCCCTTAGATCGGCGATCGATTGCATGCGTCATCCCATTTGGATATTTTAAACAATTAATACTTTATTGTTAACAACAGGTTTAAAAAGAATGTATTTTAAACAAATACAATGCTTGATTTTAAAACCATATAAACACCCCAAACCCAAAACTTCGAATTTAGAATTGCACACAAGAAACAGAATACTTTACAAATGATTTTACATTTTAAAATCGATATCTGTTGTAATCAAATTGACATGAAAAAGTGTACTTGCAAACTTCGGTATATAACAGTGAAAGCAAATTGCAAAGAAACAATGACACTAAAAAGAGCTTTGGCATTGACGTTGACTCTATTTGAATATACCTCTGGTATTTAAAAACGACATTTGAATCTTGTAATTAATACGGGCATATTCTTACATAACTTTAAACTTTACTTGGTGTCCCATGCAGGCAAGCATACCCATTTTTTAGCAGTTTCTAAAAGTAGAAACAACTGCTGGGTTTTTTTATTACCATTCTGGAAAAAATGATCTCTTAACTGAGCGTTAATAAAGTATTCCATCTATTAAGATATATATTGTTGATAAGTAAAAAACGAAGCATAAGAACTGCTGTAAGGACTAGATTGCATACACAAGATTTATACATACCAAACTTACAAATCATAAAAGAATATGGACATGTTATCGCTAAACATATCCTACTGTTTACTTATAATTGTAAAGGTTGCAAACTTATGTACAACTTATTATTAGATAAAAAGAGAGAAACATGTACTTCTATATCAGATTGGAGAGAAAAGGGTCATAACTATGCAGAAAAAACTCCGTTTTAAATCTATACAAAAATCAAAACTACATTGGTTACAGTTCAAAATTCTTCATAAAATTTTTCTGACAAATGATACAGCATTTTTGTTTTGTTTTAGCAATATTTTGTTGTATGCATATGTTGTATATAAATTATACATTTTAATTGTGTGCAGGGGAGGTCACATTTCGTACTCTATTTGATCTTACATCCAATGTCGGATGATCTTAATATTGTTAAGACCTCCCCTTCAGTCTCTTTTTCTTATTGTCAAATAAATTGACAATATTCACTCAAACATGTGTTATGTTCTTGATAGTACCAGCCAGATCACCAATATTACATAAATATCTTTCCAAAAAAAAATGGCAGCGTCTCCTGTACGCACTTTCTGTAAAAGAGATGATGAGAGCGAAGCGGAAGTAGTAAATGAAAATCAATGATTCCTTTCGGTTCTCTAGAGTAATTGTATGACTTCCTGTTTTGAACTCCGTACTGTTCTCCGAGGCTTTTGTCACGTGACAGAAGGGTATATAAAGCGGAGACAGAACGCTGAGAGTCAGTGTTGGAGTTGAAGTCGACGGGTGAACATCGAGGAAAGTAAGGTAATTGTAAAAGCTAGGTCTTACGTGCCTGAATAAGGCTTTGGAGACCTGAAAATAAAGCTTTGTACCTATGATATAGTCGACTTGTTATTCGGGGTTGCGCACTTTTATATTTGTGCGGTTATACATAAGAGCGCAGTAGCAAGCGCTCGCGCTCTAGAGAGAAGAAAGGAATACTGTACATATTGTTGATTAAAATTTGGGTTGAGAAAATTGATTTATTCATCATAGCTCAAGTAGAGCAGCCGAATTAAAAAGAACTCCAAAACGTTACAAGAGCATTGGACATTTATTATCCCTTCGCGCAACTTGTTGCGAAGGGGATATAGCATCGCTGCTGTGAGTGTGTGTGTGTATGTATGTGTGTCCATTTCAGCCTTTTAAGCAAAATTCAAAGAAAACCCTCGCATGCATGTTTATCAAACTTCGTATACTTTATAAGCATGGTTAAAGGACAAACTCTATTCATTTTCAAGTATTTCTGTTAAATATTTATTGAAGTATCGTTAATTACAACACTTAAAATAGAAATTTTATGTACGACTTGATAATAGACACTTCCTGTTCGCGAAAGTAAGCATTTCAAATCAACAACTTGATATATTGTTGGATTTAGGCCTTGTAAAGGAATTAAGAAACAGACGTTTTTTTTTAGAAATGAGGAGTTATAAGGATGTCCAAAGTGTAAAAATTGAAGCGAGCAGGAGATTGAGTTTATCCCAAATTAATCAAAACAGGCAGCTGTCTGACACGAATTTCGGGTTAAATTTCCCGAATTACTAAGAGAAGAACAGGTTTAAAATTCAGAAGAGACTTTGACAAGTATCGTCAACAATATTTACTGGGAATTCATTTCATGTTAATCAATTTAGATACGTTACTCTATTTAAAAAATCGGGGTTGAAATTACGACATGTTAATTTGAATTTTTCCATAGCGCAGACTACAAATCGCTAGAACTTTATCCACGTTTCATATTCATTATGAAAATGCGTAATGTATGTCACTGAATAAAGAGAATATAAAAATATTACTAAAGTTTAAAACATTTGTGGAGTATTTTGTTTTCGCTAGTTATGGGAGGAATTGTACAATCACGTAAATGTAACACCCCCCACCCCCACCCCTTGGGTACACCTCAGAGCGTGCATACATGTAAGGATAGGAATAACGAAATATTTAAATTCAAAGAGGTTTTAAGAAGATAAATATTTGGTCTCTTCAATTACTTGTATATCCTAAATTATGCATTTCCCCCCACAAGATTTTATTTCGCGAGGGGATGCTCCGCTTGCGGTGCCCTTGTTTTATGAATGTACTGTAGTAAAAGAATTATGGACTGATGTTGAAGAATGGATTTTGAGACAGTTTGATTTGTTAATAACATTTGATAAACAATCAGTTCTTTTTGGAAAATATAAAAATAGAGAAATTTATAAATTTTTTAACTTGGTAGTTCTTATTGTGAAGCAATGTATTTTTTCTTGTAAATATAAAAGTAACGCAAATCCAGATATACATGAATTAAAAAATGTTATAATAGAAAGGCTTTTGACCGAAAAATATGTGCTAATGAAAAATTATAGATATAAGGAGTATGAAAGCCATTGGCAAAAAATATGTGATAAGCTGTAGTACTGTATTATATATGGTTAAATTGTTTCTTTATTGTGTCTCTTTTCTATTTTGTTTTGAACTGTGATTTTTTTCATTTTTTATCCTCTTTCAGGTATCCCTGTAGAACAGCGAATATGGTATATTTTATACAGTATATACATATGTAAACAATACCCCCCCTCTCTCTCTCTCTCTCTCTCTCTCTCTCTCTCTCTCTCTCTCTCCCAAAATTTACTTTTACTACATAAGGACTGTACAGTATAAAATATTCAAATACTCAAAAGTTTTCCAAAATGATTGTATAAACTAATGTACGAGATATGTCACGCATGTACATGTATATGTTGTGAAAGTGGAAAATTCAATTAAAAAACAAAAAATAAAACAACCAAAAACGAAGTCATCATCAACGTGTTGCATACTGCATACAGAAAGTTGGAAAGGGAGGTACTTTATTGTATTGCAGCGTACTTGACGGTTCGTTATAGATCTAATTAGTTATAAAGTTTATTTTAGACAAAATGCATCTGTCAGGTAAACAGCATTCGGTCTAATATAATGTCATTTGTGAATGATTGCAACATTGCATCCTCCAGTAACTTGATTCAGCGATGCCGTTAATCATTACCTTTTGATAGAGTAGAGTTTCATGCCTGTGTTGTTTGTATATTTCGGAAACAATTTAGGAACTTCAATATCAAAATTTGAACAACGCAAAATGTTTTGTTACCTTTAATGTTGGTTGGAAAAAAACAAATTGGTCTCTGCGATGATTTTTTTCTCAAACAAATATTTGATATAGGTATTGTGCGATCCTGAAAGCAGTTGAGTTCAAGTACAATGTACATTGAAAAAAACCCATGCCATGGTAATACAATGGCAGCATTACATTCTTAAATCACTTTGGAATTTAAATGCAAACTTGATCAAAATTAATTAGAATCAATCACTCATACATGTAGTCATAAATGTTTCAATAGAACTATCACTATAATACACATCTAGTGTGATGTTTCACGTGTATTGCACTTAAATCAGTAAAAATCAATAAAATCATCAAATATGTAAAAAGAATATGAAAATAAAATTGAGGCCATTAATTTTTGTAGAGGCCAAATTTAAGGCCAGGCCAAAATTTGGGACCAAGCCTAATTTGAGACCAATAAGGATTTTGAAAACTGGCAATAAATGTTTTCCTTTTTTTCGCTTGTCCTTATTTCGGATTAGTCTGTCTCATCCCTTTAAAAAAAAACAATGCTGGGTGCCTGTACGTCCACAACTTAATTGAGCATATATAATAGCGGCGATGCAAAGTGTGAAGTTAAAGTTATCAGACATTGAGTGTAACGTTATCGTAATCGTGATGAATTCCGAATTTACACGCGAGTCACTATCTTATGTGTACCTGTAACATAAGTCTGTTGGTATGACGCTGTTTTGTTTGATTGTCAGACATTCAGTGTAGCTAAATAGAACAGATACTAAAAAATCCGCTTTATTTGTCGAAATTTCACATCTGTCTTCTGGGTTTTTTTTCTTCTAAAAATATACAATACGTAATCATTAATTAGGTTTGTTTATGAAATCATATACTATAATAATGGGGCTTATTCAGCAGAGAGCATAATGCAAAAAGGGAGCGCATGCGAGCACATCATAATGCATATACCTCGGGAGGGGGGCACAACCCTAAAAAGGCTTAGCGAAGGAGCACCACAAGGCAAGCTGACAAGTAACTTAAGATAAATTTGTTCAAACTGATGTTATATATGTAAAAGGGTAAAACTGGAGGCGCATACTTAATTCTTTCTAATCTTTCATATGCTTTCGCTGCCCCCTCCCCCCCCCCCTCCGGACACTCGCCAAACATGAATGCACACGTATCGCCTTTAATTTCTACAATTTCTATGTACATGTAGTTTATAGGCGAGGTCAAAATTCTATGGGGGTCAGTTTTCAACGTGTGGGGGGTCGTAGATCTACAGGTCTGGAATGGTTTTCTACTGTAGAAAAAGGACCCTACTTGTCATAGAATATTGACCCTGGGTCAGTTTTCTCCGTAGAAATTTGACCCTCGGGTCAATATTCTACGGGGGTCACTTTTCGTCGTTACACCGGCAACGTATTTTGGCAAATGTTTCATATAATGTTTGTTTTACTATCGTTCTTAAAGTTTAGGTCATCTGTGTATTGATTTACAATGACCTGAATATATAAACGTATGAAAACCTGTTATATAGAATTGTGAACACAAAATACTATAAATGAAATTAGGTAATAAAACAATTATTTAATGCCTGAGCAGTCAATAGACCAGAATTTTTCGCCTTAGCCTCGGGCAATAGAACACACTGAGCTGTTCCTTGCACCTTGGGAACCAACATGTATTTTGGTCATTGACTGCTAATGCATATAATACATTGAACTGTAATGTAAGCGTTTGACATACGACGGTTGGCTATAGTATGTAATTCCTTACGTTTAATTCATACTTTTACAGAAATACATTAAAGTATAATATGATATTTAATAAAACTAGATATAAGAATTTAGAGAAATCACTGATATATTGAAATACATGATATTGCACTAAACTTAGAAACACAGTGTACCTAGGCGATGCAATATCTACCGACTAATAAAAAACAATCTTTTAAAAACTGAAACGTCGTAAATGAAAGCTCCGGGAACATACTTACATCTAATTACTAATAAACAGCAACTGATTTTTTGTGACAAGCTGCGCTCACTCTCATATGTTGTGGCTATACATGTGTCTTATACTAATAAGTTTTTTATTTCATTGAGTATGTGGCTAATAATGACTAATTGACAATTAAAAATTGTTAATTACTTAAAGAAAATTAAAATTGTTAATAAGTAAAAGACACATGTAAATCTTTTACATCAAATAAAACTGTGTCGTTTAATATGTATTTTCATAAATAACAAACAAATGGATGTGTGCAAAATAATTATTTAAAAAATGTTTTAAACGAGGTCTATGGAACCTTATTGTATATACAAAAAACACGTCAAAAGGTTTATATTGAATGAAATAGGACAATTTATTCTTCCTTTATCAACACTTTTAGAGATGTGAGCATGCATAAGAGATGCAACGTATATCACGAGAGTGTTTTTATTCAAAATAAAGAGTGCCTAATTAAATTTTAATAATAAACCAACCATGCGAGAACCAGTCATGTCACTATCAATAAGAAGAATTGAATTAAAGGTGTGAGACGAGGTATTTACACGTCTCGTCTGACCTCCCCTCAAACTTAGCTCAAAGGTCAAGGAGTCAATTAGTAATGAATGACAAAGCTCAGACTGTAGGATAGCCAATGGTGCTGATACGCTGTAGACGCTGTTGCTGAGAATTTATTTTTTAAAATGCGCTAAAATCTTCTCTTTTTTTAATGCACACAATGCCGCTGTAAGCGTTACATCGGAAAATGATAATATTCGTATGATGGGGCATTTCCATAGTAAGTGTCTTTCATCAATCGTCTTTCGGGAAGTTAAATACTTACTTCTATCATCGTTGAGAAGGAACAGTCATGGTACTTATAATTATATGTGTACAATAACGTCGTGTGTAGAATAATTTTGATACATTGTGGATCAAGTGTTGGATTTGTTTCTTTAGATTGTGTGAACATGAAACAAGTTATCAGATGGATTTTACTCTTAAATATATGTATATGTGGTAAGCGTGTTAACTAATCTTATATCAATTAAAAAGAGACGATTTTGACTGCGTTTTGGTTTGTATTTTGTTTTTGGTTTTTTATGTGTTTCGTTTACAATTTATAGGATGGTTGAGAGTTGTCAATGGCATTCAACAACTTCATACAGACTGTCAAACGCTGGATACCATATACAGACAAAACCTCAGTATCAAATGCAATAAAGATGAAGTGGTATACGTAATAAACCAATTGTCTATAAACTCTTTAGGTAAACATTCCACAACTACTACAGGGAATACTGCAGAATGTCAGAATACAACAAATTCAACATGTTTTCGTTCTATCACATCGGATCTTTCCCCAGCTTTTACATCAAAAATAACTCGTTATTGTAACGGAAATCACAGTTGTACATTAGAATTCAGTGATTTAAATTCTTCCGCGAGGATATTTACAAATTCATGTAGATGCTGCACAGGTCACTTATATCATATAAGGATTGGAGTTTCTTTTGAATGCCTACCTTGTAAGTATTTTGTCAATATAATGGACTGCTTTTCAACAGATGCCAATTATTATCATACCAACATAAATATTCCATTGACTCTCCTATATGAAAGTTTGAATTGGTATTGGTTGATTGTAAAATATTTAACCTCTATTGTCATTAAAAACATTTACACTGATTTTCCGTTCAGTAATAAATTGAAATGCTTATTGTCATCGCTTTTTAAGGCCTATTCGAAAATCTAAACATCTTTCAAGCTTTGTTTCGCGTCTAATATATTTTATCGTGAAAGGATTTTTCATGTTCAAACTTAAGCAAAGAAGCAATAGTATAAATTATTATTGGATTATGTTTTATCTGGACAAGGTTTTCTAGAAAACAAGATGTTAAAAAAAAAATGATGTGCAATATATGTTCCAATTATTTGAGATATATATATAATTATATATTTGTTTTGTTCTATAATCATTGATAACTTTAAATAAATACATGTATTTCGTATTCAAATTGTTAATATACAAACTGGTTCAGCAAAACGTCAAGTTCCTGTTGGAAAAAATATTACCGAAACCGGAGAAGGGTTTTTGTATCTGACGTCGAATGAAAGTGGACGATGTCTCATTAGGGGATCCATTGAATCAGCCAGGATCCTGGAACAGACCAACATGACTTTCACTGTCAGTGACAGAAAATCCCGGCTCTGTACAGGTAAACTAAGCCGCATATTACAGGACTACACATGACAGTATATAAATGTAACAGGAATATTATTTTCGAAAATCGTGGTACTGTGGGTTGGGTTAGTGGGGGTTAGTGGGCGTAATTTACTAAATATTTTGCTTAAATATGATATGTGTTTCCTGCTTTAAAGTAGAGAAAATAAGCCGCCTATAAATTTTTTTTAATAGATAAACATGAAATTACATGCATAGCCTTCGAAACTTATATTAAGAAATAAATCTAGAATGATAAAAGAAACCGATTAAACACTAAACACAACTCTGGTTGTGAAGAATTTGACAATCGTAAATAATACAGCTGACTCTGTTAGGGTAGATTTCTATAATTACAAAATCATATGTTTATTACATTTCTGCTGCATATGTTCTGTTTAATGAAAAGTATATATATATAAATATATATATATATATATATATATATATATATATATATATATATATATATATATATATATATATATATATATATATATCTTTTTATTAAAAGAAGTTACTGTACTAATTACCTCGATTAATGTTATGCAAATTATAGAAGCAATAAATATGATTAAAATTTTGAACTCATAACTTCAAGATCTATGTACTTCTCATTAAATAGTTTATTTCTTTATTAATTTTAAGAGGTACTTACCAATGGATCATTCAACTACAACGAAGATCTGTCGTGTTTACGGGATATTGATGTGTTGCTTCTGGATATTCAAACAATTATAGATACTTGGCCGAGAAAACTGTGGATGGAATTTAAAGGTATCCACCAGGATCTATATGTAATATAATACACAAATGCATGTATATGCGTGCATATCTATATCTAATCTGCTCTTGTGCTATAAAACGACCACTTTTATTTCATTTGTATTTTTGTAAAAGCAATTGCTTCCATTAACTTTCTTTCTAGTAACAGGGGTTTTATTGCAATTAACCCCCTTATGATCTCTTACTCTCCCTCCTTTTTAAAAAGAGTAAATTGCAATTTTAAATGTTCTAATTCCTTTATCACTAGGAATGTTGTATCTCCTTCAAGAAATATTTCTTCATATGGATGAATATTTTATGCGTTTATCACCAATGAATCATTCTACGCTTGTTAAGAAGTTCATACCCAATGCCACAATTTAGTTTACTAATTCTAGGAAACTGAATGTTTATTATACCCGCACTTTCTAAAGAAAGTTCGGGTATATTGTTGTTGTCCTGTTCCGTCCGTCCGTCCGTCCGTCTGTCACGTTTTACTTTCTCAAACTGCTCTTACATCTTATAAACCAGCAAACTGAACTCTTGGAGTTTGATTTGGGGTATCATGTTGTTTTGTAAAAAGGTTTCAAAAATTCTCTGGTAGTCCTTGGGGTCAAATAATTGGTAAAAAATGACGTTTTTTCACATAAAACCTTCTTCCTCGAACTCCTCCTACATTTTCAACAATAGACAAATCATCTTTTGGAATATGTTTTGGGGTATCCTATAGATGCGCAACAAGGTTTCGGAAATTTCAAATTTGCCCTGGGGGTCATTTGGTGGCTAAAAAATGACGTTTTTTTTTACAAAAAATCTGATTAAAAAAACGTCATTTTTTTTGGCAGTAGCCAAATGATCTAGAATATGATTGGGGGTGTCATTTTGAAGTGTGATCAGGTTTCAGAAATTTTTTTTTCAACACAGGGAACAGTGGGCAACAAAAAACGACGTTTTTTTTGCAAAAAAAGTATGGTTCCCAGAACTCCTTTTACAACTTTTGGAGTAGCTCTGTCATCTCTTGGGATATGATTGGGGCTGTCCTATAGATGTGCAATAAGGTTTTAGAAATTTTAATTTCATCCAGAAAGTCAAATAGTAGCAGATAATTGACGTTTATCTCTCCTAAACAAAACCTACATCCCAGAACTCCTCTTATGATTTAATGAATAGACACATCATATCTTGGGATATGATAGAGGCTGTCCTAAAGATGTGCAGTAAGATTTTAAAAATTAAAATTTCATCTAGGGAGTCAAATAATAGCAGAAAATTGACGTTTATCACTCCTTAAAAAACCTAGATCCCAGAACTCCTCTTATGATTTAATGAATAGATACATCATATCTTGAGATATGATAGGGACTGACCTATAGATGTGCAATAAGATTTTGAAAAATTTAATTTAACCCTGGAAGACAAATAGTAGCATGAAATTAACATTTATATCCCATGTGCAGATCTAGAGGGGGGTCAGGGGTCCAGATCCCCCCTTCAAAATTCAAATTTCTTTAAATTACATTTCATTTAAAAAAATTGCCGAAAAAATGCTTCGGACCCCCCTCCCCCCCCCCCCCCCGGCAAACTCAAATAACTGTTGCCCCCCCCCCCCTTCCCCTGGAAAAATTTTATGTATGTATGTATCCCTACTTAAACTTTAAATAAAATGACGGTTTTTTCTCTTAAAATAAAAAACCTTGCATTTATTTTTGCTTAAAATTAAAAAAAAACCTTACATTTACACTTTTCTTAATTGTTGAATGATGTATTAAAATTAAAATATAATTTGCGGTCTAAAAGTTTAATAAACTGGTAAAAAATGTTTTTTTAAAAAAAATCGCATTACACCTTGCATAATTGACAAATGATCTATTGAGATATGATCAGAATTAGTTAAATGTTACACATGGAGAGAGACTCATCACAAGAAAGCATGGAAACACCAGAAGGAAGAGAGAGAGAGAGAGAGAGAGAGAGAGAGAGAGAGAGAGAGAGAGAGAGAGAGAGCTAAAACAGATAACATGTAATGGTTCGGACTGGGGTGGTGTGGTTGATTATGGGTGCTGATTCTGATATGTTAATCAAAGTAACAAAAATTATAAGATATACATGGATAATTAGAAAGATAAAATGATTAGTATTGTAATAGGGTGCATTTTATGATAATAATTAAATTCATGCATTATTCATATTTCATCAACATCATCATCTTCATCCTCCATTTCATTTATATTTTACATGTACATATTTAGAAACAGACTATTATCCCTATAACTCCCTGTCTTTTATGCACCTATCAAGAAATTATTATTTGATTATCTATTCTAGTGGCTTCTGATATTTTATAGCCTTAAGGCATTTCACCTGTATGGTCACTTTAATACATGTGCACATGATCAGGTGGTTTACTATAGCCAATAGAATCCTTTAATCTCTATATCTGAATAAATGAAGAACCCTTAAGTGGACTTGTTAATCTTTGGGACAACCCACTATCACAGTATCATTCACCTTGGGACTTAAAATTGAGTCTTTTCGATATAAAAAGGTACTAAATTACAGCATACTAGTATATATACATGTAATATATGTTGTTGAAAAGTAACAGAATTTTTAAAAATGACTGAAAACTGCAACATTGATTTAGGTTTAAAAAATGTGTATTACTACATTTATAGAAACATGCATTTATTTCTTCTGAATTTATGCTAATTTAACTGATTAGGGGAATCCAGGTGGACACAGGTACATTCTACCTGTAACCCCTTAGAGGACCCCATAATTGCCTAAAATAATTAGGTGTTTGTTTTGGCGAGTAGCCGTTCGGGGAATAAACCATCAGAAGTCCTTTTTTCTGCCAATTATACAAGTTAAAATTAATAACAATAAATGATTAAAATTAAATGTTTATCCTCCACACCCCCCATCGGATTCAGAGTCTTCTTTAAGGTACCTCACTACACCCAGACTTATAATTTTTAAGACACTACGTCACAAGATGGCGATTTAAATCTTTTGTTAAACTGTTGATATCGTTCGATTCGGTTGTATATTGTCGTAGCTCAGTGGTTAAAGTATTGGGTTTCTGAACTGCAGATCATGAGTTTGAATCTGCCTGGAGCTTTTATTCAAGTTTACTGAATTAAATTTTCTAAAATGTAATTTTTCATCCAAAATTGCACATTTTTTTTGCCTATTTGACTTAAATACTTCTTATCCATTATGATATCTATCATAATCAAGTAATTTTCTGCTGATTTGAGAAAATATTTCAAGGTGTAGTGAGCCACCTTAATACATTCTAACATGTGTACAGTAGCAAATTTTAAATCATTTCTTGATTGGTATTTTTCTCTAGATGCCCATAAAGATTTTGGAAATTGCTTTTTAATTCTTATCGATAAGATAAACAAAATGTTATATGTATTCGGGGCAATTGTAATCCTAAACAAAGCAGGGTCATCAATAGGCTAGAAATTACCAACATGGATCAAACACTATACATATGAATAAGATAAAATACTTTATTATATCCAGTTCTGGAAAGTCAGGGTGTCTCCAAGGGGGCATAACCTATATACAATTTGATGCGCACAAAGAGCAAGAATAAATATGGGGGATCTCAAAAGTTAAAAATTATCAATGTTTATCATCATTTCCTATTTCAGAGGGGTGGGGGTGGTTTAAAGACAACTCCTGGGGGTCATGTACTTGCACCATTTGATGCATCATAATGATTTTAGAAACAAGAATATAGTTGGTTTAGTGGTGGGGATCTCAACAGTTTTCAAGATTAATGGTATTTTCCTGTTTCATTGGGTCAGAACAATCCCATAGGGTCATGGCCTACATTTTATTTGATGCATCATAATACATTAAGAAAAAAGACCCTTTCCTCCCAATTAAATAAAACTCATATAGACATGATAAGTCTCTACACTCATTTAAATGTAATACACAAATTTAATATAAACTGTCACAGGGTCAATATGGGGTCAACTTAATATTTAAATCTGACAAATGAAAAAATAACTTTTGCAATTAAAATGACAGAAACTGTACAAATGTGATAGGATATGTTTAATGATGAGCTTATTTAGATATTTTAAAAAAGATGATGATACAGTATGCTGGCAAAGGGAGATCACTTATTTAGAAAGTGAAAGTAATTAATACATATGTATACCGGTGTCTCATAATATTGTGCGAGTACTACATGTATTATGCTTACCTATATTGGTCAACATCATAATGATAATCCAATTAGAGCACAATATGAATCTATTAATTAGCTGATCATCACAAAAGAAATGTTTATGCATGTTAATTAATCCTATTCTGTACATGGAAAACACATATCGTTATGTACACCACGTGAAAGCCATCTAACTGAAGAGCTGGGTAAAACTAGTACCCGGTAATGCGACCTGTAGACCTGTGTTGTGTACGTAACTTCGGACAAAGATCATTTTCTTGTAACATGCATGTATTTTCATGACTTTATTCTTTTAAACCCCTTGTACTGTTTTATTCGGTAAAAATATGTAAAGCACACATTTCAGCTTTAAGGTGGTACGTACAGGACACCTGCATATTGTAATGAACTCCATATTGCAGAAATAAACAATAAAGTATAAATATAATAATTCACCCAAAAATAATGTTACCTAACAGTGAAGTGCAATGGGTTAGAGCGTTAACTACATGCTGTAGAGAGTTCAAATGCTGCTGGGGCTTTTCTATATTTTACTTCAGATTCCAAAATTTTAAAAATTTATCTTTTTTTGCTACATACCTGTATTGTAAAAATTTAAAATTATAAAACGTCACTGTGAAAGAATTTTGATTATAATGCACTTTACTACATGTACAGGCTTTCGTTGTTATCAAAATATTCTGATGTTTCTTTATCCATAAGGAGTGTGTGTGTGGGGGGGGGTGGCAAAGTAGTATGTAACTGTGTTTGCGGGGGGTGGGGGGATTGGGGTCCGAGGTGTATTGTTTGGTAATTTTTCTACATGTATTAATATAATGTATTAATATAAATTATTTTTTTCAAGGGTGGGAGGGTCTGGACCCCCCACCCCCCACCCACTCCAATCCCTTCTCTAAATCTGTGCACGCGATGATGTTGGCACATAGAAGCAAATCTAAATTAAGCCGGCAACCGCCGAGGGAAGGGGGCATAATTTAATTTTGTTTGTAATAATTATATAGACCATACTTTCTATGAAATGAAAAGATTATTGATTAACTGAAAATTCACATGCAAACAGTTCAACCACAACTGTACATAAAGGGCCGCTCATGTGTATTATCATCGTCAGAACCCACAGGTTTTCTATCCGTTATACTGCATGCAGTGTAACGGATAGAAAACCCGTGGGTTCCGATGATGGTGTATTATGTGCACGTGGCCTTTGTTTTTACTAAAACTGGTACAAAACAGTGTTATTTAGGGGCAAACACTTGGTGCGGGTATTACTGTCTAATGACAGCATCTAGTTAAAATTTATTTTTGGTTTTACCTGTTTGTAAAAGTTAATTAAAACTGCCAGAGTACTTTTAAAGTCTTCCATTATAAAGTACTTTTCTAATTAATATAACGGTCATGCAGGGACTTCGTTGCAATTGGACTGCGGGAACAACATTCAATTTCCATCCGTTGTACGCGTAGTTCAAGATTCGGAACAGAATGGTGCTTCTACATTTCTTCCAGTGATAATTGGACTTGTTGCTGGACTCCTGCTTTTATTAGCTCTGATTCTGGTTGTACTCAAAAGGTAATTAACGTGATTGAGAAAAACACGCCATCCTGTTTTTCTTTTTAACAAAATGAGGGTTTCCAACATTAAGGGAGATATTTACTTTAATTAAAGATAAATAAGATATATATTCATATATCATTGAAGGACGCAATAACTTAGGTGATTGCGTAATTCATAATATAATTTCTTAATTTAACACAGAAAGCACGCTCTAACGATAAAAGTCGAGGCAAAGCATCGTCCCATTATTGCAACGACCACACTTGAAGGAGATCAAGATTGTACATGTTACAACAATGACGTTGATAAACCTCGAAATGACACCAACGACGTACAAGGAACATCATCTTCGTTTGATGAATCCTTCTATAGCATGGAAAACACCGATGCCAATTACGCCCTAATAAATATTAAAGAGAACACTTCCGAATCTGGGAGACACGACGGGGAACAGAATGTAAAGAAAGGAACGGATGATACCGAGTGGTCCCGAGAGGAGTCACAAGATACAAACAGTGTAATTCCCAGGCCCAGTAAGACAGCAGAGAACAAACCTAACACAATCATCGGTGAGGTAACTGGAGATGTCTACGCCGCTGTATGTAAAACGGACGATCTGAAAAGCGTACGTATTACTGGACCGAAAGGCGACATCTATACAACAGTTTCCATGTCTTCAAATGTAGAATAGCTCTTATAAAGAGTCCCATATTGGACTTTTGACGACTATAGTTGATTCCATATAAGGCATACTGCAAATGTAATTAATTTGCGCACACAGTAAGCTTTGTTTACTGTACGATACATCAAAAATCTTTTAAATGTTTATTGCAAATGAGCTTTCTTTTGAGCTGCATGAATTTACCTTGAGATTGTCACAGTAAAACAATTGCATGTAAACAGTAAACTCTCGCTATTATATATTTATGCGTCACAATTCCAATGGGTACATTTGTTGGTATTTTGGAAAGCAACATTACACCGAATTCAGAGTTTACCTTCTGTATGAGCAGGATGGTAAACTTTCTGCGTTTTTTATATTGTATTAAAGAACGATCGTATACTTGTTTCCTTTACCATATCTTTTGACAATATCTAACCTCTCTCACAAACATTAGTTAGTCATATGATTTGTAAGGCATGAACATCCCATTCCCCCAGATGATCTATTGAGGCTTCATAAACACTATTCAAGGGTTTACAATTAACAATCTTATACTTTCAAAAAACATTTCCTTTAGAAGATGAAATAGCCTACCTAGAGCAAAGTTATACCCTGGGGTAAAAAAAAAATGCACTGTCCACGCCTCATCATAGTTTTATTCAAATTGTGACAATTTTGATTTCATATAATTTGATTGGTGATGATGAGTTCCACATAAATATCGTTTGTTTGATAGTTCTATGCAAATTTAAACATGAATGTATATGAATTGTTATGTTCAGTTAATCAATTTATTGTTATTTAAACTTCTATTTGGATCATCGACTCAAATCATTAGACAACAAAGGATATATACTAGTATAACAAAGCACTTATCTACAGGATGTGAGCTTGTGGGATAGTTCTTTCTTCAAACCCTAAAAACCATAAAAAATTCTCGTCGACAAGCTTTTGGGAATAGCTCCGGCTGAGGGTTTGATAAAAGAGCTACCACACTTTTAGCGAGTGGATAAATGTATATCGTTCTTCCTGGTATAATTTGTTTTAACAAAAAAATATAACATGACATATACATTATATTTGTAAAAAATAAATTCAAAAAGGAAGGACAATACCACTTAATTAAAAAATGTTTAAGTTCATTTAAACAACACGTCAGGCCTGAAATAAACCATAAACGGATATTTTAGTTTATACTTATAAATGTAGGATGAATATTAACAATTTTTTTTAAATTCAGAATTCAGAAATTTTAAATCAATCAGATGTATATCTAACATTTGTAATGTAATCCAGCTGTGTGGACAAGAACATTATGTAAATCATAATAAGAAATACCCAGATGCTCTTACTACTCTTAAGTCTGCGCTTGTGTGTGTCGCCATACATAAGATGTACCCATTATACATTATAAACATATGAAAATGCATTTTTAAATATATATTTTTAGCATCATCTTGAATTCAGCTACTCTATTTTTTTAAACTCTTTACATACATTTTTAATCTATTGGAGTAATTGTTACATTAGTTATTTGATAATTTATTAAAAGCCCCGCAGTACAATTCCAATTTAATTTTGCTCTACACGTAGATCAGAGTTATAATAATTCAAACTTTGAAAAAATGTATAACGTTTGTGTATTTGGTTTTTGCTTTTCTGCTGGGTTTGAGGATTTTATCATCTGATGTTTCTCGGTCTTTGCTTACATTTTTCAATTGATTTTACTTAGAATTGCATTACTTATTTTACATTGTTTTAATATCTTTATCACTATTTTTTCTGTACAATTTTTTGTTAATGACCAATTTCAGTTTTTTATTTTTTTATGTGTGTTTTTGTAACGCCGAAATAGACAATTGTATACATAAGTTAATTAATTATTATATTGCTCTCATTATGTTATAATTAAACTTAATGTTTCCTTCCAGGTATGAACAATACATTTACAATTTAGTTTGTCTCGTGTACTCGCATAAACGAATGTTCTAATTCAAACTTGTGATGTTGTATAGATTTATTCTTTATTGTCGTAAACCGAAGACAGGTCTCATATACATGTATGGTTATCAATCGTCGGTGATATTTTCTCGATTTTAAAATGTTCAACCCAATGAGTAAATATAAATCTTTATATTTGTTTTAAAGTTATGAAAATAATGACTAAGTTATGAAAACACGCACCTGTTTGTAGGCACGTGTTAGTATTCACGCGATTGATAAGAGATCCATCATAAAAGTGTGAGGGACCTAACCAGAATACGACATTCATTACTAATATTCACAAAACAGAGGAATGAGAGATTGCACCATTCCGTTTAAGAAATAAAGTACGATTTTTCGTATATAATGCAAAAATTCCTGGTTGTAATCGTATGTACAGTCCGACTTTAATGTTTCTTATCTTTTCTTGACTACTTACAGGGTTCTTCTTTTTCATTGGTTATACCGTTGGAAATTCCAGAAACGTGCGACAAGTTCTACAAATTTAAATCATTTATCCAGACCTTCTGAATATCAAATAAACTAGTTTGTGGATTTGTCTGAATACAGCGGAGGAAATGTGAATTGTAAAATGCGAATATAAACATCACATATAAACATTACAACGTTGACTAACTCAATTCCAATTTTATACAATGTGCAATACAGATGAAATATACCATTCCTTAACTATTAAGACTGGAATATCACTTTTTCTGCAGGAAAACTCTTACGAATTTTTCCAGGAAATATCCCGCTCTTGAACCAGATTTTACGAATCTGAATTTTAGCGAGTGTTCTTCTTTGTTCGTGATTCAGGAAGTTGATATTTAACGTTGAGAAGAAATTCTATCGTTTTCAAGAAAGTCCAAAGCATTGTGGGTTAATTTAGAAGTACATGGATTTCTTTCTCTTGACTTTCTGAATGTTATTTTTTTCTTGATCAACTTCAGTTTGAAATTTTTTATTGTTCGTTTGTTCGATTAGGTTGAATATATATAAATATTGTTCTTGTTAAATTATATTTAGGTTTTATGTTTCCTTCCTGGTATGAACACTAAATTCACATTGTAAAACTGTTTTTTTGCGATGGATACTTAAATATGCTCATTTAAACCTGTGATAATTAAGGTACAAACAAATTGATTGTTCTATATTTGTTCTTCATCGTCAGAAATCCGTTTCTATAGTCTCATTTATGTATCTTTACTTGCCTCAGACTTTCTCCGGAACACGCTACCGACCCCAGAAAATCAAAAGTGTTAACTTTACATCGAGATAAAGAGTCGTCATTTGTACATGTAAAAAACACTGCACCACTTCAATTTACGGGGCTAGTGATGGTGTTTAAAAGATATCAGAGGCAAGTAAAAGGACAATATCAGTAGTACAGAGCATGAAGAATTTAATGGTACTATAATAAGGTTAATCAGTCCAAAACAGGCGCACGTATTTGTGCGCAATAAATACACAATTTTTTTCAATGGGTGGCACTGTAGCTCCCAGGTCGTCCATCCGAATTTTTATAGACCGCGACCTGCATCTGTATGCAAACACGCTTTTGTTTGTATCACGTGTTACCAATTACGCGATTGGTGATAGCTCCACGACGATAGTGTGAAGGGCTTAACCAAAATAGGACATTAATTATTTACAAAACCGATAAATAAACGACATTGTCAAATTTCATTTCAGAGATAAAGTATGAGTTTTCGTAAATGTTGCAGAAATAGCCTACGAGGTCGAGAAAATTAATGTTGTTTTGAAATATGAAAGCCGTCAAACAAACATTACAACCATGACTATGTGCAAAACAGAAGAAATATATCGTCTTTTTAGTATTAAAGCTTAATTTTCACTTTTAGTGTCACATTTTCGAGAGAAAAAACCATTATTACGCACTAGAACAAGTTTCCACAAATCTGAATTTGATGGAGCATTTCTGTAGCGAGTGTCTCTGATCGTGTTTGAGGACGTTAACTTCTTATTGGACTAGAGAAGTAAAATGCTGTCGTATTCAAGAAAGAACAAAGAATAGTGTTTTTTTATGATATACATGGATTTCCTTCTCTAGACCTTTTGTGAATATGAAAAAATGAACATTAATATATGGATCTTGCTGTATATGTGTGGTGAGTAAAGGACAAGTGCACTTATGGGCCCCGGTAAAAAGTGAAAAGATGAAGATTCAAATTAAGCATTATTTTTTATTTCACATCATCTATTGATATTTAAACCATAAGAACCAACAGGTTTTAGCGCTGAATATAGTGTATAGAAATAGGACGAAGCTTTACAACGTAGTGGGGGTCAGCCGATATTCGTCATTTAATATTATGAAAAAATGACATTAACAAACCGTCAACCATCTCAAAAATCCATAAAACGAAATACAAATTCAAAGCAGAGCAACACGGACCTCCAAGATAGAGGTAGGATCAGGTGCCTAGGAGGAGTGAGCATCTTCTGCTGACCTGTCACATCCGCCGTGTGCTCTTTGTCGTAATCGTGAAAATAGAAACCGCAAAAGTCCGTAGACAATTAGGTAATTAATTATGGTCTAACTATTAGTATGAAAAACGTCAGTCAGCATGCGACTCAGTGGAAGATTGTATTTGCTGACAAGGTCGTCGTATCGACCATAGAACTTACGAAAAGATGACTTTAAACGAGACTGTTGATAGTCCTGTTTTATCAACTTGTTTGTCAGTAGCTTGCCTCGTCTTAGAAACTGTTCATACGAAGAGCATGCCCTTGCGTATCGAATTAACTGAGAGACAAAAACACCATATGCAGGTGATGAAGGTATATTGCTACATAAGTAAGGAAAGTTGACAATAGAAAAATTTAAGTCATCGCGTTTATCATAAAGTTTTGTTGTTAGGTTACCATCAATGTCCATTTCCAGTAAAATATCCAAATATGAAACAGATGACGCTGACTCTGTGGTATCTTTTATTTCAAGTTCACTGGGATATATCGAGTCGACGTAAGTATGGAAATAACAATTGTTAATTGATAATACGTCGTCGAAATACCTAAATGTTGAGTTGAAGGCCACAGCGAGTGATTTATTTTTTTCACGTACAAGTTTTTGAATAAATTCTGCTTCATAAGAATACAAAAATAGGTCTGCTAACAATGGGGCACAATTGGTACCCATGGGAATTCCAACAGATTGTTGAAAGACTTGATTTCCAAAAACTACATAGATGTTGTATATCAGAAATTCAAGCATCTTTTTAATGTCAACTTCAGAGTACTTGTGTGTGCAATCAGAATGGTTTTTAACAAAATAGTTTTTTAGATTTCCAATGACAAGGTAAGCATTTTTACGACTTCCATTTTTATTGAAGAAACAACTGTCGATGATATCAAAAAGTCTGGATTTTAATTTGTCGTGGGGAACGGTTGTATAAAGCGTTGAAAAATCGTACGTTTTGATGCTATTGATTTTGGTAAGATTTTGTGACCTCAAAGTTTCTAATAATTCTTTGGAGTTTTTTAGTATCCACATCTGATTCACACCACTTCTGGAGTAGATTGTTGTACAGTACTCTTGAAGCTTCTCCTTAACTTCTGTAAGAATTTTAGTAAGGAGTAAAGAGAGAGGTTTTGTAGAACATTTACTGGATTATTTACTATTATATAATCGTAAATCGAGGACGGGCATTCAATTCAAAGTCTTTGTTTGCTGTCAGCCTTACCGTGTACAAACTTGTGGAAAAGATAAAAGACACATTATATATATAGAAAACTCCTGCGAAAATAAGAACTTTGCACAACATTTGGCTGGTACCAAAAATATGAAAAACGTATGAAAATTTCAAGGTTTTTCCTACAACAAGTGGCAGCTATTACTTGCATGACCCAATGTTTCAACGCACGTATGGAATAAATTACTTCAAACATTCACGTGGGTTCTATCCTGGTAGTCTTGTCAAATGTGATCGCTGTAAAACACTGGCACGTTTTAAATTGCTTTCCATCAACTTTGTATGGTCAGGAATGTTTGTTTGATCACAATGGTTATATGCAACTTCAAAGCTTTATTCGATCTGTTTTTCAGACGTAAAATAATTCATAAAGTATAATTCAGCAAACGCGCCATTCGATCAACCAACAGAATAATGTTGATTTAAATGTCTCCTCCCTCTTATTAAATAGACACCATTCAAGTAGGTTTGGAACGATTTTTCCGGATTTAGATTATCTATAGACATTTAATAATCCTCAATTGTTTAAACTGTATGCTAATTTTGGTAAATTTAAGCATGCATATAAATCAGAAGTAACCACCAGTGCTTAAATATTACGGGGAAAAAGCAATTTGTTGATATTTTCTACATAAAAACGGTACTGAACAAGGACCCATTCTCTATAGCTTAAGTGCACTTGTTCTTTGAGACAAGACGTGATTTTACAATGTTAAAACTACATACTATGAAGCTAATTGAAATGGTTTATAATTTGCAGGATGGTTGAATGGTGTCAAAGGCATTCATGCTACCTGTAACTCGATGGAAGGCTTGTCACAAGCCAAAACCATTATTAGTTGCAAACAAGAAGAAATGATATACGTGAATGAGCAATATATTAACTTTTTAGGTAGTGTGAATAATAACACCGAATGTAAGAATTCAAGCTCTTCAAAATGTTTCCGTACACTTCCCAAGGATTATGTATCCTATTTCAATATATCCAAATCTTGTAACGGAAAAGAAAAATGCGCAGTGTGCTACAATGATATGCGTTACTCTGCAATACAATTTGCAAACTCTTGTAAATACAGCAAAGGGAATGACTTCAATCAAATTAAAGGGAGTGACTTCGATCTAATTCTGATTGGAGTTTCCAATGAATGTTTTAATTGTATGTATTCTTTTAATTTATTACATGTATATTACTTCGCAACACTTCCAAAATATCTGGCACTTAATTTATAGTACATGATTTACTGAAAATTTATCGTTCTTTAAACTCAAAGATAGTGCATTTGGAGTAGATCCTACTTTAACTCCTGTGCGGTTAGATTAAAGCATTGGATGTTGGAATTGTAGAGGGTTTCCCAATTTTGTAAACTATACTTACGTTATAACTTAGTACGACTTGCATGTATTATCGAATCAGCCGTCGGGATTTTATGAAGAATTTGTCAACATAATATCAAATACACAGTTTTGATTTACATTATAAATACTGAAGCGTTGAAAATTGAAGTATTGATTGAAGTTGGTTTAATTTTGGAAAATATCATGATCTGGAGAGCCTCACAACAATTTGCAAATTTACATATGAATGAAAAAAAATATCCGAAAAGATATGAAAAAGGTGGAAAATTCAGATATCCAACAAAATCCGACAAGGTCCATTATTTAAACCTGGTACTTTTGGGTATTAATCCATTGCAAAACACCCATTGGAAAGTTTCTTGTGAATGAAACAGGAAAAAAAACAACTCTTGGCAATTATTCGGGACATTTAATCAGCCGAATAATTTTGCAAAGTTCTTTGACTAGTCATACAGTCCAGTTATACATGTTATTTTTTAACTGCATATTTTAAAAGGCAGGTTTAATGCATTCGTGTTGAACAATCTCAGACTTGTGCAGTGATGTTGTGGAAGTGTAATCAAACGAAGATTTTGATCCTCAAGTACCTACAACTTTTGAAAATTTTAATTCAAAAGCACTACAGATTGTGGGCATAGTAAATATATCTTTATTGAATTATGACCCTACATGACCCCAGTTTCCCATTCGGGTTTTTTTTTACAATGACAATACACTTTCTCGTGTAAAATTTTGATATAACCTTTATCAGCTTCTTAACTTATTATCCAGATAAAAATCAAATTATTGTCCGAAAAAATATTTCCGAAACACGAGATGGATCTCTGTATCTGAGGTCAAATGAAACTGGGCGATGTCTCATCAAGGGATCCATTGAATCAGTCAGGATCCTTGAACAGGTCAACATGACTTTCACTGTCAGTGGTAGAAAATCCCGCCTCTGCGCAGGTATTAAAGTTTGCCTAAATTTGACTTTGATAATGGTTATAATGGAAATCACTGAAAATGGAAATATTCTTGTAGGGTTACATTTCACGAATTTTGTATCATACAGTTTTAAATGTGAATGTATTTGTATTTAGATGATAGAGTCATAAAACAATTCTTTGATTTTCTAGCATAAATATTCAGTCAAGGGTATTTAGTATAATTTTATTTACTATTGTTCATCATATGCATAACCTAACTATACTTAACTATAAATGATAAATTACCAATAAAATAAAATTTGTATTTGAACAAGTGAACAATAATGACTAGTTTGATGAAATTAGGGAATATCAATTTAAAATTCATTCAAAATGGCTATACTAAGATAGAAATTTAAGTCATGCATTTTTAAGTTAAGAACACAGCTTAACATGCAGCTTGCTTTTATATACTACTTACACATTGTTTTAAGCAATATGAGCTGCAACTTTCAGGCTGATTTTTTTTTAACGAAAGTGTTATTTTCTACTAAAATGACAAAAATATCATGGTTTTTAAATTTCTGTTAGCCTTATTTCTGTGTAAAAAGCCATTTAAAAGCCTTAATTGAAGCAAAATTGAATTATTGTCGTCCTGTACAAAAATTGAACTGCTATATATTCCTTAGAAGAAAAATCTTTCTTCTGACAAAAATTAATGAATTTGTCAAATTTCATTTTTCATAAAAGTTAAAGTTACATGCAGACTTAGCATACTAGCAGGATTTTGTAGCAAAATAAAATTCTAAAAGATACAGCTCATATTGCTTTAAGTGTTTTTAAGCGCATAGAAAATATTAAGACTTCTTGCAAACACTAAACTTAGATTTAAAAAAAAAAAACAAGAGGCACATATACCTTGATTGACCTATGTGTATAAAACAAGTCTGTCAAAAATCAATACACTAGTAAATTAACAATTAAATGAAACAATGCAAAAAAAATATTATGGTTTCGAAATACTGAAGAAAATACTTAATGGATGTAAACATAAACTTAATAAGATTCCAATATTAAAATGAAGTTTTGTTCCTCTATCATTTTATTAAGAGATGCTGCCCAATGGATGGTTTATATACAATGAAGACCTGTCGTGTTTAGTGGGTATTAACGGGTTCTATCTGGATATTCAAACAATGGAAACAAAATCCAGAAAACTTTGGATGGAATTTAAAGGTATGTAAGCCGGAGTCTTCTTTAAAAAAGCTGCATTTATCCTTCGGTTTTGTTAGTTTATGTTGTAATCATTAAGGTATCTCACTCCTCACGTTTTGATTTCATTGCGCAGATGATCATTATATTTTAAATAAATATGAATTTATTTATTTAATCATAACAAAAAGATTATTATTTCATAATTACACAATATTCGTAAAGAAAATCCATCTGAATTCAACAAACAAACAAGTTTTCGGGGAAACTTTTTTTTCGTGCGGAAGGTTTTTTTTTTTTGGATGAGAATGACAGAAACAAGCAATTTCATGAATTTTCGATATACTGTTTTTTTTATTATACTTTATCCATTGTTCACATTTTAAACATTTGATAGGTTTGTAACATATTCTATAGGTTCTGTGTGACATGTACAAAATTAAATCTTGAGAGAGTGATGGACGTTTAGCATAAAATCATGCAAATATATAGAAAATAATTTTGCGAGAAGTTTACCTTTGAAGCCATATATAAAAGAAAATTGACATCACTGACCCCCCATGTTTTATAATGTCAAAATGACACTGAATACATTATCTAGGCAACTTGATTAATCTTTTAAAATTCTTGATATTCAACAAGTTCTATTTCAAATAAAATTGTAACTATTATAGAAATTGTCTATTTTAAGTGCTAAAGGTCGCAAATAAATTAATGCAGCTTCGTACAATTTTGTTTTCGTAATCTCTTTATTCAGTGTGACCATTGTGCATAATTATAAACAATATAATACATAATAATATGTAATACATATAATACATAATACATAATGTAAATATAAGCATTAAATGATTTATTTTTGACGTCGTCGTGTCAATAACTATCGTCAGTTGATCAGACAAATATTCATAACGCGCTAACGCGCGTTATTCAATTTGTCTGCCCACCTAACGGCAGTTATTGACACGACGACGTCAAAAATAAATAATTCAATGCTATAATACAGCTATCAATTACGCTTATACTACTTATACTATAATACCTGTACACTTTAAGAGATAAAACTGCCAATGATTGTTCAAATTACTCTGTCTAATCAGGAACTTCGTTACACTTGGAATGTGGGGACAACATTCAGTTGCCAAATGAATCAGAACCAAATGATGAATCTACTTTATTTCCGATGATAATAGGGCTTGTTGCTGGACTCCTGCTTCTACTAGTTCTAATTCTGATTGTACTTAAAAGGTAGGTAACTGTTGCTAAACATTAGAGGAAGACTATAAATACTTATTTTTATTTTGATCAGGATTTTCGACAATTAAAGAAATACTTAAGATTTAATGCTAAGATATAATATTCATAGATTGACTGTAGCATAGTGTTCAATAATGTTTTCTTACATAAACACAGAAGAAAAGCTCTAACGACAAGGGCCGAGACAAAGCATTGTACCATGTCTGAAGGGACCACGCTTCAAGAATATCAGAATCGTATATATTACAACGATGACGCACTCAAATTTCAAGATGACGTTGAGGACATACAAGATATATACATTTGGTGATTTTATCTACATGTCAAACAATGACGCCAATTATGAAGAAATAAACATTAAAATCAACACTTCAGATTCTGAGAGAATCAACGGAGAACAAAATGTAAAAAAGGGAACGGATGATACCGAAGGGTCACGAGAGGAGTCACGTGATTCAAACAACCTTACCCCCGTTTACAGTAAGACAGCAGAGAACAAACCCAACTCCTTCATCGGTGAGGTAACGGACATTGTCTATGCAGCTGTGCATAAAACAGACGATCCGAGAAGTATGCGTATTAATGGACCGAAAGGAGACATTTACACAACAATTTCCACGCCCGCGTATGAAGAATAGCGTAGCTCTTCAAGAGGATTTAAAATTTTATTTCATTTCTCCGGTTTCGCCATCCTATAAGAATTCCAATGTTTTCCAAAAAAACACATGAGTAAGAAAAATAAAACGTTATTTAGAACTGTGTTTTTATAAAATCATATAAATTATTGTTACTTTACACTAACATTTACCATTCCAATTTAATTTTTGTATAATATAGTACGGAATATATAATCTTCATTTAAAAAAAAATAGCCATGTACCTGATGGCCTAAAGTTAAAGCTCAAACAACAGATAATTGACAGACAAAATTAAAATAATCCATCAAATAAACGACAGGCGTATAGAATTCCTCGGCAGGCGTACGAATTCTAAATAAGAGTTAACTATCTTTACCAACATTGAAAATTTTTGCTAATTTTGTGATAATAATTAAGAGCCATTCTCTGTAAGCATTTAAACATTTGTATAGGAGGTTCGGCACGCATAGTCGCCGATTTTCCTCAAATTTTAATATGATGCATATTATCATATACCTATCATAAAAACACTAAATGTTGGTTGCTAGGCAACTACGTTACCATGGATACACATACCCATCATTCTTAGCACAAAATGGTCTTAATTTTTATTGAAAAACACACTTTTTCTGCTTAAATATTTATTTCAGTTAGATTTGTTGTGATAAATCTTCATCAAACTCTCAAAGCATCACATCTTAACTATTGAATAATACATTTAGCAAATCAAAGTATTTATTTTTCTTTATTGTACCAAGGGCTTAAAAGTACTTGGTAAACGACTATGTAAAAAACCTAGAAATGAGGCATTTTTGGTGATGCCCTGTAATTTCTTGCGGACATGTTGATGCAAACCGACACCAATCCTGAAATGACTGGGTCTTCTGTTATCAGAAACAATCAAAACATGATGGGGAAGTTTCCTCAAAGTTGTTGTATCCATGGAAACAAATGTGTATATTTTACAACATTCAAACTTTTTAAAACCCTTACTATGATTCATAAATATGTGTAAATTATGTCCTTTTAAGAATAAATAAGTGAAATTCTACATATCCAATGAATTGAGGTTTATAAATTATTGAATCTAGATAAGAAATATAGACAACCGTTACCATGGAAACATTAGAAACAATTTCGTTCAATTCTATGTATTATAGCCAGTTTATGTCTTTCTATCTTATTTCATTATGTAATGATTACCAAATTTTAATGAAAAATAGAAATGCATATTTTATCAAACTTATGTTTTTAGCTCATCTGAACTAAAAGCTTTTTGTAGGGTGTCCGTCTCTGTTTGTCCGTCCATCCGTGAACTTTTCACATTTTTAGATTTCTCTCCAGAACCACTGAGCCAATTCTAACCAAACTTTGCACAAATCATCCCAAGGTTTAGGGGGTTCAAATTTGTTAGAATAAAGGGCAACACCCTCCTGGGGGGAGTAATAAAGAATTATACATCTGCTATGACCTTTACATTTGACCTTGAAATTGGTTCAAGATCACTGCACACCTTTTACATAAAAAAGTTCTGTTTATGAAAAGTATGCGCCATACAGAGCTAAGAGGAGGGTGTATATGCTTAGAATTTTTTTTAGAGTAATCTGATATGACCTTCACCTTGGACATCATTCAAGGTCACTGCACATGCGCTCTGTGAGTGAAGTATGAGTCAGAGTAGACCATAGAGAGAGAAGATACTCTGGAAAAGTGATCTTAGATGGACAGATGGTTGGATGGATGAATGTACAGACAAACTGATCACTATAGGTCACATTCAGAGCAGGGTCCTTATTTATAATTATTAAAAATTTGCTGGCATTCTTTAAAGAAAAATTCTCAAAAATCATTTGGCCTAAAAAGCTGAAACTTGTGTGGAAGCATCCTCAGGTAGTGTAGACTCAAGTTTGTTCAAATCATGATTCCTAGGAGTAGTGTGGGCCCACAATTAGAGGGGATGAATTTTAACTTAGAAATAAAAAGAAAAAAATTCAAAATGTTCTCGAAGAAAAAAAGTTTGATGTTTAACATGATAATATGTGCAGAAAATTTTAAAGATCTTTTTAAACAAGATATAATCTACTAAATTGTCAAGATACATTGTTCTGATTTCATCAGCGTTATGGCTACAGTTGCTCATGTGAGCCATGAGGCCCTTAGATCTCTTGTTGCCTAACTGATTGCTATGGTAACATTTTATTATATGATGGTAAGAAAGATCATAATGCTACATGTACATGTACCGGGGTATTTATTATTCAGTGCGAAAAACCAGCCGACTTGTTCCTTGATGTTAAATTTTCCTTGATGTTAAATTTTCATTCAAAGAATTAGATGATTAAGGTAACAAAATATATTATGGTAATTATTACATGTACCAGTTATTAATAGTATTCTAATATAAATTATCATAAATCCTTTGCCATCTTCTTTGTCAATCCCTCAAGTTATTGTTGCAGCACTAATAAAATCATACATCTGTATTTTATTTATTTATAACTTTAATGAATTTAAAAAAATGCATAAAGATGAGAATGCTAAAATTAAGTTATTGTTAAAATCAAGTGTACTGGTATATATATATATATATATATATATATATATATATATATATATATATATATATATATATATATATATATATATATATATATATATTTATATATGTAAAAATATAATCAATCATATGTACTTGTAAGTAATGCTCCATGTGTTGATTTATTATATTCTATGTTTATGAATGCTTGCATTTTTCTTAGCTGCAAAATAAAATTAAGAGTACTTCTAATTATAAATATGTTGGTCAGAATCCCAATTGTTGTAGTTTCCATTTCTCCATTTCTTGAAATGTCAATTCACTCACTTAAACAACTTGAGTTTTTTATTCATGGATGAACCCATATGCTTAAAACTAAGCAGTGTCTAGAAAAGTTTAAAGAACTCTTAAAAACTTGTCTGGAAACTGCTACTCAGCATACATGGTTATTTTTAGTTACCATAAGTACACTTTTAATACCAAATAGTCCTAGTATAGAACTGGATTCTAGTCCCCTTAGATCAAAGTATTTACAAGGCTGCTAGTTTCATTCCATATTTCCTATTTAACTATAATCAAGGATCATGAATTTTCAAATTATCTTTTTTTAAACTTTACAATCTATATTATACAAGTACCCGATATGATAACTATTAATTATTAATATAAATTATTAATTTACATGCATTATTTACAAAAATATAATTTATAATTCCTGCAGGTTACCCATGCAGAGAAGTTTTAAACATTTTCATCCAAATATTAAGTTAGACTTTGTATTTATTGCTATTTTTACATTCCCAATGCATATAATATTTCATTCCTTTCATCGGTTCATACCAATTAACAGTTTTGGCTGAATCAGAATGGCTTATTTATACAGAACTCAGGAGTTATAAATGAAATATAATTTCTCAGCAGAAAAAAAATATTACTTTCATCAAGTTAAAATATAAATTCATTACTGTGTAATTCTATGTACACATACAGATACTAATGTTGGTATCATGAAAGCATTCAGTTAAGAAATTATCACAATTGTCATAAAGGATGACTGCACTTAACGCCGGGTTTTGGGTCCTTTTTAGTCGCTTCTGTTGCGTTTATTTCTTAACCTAATATCACATTTGTTAAATTTTTTAAAGAGTCTAGTCAATTTCCAACATGAATTAAGATTTTAGACTGTGATACAGTAAGCTCATTCTATGTTTTTCTCCTTACAACTTTTTAAAAAAGTACAATTTTTGCTTATCTGCCCTTGATCAAACATAAGATTAATATTAATATGCATGAGAGGTGGAGCTGACATTATCAGAATGATACTAAAATTAGACTAGCATGAATAACAATGCCATGTATAAAAAAAATATGTGATCACTCTTTCACCATAATCCTATCTATTCTATATGGTACAAGTATACTATTTACTATGGTTTTAACAATTAGACCACGCCCATGCAAGTACAGGAGACTTTAAATCAATGCTTGACAACTTTTCGTGTTCGAAAACATCGTCCTAGTTTGCACATAACATGCTACCTTACATGTCACGTGATAGAATTTAGTATTCACAAAGTTACCTGAGGTGAGAAATCACGAGATGAATTATAATATTCAACATGCATCAACCCTTAGTTACAACAGGGAAAGCGAAAGTAAGAAGAAGCAGTTTTTTCTCATTTAAACCATGAGCGCATGTTTGTGTATTAATCTCCTTTTGACATAACTTTGATAATGCAAATATACAACTACTGTTAAACGGAGAACAATAGACAAACATGCGCTGACTATGTATGAAGTCAGTATAATGACTCTCTCTCTCTCTCTCTCTCTCTCTCTCTCTCTCTCTCTCTCTCTCTCTCTCTCTCAAGTGGGCGTCCTCATTATCGTATGGAGATTCAAGAAATCGTGATGACCCCCGCCTATGAAAACAAATTCGTACTTGGTAACAACATACTTTTATTTAACGCAAATACGTAAAGTTGCAGTTTAGATGTTGACCATTTCTGCAATGGAAAGAAAAACTCTTCTTTTAAAAGTTTATTTTCTCGCAAATATTGCATGTCCTTAAGTGCAGTCATCCTTTAATGCTGATTTCATTTGTTTATTATAATTATAAATCTTGAGGTATGTGAACTTCAATAGATAATAAAAGTAAATTAAGGTTACTCCTATCATAATACAATGGACCCCACAATAAATTTTAAACATGATTTTTCAGTGTTTTCTTGGGTAGGCCGGATTCATTGTCATTTTTTGGTTACTTCTCTTCATGAAATTTGTGTAATTCTAAATACAACAGGGGAAGTGACACTGACTCCTGACACCCCTAAAGAGCAGTGCGTGTAATGGCAAATTATTTAAGCTCAAGTTTTTCAAAAAATAAAAAGTTAAAAGATCTGTGTATCATATTTACAGTCCATCCCATATCTCAATGACAATTATTGGCATAAAGACCAGTAAACACAAGCCAATTTAAAACAAATGCCTATCAATACAGTACCTACATGCATTTTTATTTATTGATGTGAGTATGCTTGGAAAAATAATCCCCCCAAACAGTATAACAATTAATTTAATTGCATGGTAACATGTTTCAACTTTCTTAATATAGCAGGAAACTAATTTTAAGAAAGTAACAAAATTCTCTACTCCAAAAATTTAGAAACTATACCTCTGACTGTTGATTGTATTCCCCACATGCATGAATGCATTCTACATAAATGTACATGCAACAAGCAGTTGTAATATTTTAAAAATGAATACATGTACATATATTAAGCATATGTGAAAAGTGTTTGAATTTTCTAACTTACAAATGATACATATGTGTTTTTGTGTGTATTTTCCAAGCTTTTATGGTGAGGGAGGGGTTTCTTTAATTAAGGAAATAATTTTTATATAATTAATAGAATACCAGGATATGTAATAGCTATATTTTTGCAAACAGTTTTTTTTTTGCTTACAGATTTAATTAGTTTGGTTTTCTTGTGTGTATTGATTTTCTAGTTTGTTTTTATACAGAGATTGGAGGTACTAAAAGGGAAACAACTCATTTTTTTCCAATTTTAGAATGAAAGAAACATTAATTACACATGCATGTAAAATAAGTTCCAGTGGAACATTGTATTTTATATAACTGGTAAATTCTTTGTAATTTATGATTTTGAGTATTTATTATGAGTAATTCATATGCTTAACTAATATTATAATTAAACTACAAACCTGAAGTAACAAAGATTCATCAAGTCCAACTGCACTACATAAACATGATAAGGCATTGGATGGAATTTCAGAAACACTAATATAATAGAGGTTCATATTAGAGGTGTAGTGACAATATCTATGGGTCATAGCAAAAATAAGGATAAAATCTTCAAGATTTTGGGAAAAAACCGCTTTGTTGACATGCTGTTTCAACACTTCTCTGCTTGAACTCTCAGCACAAAAGAGTTCTAAATTGCAAAGGGAGATAATTCATTTTCCAAAAATGTAATCATTATTTAACTAATTATTTCACAACAACATGGATAGCTTCCCCATCATGTTTTTAAATTTTTATATAGTTGAAGGCTTGATGATTTTAATTCTATGCTTGTAAAACGTTGAGCTTGCCGCATTTTTTTATAACACTGCAGTAAAAATGGTCAATTTTGATAAAAATTGAACTTTGGGTCGAGTTACCATGGAAACTGGTCAGTATACATATAATTTGACATGTGATTTTTAGATAGTTTAATAAGGTCTACATTTTGGAAAAATTTCGGCAAAATCGGTTTCTATGCGTGCCGAAAAAGTGCTTACAGAGAATGGCTCTTAATAAATAGTCAACTTTTTATTTCTATAATCATTAATTTAGTTAAGTAAAATAAAATATCAAAGAAAATATTAAAATAATCCATCAGGTAAACGGAAGGCGTGTGGTTTTCTCTCGGCAGGCCTGTTTTCCCCGGCAGGCGTCGGCAGGCGTGTTTTAGTATGACCCGTTATTTATACTGTATTAAAGAACGATCATCATTTTTAAAGGTATACTTGTTTCCTTTACCATATCTTTTGACTAAATCAAATCTTTCTCACAAACATTAGTTAGTCATATGATGTGTAAGGCACGAACATCCCATTCCCTTAGATGATCTATTCAGGCTTCATAAACATTATTGAAGGGTTAACAATAAACAATCTTATACTTTAAAAAAAAATTCCTTAAGAAGATGAAATAGCTTATATTTCATACCCTACATATAGCAAAGTTATACCCTGGGGTTAAAAAGTGCACTGTTCACGCCTCATCATAGTTGAATTCTAATTGTGACGATTTTGATTTCATAAAAATTTGATTGGTGGTGGTGCGTTCCACATAAATATCGTTCGTTGATAGTTCTATACAAATTTAAAGATGAATGTATATGAATTGTTATATTCAGTAAATCAATTTAATGTTACTTAAACTTTAATTTGGATCATCGACTCAAATCATTAGACAGCAAAGGATATATACTAGTATAACAAAGCACTTATCTACAGGATGTGAACTTGTGGGATAGTTCTTTCTTCCAACCCTTGACATAAAAATTCTCGTCGACAAGCTTTTGGGAATAGCTCCTTGTGAGGGTTTGATAAAAGAGCTACCACACTCTTAGCAAGTGGATAAATGTATATCGTTCTTCCTGGTATAATTTGTTTTAACAAAAAATTATAACATGACATGTACATTATATTTGTTAAAAATAAATTCAATAAGGAAGGACAATACCACTTAATTAAAAAATGTTTAAGTTCATTTAAACAACACGTCATGCCTGAAATAAACCATAAACCGATATTTTAGTACATACTTATAAATGTAGGATAAATATTTACAATTTTTTTAAAATTCAGAATTCAGAAATTTTAAATCAATCAGATGTATATCTAACATTTGTAATGTAATCCAGCTGAATGGACAAGAACATTATGTAAATCATAATTAGAAAAACCTAGATCCTCTTACTACTCTTAAGTCTGTGCTTGTGTGTATCGTCATACATAAGATGTATCCATTATACATTATAAACATATAAAAATGCATAAATATATATCGCACCATCTTGAATTCAGCTACTCTATTTTATCTCATTCATTGTTTTAAACTCTATACATACATTTTTAATCTATTGGAGTAATTGTTACATTAGTTATTTGATAATTTATTAAAAGCCCCGCAGTACAATTCCAATTTAATTTTGCTCTACACGTAGATCAGAGTTATAATAATTCAAACTTTGAAAAAATGTATAACGTTTGTGTATTTGGTTTTTGCTTTTCTGCTGGGTTTGAGGATTTTATCATCTGATGTTTCTCGGTCTTTGCTTAAATTTTTTTAAATTGATTTTACTTAGAATTGCATTATTTATTTTACATTGTTTTAATATCTTTATCACTATTTTTTCTGTACAATTTTTTGTTAATGACCAATTTCAGTTTTTCATTTTTTTTATGTGTGTTTTTGTAACGCCGAAATAGACAATTGTATACATAAGTTAATTAATTATTATATTGCTCTCATTATGTTATAATTAAACTTCATGTTTCCTTCCAGGTATGAACAATACATTTACAATTTAGTTTGTCTCGTGTACTCGCATAAACGAATGTTCTAATTCAAACTTGTGATGTTGTATAGATTTATTCTTTATTGTCGTAAACCGAAGACAGGTCTCAGATACATGTATGGTTATCAATCGTCGGTGATATTTTCTCGATTTTAAAATGTTCAACCCAATGAGTAAATATAAATCTTTATATTTGTTTTAAAGTTATGAAAATAATGACTAAGTTATAAAAACACGCACCTGTTTGTAGGCACGTGTTAGTATTCACGCGATTGATAAGAGATCCATCATAAAAGTGTGAGGGACCTAACCAGAATACGACATTCATTACTAATATTCACAAAACAGAGGAATGAGAGATTGCACCATTCCGTTTAAGAAATAAAGTACGATTTTTCGTATATAATGCAAAAATTCCTGGTTGTAATCGTATGTACAGTCCGACTTTAATGTTTCTTATCTTTTCTTGACTACTTACAGGGTTCTTCTTTTTCATTGGTTATACCGTTGGAAATTCCAGAAACGTGCGACAAGTTCTACAAATTTAAATCATTTATCCAGACCTTCTGAATATCAAATAAACTAGTTTGTGGATTTGTCTGAATACAGCGGAGGAAATGTGAATTGTAAAATGCGAATATAAACATCACATATAAACATTACAACGTTGACTAACTCAATTCCAATTTTATACAATGTGCAATACAGATGAAATATACCATTCCTTAACTATTAAGACTGGAATATCACTTTTTCTGCAGGAAAACTCTTACGAATTTTTCCAGGAAATATCCCGCTCTTGAACCAGATTTTACGAATCTGAATTTTAGCGAGTGTTCTTCTTTGTTCGTGATTCAGGAAGTTGATATTTAACGTTGAGAAGAAATTCTATCGTTTTCAAGAAAGTCCAAAGCATTGTGGGTTAATTTAGAAGTACATGGATTTCTTTCTCTTGACTTTCTGAATGTTATTTTTTTCTTGATCAACTTCAGTTTGAATTTTTTTATTGTTCGTTTGTTCGATTAGGTTGAATATATATAAATATTGTTCTTGTTAAATTATATTTAGGTTTTATGTTTCCTTCCTGGTATGAACACTAAATTCACATTGTAAAACTTTTTTTTTTGCGATGGATAATTAAATATGCTCATTTAAACCTGTGATAATTAAGGTACAAACAAATTGATTGTTCTATATTTGTTCTTCATCGTCAGAAATCCGTTTCTATAGTCTCATTTATGTATCTTTACTTGCCTCAGACTTTCTCCGGAACACGCTACCGACCCCAGAAAATCAAAAGTGTTAACTTTACATCGAGATAAAGAGTCGTCATTTGTACATGTAAAAAACACTGCACCACTTCAATTTACGGGGCTAGTGATGGTGTTTAAAGGGGCATGGTCACGATTTTGGTCAAAAATTATTTTGACGATTTTAATGTTTACAATGTTTCATTAAGGCATTTTTAATAGGCAACCAAAATTGGAGTATCATTTGTTGAGTTTTAAGCGAATTACAGAGCTTACAATTCTTTGCTATGTAAATAAAACTTTTGTTTACATTTTGAATGTTAAACTGAAAATTCCAGTTTTAGACATAAAATGAATGTGTTAAACGTTAGAAACTGTTTATATATGCTTAAAATGAATAAGAAGATAGACCAAAAACAGGGCACGAGCCTTGTTTACATGACAAAGAGTTCTGAGCTTTGTATCTTGCTCATAACTCTACGGCTGACTCTCAAACTTCACTTGATCATTAGAAATACATTCCTAAAGCATTGTAAATAATAAAAAAATTAAAATTGAATTTGACCAAAATCGTGACCATGCCCCTTTAAAAGATATCAGATGCAAGTAAAAGGACGATATCAGTAGTACAGAGCATGAAGAATTTAATGGTACTATAATAAGGTTAATCAGTCCAAAACAGGCGCACGTATTTGTGCGCAATAAATACACAATTTTTTCAATGGGTGGCACTGTAGCTCCCAGGTCGTCCATCCGAATTTTTATAGACCGCGACCTGCAGCTGTATGCAAACACGCTTTTGTTTGTATCACGTGTTACCAATTACGCGATTGGTGATAGCAGTGTGAAGGGCTTAACCAAAATAGGACATTAATTATTTACAAAACCGATAAATAAACGACATTGTCAAATTTCATTTCAGAGATAAAGTATGAGTTTTCGTAAATGTTGCAGAAATAGCCTACGAGGTCGAGAAAATTAATGTTGTTTTGAAATATGAAAGCCGTCAAACAAACATTACAACCATGACTATGTGCAAAACAGAAGAAATATATCGTCTTTTTAGTATTAAAGCTTAATTTTCACTTTTAGTGTCACATTTTCGAGAGAAAAAACCATTATTACGCACTAAAACAAGTTTCCACAAATCTGAATTTGATGGAGCATTTCTGTAGCGAGTGTCTCTGATCGTGTTTGAGGACGTTAACTTCTTATTGGACTAGAGAAGTAAAATGCTGTCGTATTCAAGAAAGAACAAAGAATAGTGTTTTTTTTATGATATACATGGATTTCCTTCTCTAGACCTTTTCTGAATATGAAAAAAATGAACATTAATATATGGATCTTGCTGTATATGTGTGGTGAGTAAAGGACAAGTGCACTTATGGGCCCCGGTAAAAAGTGAAAAAATGAAGATTCAAATTAATCATAATTTTTTATTTCACATCATCTATTGATATTTAAACCATAAGAACCAATAGGTTTTAGCGCTGAATATAGTGTATAGAAATAGGACGAAGCTTTACAACGTAGTGGGGGTCAGCCGATATTCGTCATTTAATATTATGAAAAAATGACATTAACAAACCGTCAACCATCTCAAAAATCCATAAAACGAAATACAAATTCAAAGCAGAGCAACACGGACCTCCAAGATAGAGGTAGGATCAGGTGCCTAGGAGGAGTGAGCATCTTCTGCTGACCGGTCACATCCGCCGTGTGCTCTTTGTCGTAATCGTGAAAATAGAAACGGCAAAAGTCCGTACACAATTAAGTAATTAATTATGGTCTAACTATTAGTATGAAAAACGTCAGTCAGCATGCGACTCAGTGGAAGATTGTATTTGCTGACAAGGTCGTCGTATCGACCATAGAACTTACGAAAAGATGACTTTAAACGAGATAAACGTTGATAGTCCTGTTTTATCAACTTGTTTGTCAGTAGCTTGCCTCGTCTTAGAAACTGTTCATACGAAGAGCATGCCCTTGCGTATCGAATTAACTGAGAGACAAAAACACCATATGCAGGTGATGAAGGTATATTGCTACATAAGTAAGGAAAGTTGACAATAGAAAAATTGAAGTCATCGCGTTTATCATAAAGTTTTGTTGTTAGGTTACCATCAATGTCCATTTCCAGTAAAATATCCAAATATGAAACAGGTGACGCTGACTCTGTGGTATCTTTTATTTCAAGTTCACTGGGATATATCGAGTCGACGTAAGTATGGAAATAACAATTGTTAATTGATAATACGTCGTCGAAATACCTAAATGTTGAGTTGAAGGCCACAGCGAGTGATTTATTTTTTTCACGTACAAGTTTTCGAATAAATTCTGCTTCATAAGAATACAAAAATAGGTCTGCTAACAATGGGGCACAATTGGTACCCATGGGAATTCCAACAGATTGTTGGAAGACTTGATTTCCAAAAACTACATAGATGTTGTCTATCAGAAATTCAAGCATCTTTTTAATGTCAACTTCAGAGTACTTGTGTGTGCAATCAGAATGGTTTTTAACAAAATAGTTTTTTAGATTTCCAATGACAAGGTAAGCATTTTTACGACTTCCATTTTTATTGAAGAAACAACTGTCGATGATATCAAAAAGTCTGGATTTTAATTTGTCGTGGGGAATGGTTGTATAAAGCGTTGAAAAATCGTACGTTTTGATGCTATTGGTTTTGGTAAGATTTTGTGACCTCAAAGTTTCTAATAATTCTTTAGAGTTTTTTAGTATCCACATCTGATTCACACCACTTCTGGAGTAGATTGTTGTACAGTACTCTTGAAGCTTCTCCTTAACTTCTGTAAGAATTTTAGTAAGGAGTAAAGAGAGAGGTTTGGTAGAACATTTACTGGATTATTTACTATTATATAATCGTAAATCGAGTCTTTGTTTGCTGTCAGCCTTACCGTGAACAAACTTGTGGAAAAGATAAAAGACACATTATATATATAGAAAACTCCTGCGAAAATAAGAACTTTGCACAACATTTGGCTGGTACCAAAAATATGAAAAACGTATGAAAATTTCAAGGCTTTTCCTACAACAAGTGGCAGCTATTACTTGCATGACCCATTGTTTCAACGCACGTATGGAATAAATTACTTTCACGTGGGTTCTATCCTGGTAGTCTTGTCAAATGTGATCGCTGTAAAACACTGGCGCGTTTTAAATTGCTTTCCATCAACTTTGTATGGTCAGGAATGTTTGTTTTATCACAATGGTCATATGCAACTTCAAAGCTTTATTCGATCTGTTTTTCAGACGTAAAATAATTCATAAAGTATAATTCAGCAAACGCGCCATTCGATCAACCAACAGAATAATGTTGATTTAAATGTCTCCTCCCTCTTATTAAATAGACACCATTCAAGTAGGTTTGGAACGATTTTTTCCGGATTTAGATTATCTATAGACATTTAATAATCCTAAATTGTTTAAATTGTATGCTAATTTTGGTAAATTTAAGCATGCATATAAATCAGAAGTAACCACCAGTGCTTAAATATTACGGGAAAAAAGCAATTTGTTGATATTTTCTACATAAAAACGGTACTGAACAAGGGCCCATTCTCTATAGCTTAAGTGCACTTGTTCTTTGAGACAAGACGTGATTTTACAATGTTAAAACTACATACTATGAAACTAATTGAAATGGTTTATAATTTGCAGGATGGTTGAATGGTGTCAAAGGCATTCATGCTACCTGTAACTCGATGGAAGGCTTGTCACAAGCCAAAACCATTATTAGTTGCAAACAAGAAGAAATGATATACGTGAATGAGCAATATATTAACTTTTTAGGTAGTGTGAATAATAACACCGAATGTAAGAATTCAAGCTCTTCAAAATGTTTCCGTACACTTCCCAAGGATTATGTATCCTATTTCAATATATCCAAATCTTGTAACGGAAAAGAAATCTGCGCTGTGTGCTACAATGATATGCGTTACTCTGCGATACAATTTGCAAACTCTTGTAAATACAGCAAAGGGAATGACTTCAATCAAATTAGAGGGAGTGACTTCGATCTAATTCTGATTGGAGTTTCCAATGAATGTTTTAATTGTATGTATTCTTTTAATTTATTACATGTATATTACTTCGCAACACTTTCAAAATATCTGGCACTTAATTTATAGTACATGATTTACTGAAAATTTATCGTTCTTTAAACTCAAAGATAGTGCATTTGGAGTAGATCCTACTTTAACTCCTGTGCGGTTAGATTAAAGCATTGGATGTTGGAATTGTAGAGGGTTTCCCAATTTTGTAAACTATACTTACGTTATAACTTAGTACGACTTGCATGTATTATCGAATCAGCCGTCGGGATTTTATGAAGAATTTGTCAACATAATATCAAATACACAGTTTTGATTTACATTATAAATACTGAAGCGTTGAAAATTGAAGTATTGATTGAAGTTTGGTTTAATTTTGGAAAATATCATGATCTGGAGAGCCTCACAACAATTTACAAATTTACATATGAATGAAAAAAAATATCCGAAAAGATATGAAAAAGGTGGAAAATTCAGATATCCAACAAAATCCGACAAGGTCCATTATTTAAACCTGGTACTTTTGGGTATTAATCCATTGCAAAACACCCATTGGAAAGTTTCTTGTGAATGAAACAGGAAAAAAAACAACTCTTGGCAATTATTCGGGACATTTAATCAGCCGAATAATTTTGCAAAGTTCTTTGACTAGTCATACAGTCCAGTTATACATGTTATTTTTTAACTGCATATTTTAAAAGGCAGGTTTAATGCATTCGTGTTGAACAATCTCAGACTTGTGCAGTGATGTTGTGGAAGTGTAATCAAACGAAGATTTTGATCCTCAAGTACCTACAACTTTTGAAAATTTTAATAAACAGTAATACGCTGTTTTTTTAAACGCCAATTCAAAAGCACTACAGATTGTGGGCATAGTAAATATATCTTTATTAAATTATGACCCTACATGACCCCAGTTTCCCATTCGGGTTTTTTTTTTTACAATGACAATACACTTTCTCGTGTAAAATTTTGATATAACCTTTATCAGCTTCTTAACTTATTATCCAGATAAAAATCAAATTATTGTCCGAAAAAATATTTCCGAAACACGAGATGGATCTCTGTATCTGAGGTCAAATGAAACTGGGCGATGTCTCATCAAGGGATCCATTGAATCAGTCAGGATCCTTGAACAGGTCAACATGACTTTCACTGTCAGTGGTAGAAAATCCCGCCTCTGTGCAGGTATTAAAGTTTGCCTAAATTTGACTTTGATAATGGTTATAATGGAAATCACTGAAAATGGAAATATTCTTGTAGGGTTACATTTCACGAATTTTGTATCATACAGTTTTAAATGTGAATGTATTTGTATTTAGATGATAGAGTCATAAAACAATTCTTTGATTTTCTAGCATAAATATTCAGTCAAGGGTATTTAGTATAATTTTATTTACTATTGTTCATCATATGCATAGCATAACTATACTTAACTATAAATGATAAATTACCAATAAAATAAAATTTGTATTTGAACAAGTGAACAATAATGACTAGTTTGATGAAATTAGGGAATATCAATTTAAAATTCATTCAAAATGGCTATACTAAGATAGAAATTTAAGTCATGCATTTTTAAGTTAAGAACACAGCTTAACATGCAGCTTGCTTTTATATACTACTTACACATTGTTTTAAGCAATATGAGCTGCAACTTTCAGGCTGATTTTTTTTTAACGAAAGTGTTATTTTCTACTAAAATGACAAAAATATCATGGTTTTTAAATTTCTGTTAGCCTTATTTCTGTGTAAAAAGCCATTAAAAAGCCTTAATTGAAGCAAAATTGAATTATTGTCGTCCTGTACAAAAATTGAACTGCTATATATTCCTTAGAAGAAAAATCTTTCTTCTGACAAAAATTAATGAATTTGTCAAATTTCATTTTTCATAAAAGTTAAAGTTACATGCAGACTTAGCATACTAGTAGGTTTTTGCAGCAAAATAAAATTCTAAAAGATACAGCTCATATTGCTTTAAGTGTTTTTAAACGCATAGAAAATATTAAGACTTCTTGCAAACACTTAACTTAGATTTTAAAAAAAACAAGAGGCACATATACCTTGATTGACCTATGTGTATATAACAAGTCTGTCAAAAATCAATACACTAGTAAATTAACAATTAAATGAAACAATGCAAAAAAAATATTATGGTTTCGAAATACTGAAGAAAATACTTAATGGATGTAAACATAAACTTAATAAGATTCCAATATTAAAATGAAGTTTTGTTCCTCTATCATTTTATTAAGAGATGCTGCCCAATGGATGGTTTATATACAATGAAGACCTGTCGTGTTTAGTGGGTATTAACGGGTTCTATCTGGATATTCAAACAATGGAAACAAAATCCAGAAAACTTTGGATGGAATTTAAAGGTATGTAAGCCGGAGTCTTCTTTAAAAAAGCTGCATTTATCCTTCGGTTTTGTTAGTTTATGTTGTAATCATTAAGGTATCTCACTCCTCACGTTTTGATTTCATTGCGCAGATGATCATTATATTTTAAATAAATATGAATTTATTTATTTAATCATAACAAAAAGATTATTATTTCATAATTACACAATATTCGTAAAGAAAATCCATCTGAATTCAACAAACAAACAAGTTTTCGGGGGAACTTTTTTTTCGTGCGGAAGGTTTTTTTTTTTTTGGATGAGAATGACAGAAACAAGCAATTTCATGAATTTTCGATATACTGTTTTTTTTATTATACTTTATCCATTGTTCACATTTTAAACATTTGATAGGTTTGTAACATATTCTATAGGTTCTGTGTGACATGTACAAAATTAAATCTTGAGAGAGTGATGGACGTTTAGCATAAAATCATGCAAATATATAGAAAATAATTTTGCGAGAAGTTTACCTTTGAAGCCATATATAAAAGAAAATTGACATCACTGACCCCCCATGTTTTATAATGTCAAAATGATACTGAATACATTATCTAGGCAACTTGATTAATCTTTTAAAATTCTTGATATTCAACAAGTTTTATTTCAAATAAAATTGTAACAATTATAGAAATTGTCTATTTTAATAATAAGTTTTAGACATGTTTGGATGTTAGGATGCCGTCGTTTTTTTGCACTCGCAAATAAATTAATGCAGCTTCGTACAATTTTGTTTTCGTAATCCCTTTATTCAGTGTGACCATTGTGCATAATTATAAGCAATATTTCAAGAAAAATCTTAATCAAGCTGAATTTGCATTTTAGGTGCAAAAAGGTCAAATTAAATTAGTCATAACTCAGAGGGATGAACCCCCCATTTTCTTTGTATTTTTTACGTATGTTTTGTCTACATATTTCAATGATATACTTTTCAAGAAATTCTTGATAGAAGAACATTGAGGAGTGGGATACCTTAATATGAATTATAATATTTACATTCTAATGTGTTTTCCCATTAAATTCTGTGATCTTTAAATGCCTCTAAATGCAACAACTAATCACTACGTATGAATTTAAATGTAATTTACATAAGTAGGTCCCAAACATTGATTTTTATGTTATCGGTTAAAAATAAATTTCATACCTGTTGTCAAAACACTATGTTTTACAATTAATCAACAAAAATGTTGATTTTATTTTTAAAACCAAAAATCAAGAATTGTTTTTCACGGATTATATTTTCATGCTCATCGATCTCGACTCAACATGCTATGTGATAACCAGTTTAAACCGGTTTTTATAAAACAGCTGTTCTTGTTGTTACTAATTTACTCCCTACGTTATCTGAAATTTGTATTGATTTATTTAAGTAAATGATTGCATCAGTAAGGGAATCTAAATATAAGCATTAAATGATTTATTTTTGACGTCGTCGTGTCAATAACTACCGTCAGTTGAGCAGACAAATAATCATAACGCGCTAACGCGCGTTATTCAATTTGTCTTCTCACCTGACGGCAGTTATTGACACGACGACGTCAAAAATAAATAATTCAATGCTACAATACAGCTATCAATTACGCTTATACTACTTATACTATAATACCTGTACACTTTAAGAGATAAAACTGCCAATGATTGTTCAAATTACTCTGTTTAATCAGGAACTTCGTTACACTTGGAATGTGGGGACAACATTCAGTTGCCAAATGAATCAGAACCAAATGATGGATCTACTTTATTTCCGATGATAATAGGGCTTGTTGCTGGACTCCTGCTTCTGCTAGTTCTAATTCTGATTGTACTTAAAAGGTAGGTAACTGTTGCTAAAACAGTAGAGGAAGACAATAAATACCTATTTTTATTTTGATCAGGAATTTCGACAATTGGGAAATTGTTAAGATTTAATGCTAAGATATAATATTCATGGCCTATAGATTGACTGTATCATAGCGTTCGATAATGTTTTCTTACATAAACACAGAAGAAAAGCTCTAACGACAAGGGCCGAGACAAAGCATTGTACCATGTCTGAAGGGACCACGCTTCAAGAATATCAGAATCGTACATATTACAACGATGACGCACTCAACTTTCAAGATGACGTTGAGGACATACAAGAGATACCATCCTCATTTGATGATTTTATCTACATGTCAAACAAGGACGCCAATTATGAAGAAATAAACATTAAAAACAACACTTCAGATTCTGAGAGAATCAACGGAGAACAAAATGTAAAAAAGGGAACGGATGATACCGAAGGGTCTCGGGAGGAGTCACGTGATTCAAAAAACCTTACCCTCGTATACAGTAAGACAGCAGAGAACAAACCCAACTCGTTCATCGGTGAGGTAACGGACATTGGCTATGCAGCTGTGCATAAAACAGACGATCTGAGAAGTATGCGTATTATTGGTCCGAAAGGAGACATTTATACAACAATTTCCACGCCCGCATATGAAGAATAGCGTAGCTTTTCAAGGGATTTAAAAATTTATTTCATTTCTCCGGTTTCGCCATCCTATAAGAATTCCAATGCTTTCCAAAAACACATGAGTAAGAAGAATAAAACGTTATTTAGAACTGTGTTTTTATAAAATTATATAAATTATTGTTACTTTACACTAACATTTGCCATACTAATTTAATTTTTGTATAATATAGTAAGGAAAATAGTATCTTCACTTAAAACAAAGATAGCCGTGTACCTGATGGCCTGAGGTTAAAGCTTAAACAACAGATAATAGATACAGGTTTCAAACACGTTTAAACAAGAATAAACTATGGTCAATCTTATGTCTTAAGAAGTGACGAACAGCTGCGTAGAAAAACGATGTTTAAACAATATGAATGTAACAGTATGTATATAAATTTGTATGAAATATAAGAATGACTTTTATTCAAGTCATCAATTTCATCGTTTTTTAAAGGCGGTACTGCATTCATCTTGTTATTAAATATGCAGTAAAGTCTTAAATTCGCTGTTATTTTTTTTTATACCTTTGAATAAATTAATTTTATACTACATATTGTATACGCATTATAAGCATCATTACTGACAGAAGATTTTTATAATCATTTATTGTAACTCTTTTACGTCATAATATTCTTAATGATTAACAGAGAATAATTTTCCAACATTTGTTTTCACATCAACATTCTATTTGCGGATAGGCTTGGCCATTTATTGTACAATTAATGATTTAATACTGAGTAGAAATATCTTATATTTCCAAGGATTTTTTTTGACTTATAATAAATTTCATAAAAGATAATGACATGCTTGACGTTCTCGTCAAATAAATGATTACAGTTTCATATCATATTTTATTCAAATGTACTTCTAAATTTTCATTTTCCCTATGTTTTTTACCCTGTTACCATAGCAACGGTTTTTTTCATTTTCACATATAAATGATGGCAAACTAATTAACATAAGAACGACAGGTATGTCTATACCAGCATATGTATCGTGCGTTATTTCAGTGTTAATGATATCATTAGCTATATTACTATTCAAGAATAATATATAGCTTAGTTTAACTTTTAACGGCCAAACTCCAAATATGACACAGGAATAAGACTTATAAACCAAGGTTAGGTTAACATCTACGAATAATATGATTTTTTTATTCTTTCGTATCGTGGGTTTCAAACAGAGAATTGTTGCAATTTCGTTTAAGCAAACTAGATGATCATGAATGTCATTATATGAAAGTAATTTGAAGAAATATTTTATTTTTTAAAAATCCGCATCCCTTGACTCTTTTGTTCTGCCTTGCGTGTCATGATTATGAAAAGTATCTGTCATTATACACAATAATTTTGATTAAATGTGTGAAAAATAAAATGTCTTTTTTTTGGGGGGGGGGTAATTGTAAAGTTTTGGGGGGGGTTTCAAACTGTACCGGTGTTGCTTTTCAGTGTTTGCATTTTGTCATTACTGTAACTGTAAATTGCAATATATGGGTATAGTCCACTTATGCATTTTCCATAGGCGGTAATGTTAACGTTCGGGTTCATAGCTCCGGCCCTAATTTTCGTTCAGCAACGAGGGACCTCTTGAATGAAAGCTCATCAAATTGTCAAAAGTTCGTGGTGTGAAGTCAGATTCGTTTTCCGGCAGAATGCGTCTGTATTGAAAAACTCTGAAAATGAAAGTCAAATTAGGGAATTGCACAGTTTTGGAAAGGGTGTACATCAAACAAGTTCAATTCTCTCCAAATGATAATTTAATTTTGACACTTGCTTTTAAAATTGCAAATTCTCTTTTCTGACATGTGTCAAGCATTCTGATTTAAAATGTCCCAATAAATGTATATACACTCTGCAAGTATAGGAACTTTTTTGCTTAAAGGCACTACGTTGTAAAATAGTTAGAGGGATATGCTCACATGATATTGCAAAACCATTTCTAAATCAAATAAATGCATCATTTGGTGTACTTTTGTCTTTTGAAAAGGAAAACAAATATACAGAAAACCGTTCAACATTTACGATGATAATAATATGTCGGCTTTTTTACGCTATCTCGTCTTCCCATAAACTAGAGTTATAGTTACTTAAGAGTTACATGTATCTTCCCCTTATAGCAGGTATGTGTCACCTCCAATTAATCGAAGTGAAGATCAGTGTTCAGTTCGGGAGTTTACAAATAAAATACGAATTTTCCTACAACAACACCATTTAATGATAGTTAAATTACCAAACAGAAAACATTAAAAGGTATCTAAAATTTAAAAAAAATTAAAGTCAACATATCATAACAAGAATGCAAAAGAGGCCTTTGATTACAATTCTTCTTTTTGGGAGACAATTCCTTCTTTTGTCTATTTCAGACCTAACGGATGGTTTTGTATTTCAGAGCCAACGAATGACTGGTCGTTTAGTGATTTTTCTGAAAAACATTCGTTCGAAATTCCATGCTTTCTTGAAAATATTTATATACATGTATACATATATATTGTTTTCGTAGTTTGTATTTGTTTGTTTGTTCGTTTTACTTTTTGCACCTTTATTTCATTATCATTAATTTCATTGCCCTTTATATTATTGTATTGTACATGTACACTGTACCTTATGTACATTATGTACGTACCATCTATAGAAAACAAATATTTTGGCAAAGCGTTAATAAAGTTAACTTGAATTTAAAAAGAATTGCACGAGAACCAAATTAATATCAATCAGCCATGCTCATCAAAACCATGTAATTTGAATAAACGTTTCAAGAAAATTTAAGAATGAAACGAACTACTGGGTATATAGATATAAACATTCAAGTTGTCGATAAAAATCGTAACGCAACTTTAAATGAAAACATGGTTGCAAGTTATGCGAAAATTAACACGAAAGGTAGGTTGCAAAGCAAAAATGTTTTGATCCATTACCTCTTAGATTCCCATATGCATGATGATGAAATTGAAATTAGTGATTAATTAATATAAATGAAAGCCATCAAGAAGAATTAAAGTAACTTCCACTAATGATCAGTGCAGGTCTGCGTTTGTATAAAGTTCACCTTTGTATTTCGACATACTGATAGAATGAAATATTCTTTTTTGTCAACCAAATATTCCATATATATAAAATATAAGCATTTCCAATTTTGCCCATTTTTGAGCTTTGTTACTTAGGGTTGAGGAGGGATTGGAATTAGGGTTAAGGTGGGGATTCAAGTTAGCGTTAGGGTTAAGGTGGGGATTTGAGTGAGGGTTAGGGTAAAGGTGAAAGTTAGTTTTAGGCTTTGGGTTGAGATGGGGTTGGAGTTAGGGTTAATGTTGAGGATTATAAAGGGGTTTGAAGTTAGGATTGCTGAGGTGAGGTTGGAGTAAGGGTTAAGATAGGGATTCAAATTAAGGTTAGGGTTAAGGTGGGGTTTGGAATTGGGGTTAGGGTTGAGGTGGGGTTGGAGTTAGGGTTAAGGTTTACGATTATAATTGGGTTTGAAGTTAGTCTTAGGGTGGAGGTGGGGTTTAAGTAAGGGTTAAGGTGGGGGGTTGAAGTTAGGGTAAAGGTTAAGGATCATAATGGGGTTTGAAATTAGGCTTAGGGTTGGGGTCGGGTTGGAGTTAGGGTTAAGGTAGTAATTCAAATTAAGCTTAGGGTTAAGGTGGGGGTTGGAGTTAGTGTTAAGGTTGAGGTGTGGTTGGAAGTTAGGGTTAAGATTTTGGATTTAATGGGGTTTAAAGTTAGGCTTAGGGTTGGGGTAGGGTTGGTGTTAGGGTTAAGGAAGGGATTTGAGTTAGGGTTAAAGTTAGGGTTAAAGTTGAGCTTGTGGTATAGTGAGTGTTAGATTTTTATTCCTAAAAAGTTACTTAATTGTGATAATTCAAATGGTGCTGGGTCATTGATAAGGTGGAATCAATGATATCTGGGTTCGTCAGTTTCAAATGAAGCTAGGATAAGGTTGTGTTGATTATGGTTGGGGTTGGGGATGTGTATTTTATCCTGAAAATTTTGTAAAGGACTTTGTCTTAAAAGATACAATTATAGTGTTACTAGTGTTAAATGTAGAGTATGTTTAAGGTGGATTATTTCAATAATCCATGGTCCTAAAGAGTCAGCTGAGGCATGTTTTGGATAGATAAAAGAAACTACTTAGAGGGACTATATAAAAAAAATGATGAACATATAGAAATTTTTCTAAGAGTGCATTTTCAGACATAGGTAAAGACTCAAATAGTAATACCGACATATTTGACTAATTACAGAATCTTACTTAAGATAAAAAAGTTTTCAACAGAGTAAAATTCTATAGTATGAAATAAACATCCTCTGCAATTTGATTTGAATATTACTTATGTACAAAATTTTGTTTTGATGGAATATTTTACCGCACATTGCTCTGTAATTGACAGTTGATAGTTCAAGTTGAATGCAGAGGATGCTTACCGGTATAATTTTTAAGGAAAACAAATCATTATTTTTTTTTTCCAAAAGTGAACAAATTTGCTCGTATGTTCTAAATTATTAGTATGCATAATCTTTATAAATCTGAATTGATATTGTTGAAACTATTAACAAACGCTTCCTTTACTAGTGAATTTATTTAGGTAATTGATAAAGAAACATAGGTAATCACAGATTACAAAGCTCACCGAGACGAGGCATCACCTTTATGAGGAATCATCTTATGAGACCACCTTTATCATATTATTTGAAAATCATAGTTAATAATGATCTTGGATATACATGGATACTGTTTTGACACAATATCATATAACAATATCATATGTTAAAAAATTGTATAATAATCATATGTTCATTTCATAGGGTATTAAATGATACAATGTTTATCAATACAATAACATAAAATACGATATTGCATCCTATGATACCTACAATATATATCATATAATACAATAAAATACTGTAATAAATAATGATGAAATATGATATTGTAACATATGATATGACATTGTATCTTGTTATACATTATTGTATTTGATCACATAATACAATATCATAATATATTATGATATTGGTATTATATGATACAATATAATACTATATGATACAATATCATATCACATAATACATCACAATATTGTAACATATGATATTATTGTATAATATTATAGTATGATATTGTATTGTATGATATTGTATCATATTTGATACATAATAGGATATCGTATCATATGATACAATAAAATTAGATACAACATTGTATCATATCAATTGATACAATATCATGTGATATAGTACTATATTATATCATACAATATCATATTTTACTATATTGTATTATATGATACAATATCACATTATACAATATCATATTATACATTTTCATGTGATATAATAATATATAATATAAACCAATATCATATTATACAATATCATATTATACTTTATTGTATTATATGATACAATATCACATTATACAATATCATATAATACATTTTCATGTGATATAATAATATATTATATAAACCAATATCATATTATACAATATCGTATCATATGATACGATTTATATTATACAATATCATATCATATGATACAATATTATATGTTGCAATATCATATGAAACAATAGCATGTGATAAAATAGTATATTGTATACATATGATACGATATTTATTATACAATATAATATCATATGATACAATATTATATGTTGCAATATCATATGAAACAATAGCATGTGATAAAATAGTATATTATACAATATCATATTATACAATTATTGTATCATAATAAACAATACTTTACATAACAATATCATGATACAATATCATATCATAATGTACAAAAAAATTGATACAATATCATATCGTATCATATAACTTTTTACAATATAATATATGATATAATATTGTATCATATAAAACAATAGTGTATCATATCATACAATATTATATCATAGGAATCATATTATATCATTTAACAACGAACACATCTATCAAGCAGGTTTGAGATAGGAGAATTTTTTTAGCATCCTTGATAATGGAGATCTGCATCTGAAGCTACCTCTGCGGTTCATTAATATTATAGTTAAATCACTATGCAAGCTATTATCTATAAAATATGCGACCTGTTCCATAAAAACAAATCTCATCCAGCATCCGAAACATACAGCTCAGATTCAGCATTCAAGCCTGCCAGGTGCATCAGTATCATAAGATGCATCATCCATGCAAGTTTGGTGAAGTTAGGACATGTAATAACTAAGATATAATCATAAGAGAGCACCTGCTCCAAAAACACCAGCTCTTAAAACCTTAACCTCCCTCCAGCATCCGAAACCTATGGGTCAAATTCAGCATTCATGCCTGTCAGGTGCATCAGTATCAGAAGACGCACCATCCATGCAAGTTTAGTAAAGTTAGGACCAGTAATAACCAAGATATATTTTTCAGCATCCTTGATAATGGAGATCAGGCTCTGCATCTGAAGCTACCTCTGTGATTCATTTATATTATAGTTCAATCAACTATGCAAGTTTGAAATAGTACTAATATTTATTAAACATGTGACCTGTTCCAAAAACTTAACCTAATCCAGCATCCGAATCCTTTGGCTCAGATTCAGAATTCAAGCCCGTCAGGTACATCAGTATCATAAGACGTATCATCCATGCAAGTTTTATGAAGTTAGGACCAGGAATAACTAAGATATAATCATCAGAGGGCACCTGCTCCAAAAACTTTAACCAGCTCTAAAAACCTCAACCTCCTTCAGCATCCGAAACCTATGGCTTAGATTCAGCATTCATGCCTGTCAGGTGCATCAGTATTATAAGACGCACCATCCATGTAAGTTTGGTGAAGTTAGGACCAGTAATAACCAAGATATAATCATCAAAGGGCACCTGCTCCAAAAACTTTAACCAGCTCTAAAAACCTTAACCTCATCCAGCATCCGAAACCTATGGCTCAGATTCAGCATTCATGCCTGTCAGGTGAATCAGTATTATAAGATGCACCATCCAAATAAGTTTGGTGAAGTTAGGACCAGTAATAACCAAGATATAATCATCAAAGGGCACCTGCTCCAAAAACTTTAACCAGCTCTAAAAACCTTAACCTCATCCAGCATCCGAAACCTATGGCTCAGATTCAGCATTCCTGCCTGTCAGAGGCATCAGTATCATAAGACACACCATCTATGCAAGTTTTGTGAAGTTAGGACCAGTAATAACTAAGATATAACCATCAAAGGGCACCTGCTCCAAAAACTTTAACCAGCTCTAAAAACCTTAACCTCATCCAGCATCCGAAACCTATGGCTCAGATTCAGCATTCATGCCTGTCAGGTGAATCAGTATTATAAGATGCACCATCCAAGTAAGTTTGGTGAAGTTAGGACCAGTAATAACCAAGATATAATCATCAAAGGGCACCTGCTCCAAAAACTTTAACCAGCTCTAAAAACCTTAACCTCATCCAGCATCCGAAACCTATGGCTCAGATTCAGCATTCCTGCCTGTCAGAGGCATCAGTATCATAAGACACACCATCTATGCAAGTTTTGTGAAGTTAGGACCAGTAATAACTAAGATATAACCATCAAAGGGCACCTGCTCCAAAAACTTTAACCAGCTCTAAAAACCTTAACCTCATCCAGCATCCGAAACCTATGGCTCAGATTCAGCATTAAAGCATGTCTGGTGCATCAGTATCATAGGATGCACCATCCATGCAAGTTTGGTAAAGTTAGGACCAGTAGTAACTTAGAAATTGCTATCAAAGGGCACCTGCACCAAAAACTTTAACCTGCTCCAAAAACCTTAACCTCCTCCAGCATCTGAAACTCATGGCCCTGATTCAGCATTCAAGTCTTTCAAGTCCATAAGTAGGTCAAGATGCATCATCCATGCAAGTTTGGTGAAGATAGGACAAGTAATAACTTAGATACAGGACCTGCAACAAAAACTTTAACCAGGTCTGGACGCCGACGCCGAGGGTATAGCATAAGCTCCCCCCGACTTCGTCTCGGTGAGCTAAAAATTGAAGTATTTAATGGTATTATAATTCATCGGTAACTGGTATACTAAATGGAGAGAGAGAGAGAGAGAGAGAGAGAGAGAGAGAGAGAGAGAGAGAGAGAGAGACTTTATGTTAAGAAAAGGCCCATCATTATGATTTTCCAACTATAAAGTCATCCCTCCTTATACAAATTCAAGACACCACAACATATTTTTCCTGATAATGTTATAACAAGAGACCAAGATGTTTTGTTAAGACACATTTACTGTATACAGATAAATATTCGCCCATGTTATATGTTCGCCCATTTCGCCCTCATTTTCAGCGTGCATTTTAACACAATTGTGTCTGGGCCAATTTAAGACGGGACAAAACCGTAAGCAAGTGTTGAAAGGCAACACAATAATGTAAATGGGCGAATATTACCCTATATACAGTATGTTATACCACATAAAATAGGAATAGTTGACTGTTTAGATTTTTAGCAGGTTGCTATGCAGATTATTTCTGTAATAATTATATGTGTAAAGATATGAAAATTTAATTGTGCAATAAGGCATGCAGAAAAATATTTGTTGATGGTGTAATTTTTTTTATTATGAAGTAAATAAATCTAATATCTGGATCCATGCATGAACAATTTTTTATACATCAATATAGATAGGGAGCGCTTATGAACAATATAACAATTTGACTATTATTAAAAACCAAGACAGGTGAAATTTATTTTACACTGTATCAAACTGTATCATATTTTTCTTTGCTACCACATATAAAAAGAGCAATAAATGAAATTGTTAGCTTCCATTTAAGATACAGTAATAGATCTTCTTTCAAACGGTCGACTTCCATACAACTTGGTTTGAGCACGAGGTTGAACTAAACGCCTGGAATTCTCGGAGCACAATGATCTCGCTGGGTAGAAAAAAATACAAGGCCTTCTATATATAACATGAAGTGCTTTGAATACAGTTATCACAATGTTAAACTTGGACCGCAGCTCCACTGGCAACCAGTGCAGATAAATCAGGGTTGGTGTATTATGATCTTGCTTCATAGTCCTCATTATTACTCTAGCTGCAGTATTCCGAACTTTCTGAAGTCTTAATAAGGAGCTATTGCTCAAACAGTGATTTTCAGTAGTCCAGTGGCGAGGTGACAATGGAGCACTAGATAAATACTCCTCTAGCTGGCTGGGTTGCTACGATATCCCAATTAGTTGTTTCTGGCTTTATATTCATATGAGGTAAACACGAGTATCATCAGCCTAACTATGAAAAGACATTCCATGTCTGTGTCAGATCTCACAAATAGGTTTTGAGAACATGCAGTAGAGTTTAGATAATTGCGACTCTTTGATATATGTTGTTAAGGTAAGATTTTCATCCAAATCAAAGCGTTGCCACAGATGTCATAAAAAACACAAGGAGAGCTGTTTCTGTGGTGTGAAGATTGGTAAATTTCATGTATGTTGTTTGACACCAAATGATTTTCTATGCCTGTTAACTACTTTTTACAGAATCGTTGAGATGAAAGGGAGTCCTGCACCGGCTTGTTCATTCACCATTCCCTTAACTGTTGATCTTTACTAAGCTGTGGATATAAGGAGAAGGAGCCACTGCAACCTGAAATATATTTTTCAAACTTTAAATGAATGAAGTTCAGATATAAAATGTACAAATCTTGATACTGAACTTAGCGTCAATCAAAAAAATTATGGAAAGGTAATCAATAGAACATGGTCACATGTATGCAGTTGATATAATCAGACCATGACATGTATATAGGCTTTGATGATCCATGGTCTCATGTATATAGTAGGCATAATAGAACCATGACATGAATATAGGTTGTTATTGTACGTGGATTCATGTTCAGTCTCTGAAACATTCTACTTTCTCACTTGAAAAGTGAGCACACGCTGAGCAAACGGTGAGCGTACTTTGAGCGAACGGTGAACATATGGTGAACGAAATTTGGTGAGCACTTATGAACGGTGAGCGAACATAGAGCGCAAACGGAGCGCAGACGCCAGCGCAAAATACACGGTGAACAATATGTGAACGCTATCTGAATGCAAGATGAACGATTAATTCGGAGTGCCTCGGTAGTTATCCTTACATTGTGCTTTGTTGGTAATCGGGAAAAAATAACAAATATATTATACTAGACTTTGACCCGTGCGTGCACGGGTTGACATTGCATATGATATCGGACATTTACGAAATAGATACATCGAAACACCGTATTGTCGACATTTACATAACCAAGCTTTAAGCCTACAATAATGCTATTAATTTCACTATATTCTGCTTAGTTAGAATAATCTAACTGTGTCTCGGGACAGGCCTTGACCAGATGGCCACAGTTAAGATGCCTCCCATATACCCGTAATGTAGCAAAAAATTGCAGCATCGCTCCGAAACGACTTTGGAGAAAATTAATGAAGTTGCATTGAAAATAACAGTCAAATTATTCATAACAAACCATTTTGAGGCTGTAATTACCTTTCATTTAAAAATTTAATCCATATAAATGAAGAATTCAACACTTTTTCACCAAAGGTTTTTACTCCAAATTTACACACCATGTTGACATTCAGAACTCTCGGGGTTTTTCATATTAAATGCACTGAGTTAGAGTTATCTCCCGTATTATCTTTGATGAACGAATTATATAGCAAATTTTCAATGAAGATTTACACATATTTGTATTATTGTTTCTGAGTTTATCCATGCAAATGTGATATTGTGGAAACATAAACTAAAGAGCCTTCCATGATTTATAGCATGAATGTAATGCGCATACGCACGATTGTAAAATCCAAAAAATCCAGATGATTTCCTGATTTTTAAAAAGAATTTTCGTTGATTATTAATTGGTGAAGCTTGATTAAGAAAAAATAAAAACAAATTGGTAATCTTCAAGTACCAATGATGTTTAAAATATATATAACAAAAGACAGTACTCTTCCGATTTCTCGGTATTAAAGCCAAAAAATTCGAGTCTATTATTTTAATATAGTAGTATAGATATATGTATTGTTATCAGCCTAAATATAATATTATCTATTAAGTGAAAGCTGAACGAATGGTGAGCACAAAGTGAACCCTTACATGTTGACAGTTTGTGAACGGTAAGTGCAAACGGAGCAGAGAGCGCAATTGAAAGCATGGTGAGCATACTGTGAAGGCACAACAGCGCACTGTAAGCGCATGGTGAATGCATAGGAAAATGGGAAAGTAGAACGTTTCAGGGACTGTAAAGTGTAAAGTTAGTGTAAAAAGACCACGACAAGTATATAGGTTACAATGGTCTGTGGTCTTGTATGCAGTTAATAAGGTGAGACCATGCCATGTATATAGGTGAACATGGTCCATTGTCTCATGTATGCAGTTGATACAATAAGACCATGACATGTATACTGGTTGTAATGGCCCATGGTCTCATGTATGCAGTAGACATTTCCAGATTTCGCGAACTCAAGGTCGGACTCGAACACTGACGCTTACTTTATCCTAAGATAATCAGGGAACATGTCAATGCACGATTTTTAAAAAATGATTTAGAAACAGCAATACAGATATTACTATAGTAAGCAATAGAAAAATATAACTTGATAAAGGATATAGCAATCAACACGCAAATCATCCACCTTTTAACCAGTTAAAATGTATGGTTTCCCCATTACGCATAGTTTTACAGAATTAATCCCAATTATTGAGAGAGAGAGAGAGAGAGAGAGAGAGAGAGAGAGAGAGAGAGAGAGAGAGAGAGAGCGAAGTTGATAGCTTTAATATATATTTGGATTTGAATGTTAATTTGGCGATATTTGCTATTATTTTAAAACCCCCTTCTCGTGGTGACGATTTCATGCCATGCTTATATATTAGACATTAAATTTTCCAAGGTAGAGCGACATCGAACTCGGACTCGTGCTTTGTACACTTATAAATAATGGGTCATATGTAAAGTTGAAAAAAAAATTGTAAACTAGTGAACCTATCTTTTTTCTGCATTATTTATTACACGTTATGAAATTTAGTATAGGCTGTTTTAAATTCATCATTTGTTTTCCTCTGCATGACAGAGAGGCACAGCTATTGACCGTCCACAAGGTACCAATAGCGTGATACAGTTTCATTTCCCGAATTGCATGTTTATTTAATTTATTTCCGCACGAGTGTATGCAGTGATAAAATTGTCTCTATTGGAAAAAACTGTGTCTCCGAGGATGAATCATTCGTTTGGCAGTCCTTGGTTTTGACCTATTGCCGGTAGACTGACCTTTTCGAAGGATCAATTCTATATTGATTACATGTTTCGAATAAAAAATAATAAAATCTTGAAAGGGGGAATATTTGCGTGTTAATCGCTATATCCTTTATCAAGTGAGATTTTTCTATTGCTAACTATTATAGTAATATTTTCTATTGTTGTTTCTAAATCATTTTTAAAAATAATGCTTTGACATGTTCCCTGATTATCTTAGAACAAAAGTAAGCGTCAGTGTTCGAGTCCGACCTCGCGTTCGCGAAATCTGGAAATGTCTAGTTGTTATAATGAGTCCATGACATGTATAAAGGTTGTAATGGTCCGTGGTCTCATTATGCCGTTAGTGTAATGAGACCGTGACATGTATATAAGTTGTAATGGACCATGGTCTCATGTATGCGGTAGATATAATGATACCATGACATGTAAATAGGTGATAATAGTCAATGGTCTCATATATGCGGTTGATATAATAAGACTATGGGATGTATATTGGTTGTAATGGCCCGTGGTCTCATGTATGCAGTTGTTATAATGAGACCATGGTGTGTATATAGGTTTTAATGGTTCATAGTCTCATATATGCAGTTATTATAATGAGACCGTGACATGTATATAGGTCGTATGCAGTTGTTGTAATGAGACCATGACATGTATATAGTTTGTAATGGTCCGTTGACTCATGTATTCAGTTGATATAATGAGACCATGACATGTATATAGGTTGTTATTGTTAAGCAATAACTTGGGACAGACTATAACTGTAATTACTGTAAATGATGACTGCACTTAAGGACATGCGATGTTTGCGAGAAAATTAACTTTTAAAAGAAGAAGAATTTTTCTTTCATTTACAGAAATAATCAACATCCAAACTGCAACTTTATGCAATTGCGTTAAATAAAAGTATGTTGTTACCAAGTACGAATTTGTTTTCATAGGCTGGGGTCATCACGATTTCTTGAATCTCCGTACGATAATGAGGACGCCAACTTTTATACTGACTTCATACATAGTCAGCGCATGTTTGTCTATTGTTCTCCGTTTAAGAGTAGTTGTATATCTGCATTATCAAGTTATGTCAATAGAAGGTTAATAGACAAACATACGCTCATGGTTTAAATGAGAAAAAAATGCTTCTTACTTTCACTTTCTCCGTTGTAACCTAGGGTTGATACGTGTTGAATATTATAATTCACCACGTGGTTTCTCACCTCAGGTAACTTTGTCGAATACAAAATTCTATCATGTGACGTGTAAGGTAGCATGTTATGTGCTACAATGTAACTAGTACAATGTTTTCGAACACGTTAAAGCTGACATGAATTCATAAAAACATTTGGTCGCCATATTAGTTTCGATCGCTCCTCTACTGCCACTGGGGTATATATACCTTACTTCGCATGCACATCGAACACGTGTGTCGTTCATACAGAGTGCATAACGTCTGTTTCTTTTTGAAGATCCCCGCGGTACTAAATCCAACACAGTAGATAAATGATAGTAAATCCAATAAAGTAACAGCGTAACATCGTTTCCATAGGTTTCTACAAAACACTCCGTTTCTAAAATTCATACGATCATTGACATTGCTCGATCGGCCACAGTGTGTAGTTTGCGCATGTGCGATGTTATAACTTACACAGGAAAACGTTCTACACTTATCGAGGATTTTGAAATTTGTGTTCCTGGGATTTCTGCCTGCCTTGTTTCGTTGTTCTTTGGAAATTCCTTACCAGTGCAGTGGTTGTCATAATATTTTTGTTCAAAACGCGTTGTTAAAAGTCTTTTCGTCCAATGTAACGTGTTCGGGTGAATGAAATACCTGAATGCGGTGAAGCATGAATAGTGCTATCGACCTTATATAGGGGGTATGTAGCGGTGAACAGAACAAACTGATATAACGGTAGTCCGAGATAAAAGGGAAATAATGTGTATTTATGAATTCATGTCACCTGTAAGTTGCCAAGCATTGATTTAAAGTCTTCTGTAATTACATGGGCGTGGTATTATTGTTGAAAACACAAGTAAATAGTATTTTTGTACCATATAGAATAGAAAAAGCTATGGTGAAAGAGTGATCACATTTTTTTATGTACATGGCATTGTTATTCATTCTAGTCTAATTTTAGTACTGTACCATTCTGATAATGTCAGCTCCACTTCTCATGCATATTGATATCCATCTTATGTTCGATCAAGGGCAGATAAGCGAAAATTCTTTCGAAAAAAAAATAGAATGAGTATGTTGTATCACAGTCTAAAATCTTAATCTATGTTGGAAATTGACAAGACTCTTTAATAAAATAAACGAGAGTTATATCAGGTTAAGAAAAAAACGCATCAGAAGCGACCAAAAAAGGCCCAAAACCTGGCGCTAAGTGCAGTCATCCTATTCGGGTATTCCTGACCCTTGATTTTTGGGGGGAGGTTTTACAAGTAAAGCCTACCAGACAACACTATAAAACCTAATATGCCAAAGGTAAACAGACGTTACAATCACTTTTAAAAAGGAAAAAATTATATTAAAATCTTTATTATTCAACGACATTTTATCCGAGATTAAGCTGTTTAATAAAGTTCTATTCAAACAATCATAAACAACTCGAAGTATTGCTTATATACTGTAGCGTTAAAATTTTGGATTATAAAAAGAAGATATATTGAATTTAATTTGTATTTAAATTCATTTACTTTTTTGCATCCATTTGTAAAATCATACTATTATATAAATAATTTATTATAATGATACGTATATACATATTTAATCATAGGCTGCGCTCGCTCCAACGGTTGCACCGTAAAACATATTATTATATGAATTGGTATATCTTTTATATGCAATAGTAACATCATTATATGCAGTGGTAACATCATTATATGCAGCGGTAACATCATTTTATTTCATATGTATCTTGTAACACGACATTTGATTGGTTAATGAGCCGGGTGTAAATTTCCGTACACCCGACTTGAGCCGGTGTAACGAAGAATTTGGACCCGGGTTGAAAATTGACCCAGGGGTATTTTTTCAACGTTGAATATTGAGACCAAATGTGTTAAATAAAGACCCTGTTCCGTTAAAAAAATGACCTGCATCGTGGAATTTTGATCATAAAACCGGTTCAAAATTCAACAGCAAATAAGCCCAAGTTAACGAATTTGATATTATTTAACCCCAAATTTACAGTTTTATTCATATTTATTCTTTAGATTTACACGTTTACATATTTTACCGGTCAGGCGAAAAAATGAAACATTACAAAGATGATTTTTCGAATTTACATATTACTCTACAAAATAATATATATTTACTATTTTATTCATAGCGAAATGTTTGGCTATACATGTAATTGATGTTTTGTGTGATATCTATATTTCAAATACTAGTATTATGTTTTTAAACAAGAATATTGGTAAACGCGGTTAAATGATAAACTCTTTAATTTAGTAAAACAGGTTTTTAAAATCTATTTTCTGGATAGGTGTAAAAATATAACTAATAAATAAAGCAATACGACATATTGTTTAATTTTGATTTTACACTTACCCAGTAAATTGAAATTTTGATATTGTTCATAATAAGTTTTCTGGGTATCTGTAAATACAAAACCTACAATATGACATATTGTGATTTTTGTTATTGCATACACTCGGTATGTAAAAACTGTGATTATCTAAATTTTTGCCAACACCATAAATAACAATATGACGATACGATTCTCTATATATGTGTTCTTAAAAAACCCCAGCAAACATCTTTTGTTTTTGAATTCAGTTCCCCTAACATTTTTAATATTAATATTTCGGTTAAGAGATTTGATACATGTTGTACATGTACATTTTCATGCATACTCTTTTTCTGTTTTAGTATAACTCGTTAGTAAATTCTTTTAAAGTGAAACCTGTTACGAATGCGTTCGTGAAAAGCACTTAAGATTTCTCGTAAGAGATTCTTAAGTTGAAATCTTACGCAAAACCTTAAGATTTTTTGTGAAAATGGCTACTTGGCGACATAGGAAATAACTAATAATATTCAATGCTAACATCATTTAGTGTAAATACATCATTAAATTCAGGGGTAATTTTTTTAGTTTATATGAAGTGGTAATATCATTACAAAGATGTATTCATAGCATAAAATAAATAAACCACTGCACATAATGATCTTACGACATAACGTAATCATTTATGATATTACCACTTCATATAAAGATTTTACCCCTGAATAGAATGATGTAATCACAGTATATAATGATGTTAGTGGTATATATAATGATGTTACTGCTGCATATAATGATGTTATTATTGCATAAAAGATATACCAATTCATATAATATAAAATTGACAATTAGACAGCTATGGCGTTCCATAGATACCGACATTTGATCAGAGGCCTGTTCAACAGAGCGAGCGCTCGTCAAAATTTGTGTTGCAGTATAGGAAAATCGCTCTGTTGAACACGCCCAAGGTTGTAAATATCTTTTGTTCGCTCGGATATCGGTTTAAGGTTTTGAAAACCTAATGTTGACTATTGAACAGCGGTGTGCACACGTGCATAATTATGCAGCTATATCAATATGGTAGTTTTTATACCGTTAAGAAGACTCTGTACTGTTAAAAAACAAATATTTTTCATCGCGATTTTGCTTCTTTTTGTGCTTTGGAATATATGGAATCAAAATGTATTCGGCATGATTAATATCAAGGATTTTTTTGATACTATATCACCTACTAGCCCGCCCATTTTATGCCATTCGTGTTTTGTTCATAGTTACCAATACGTTCTGAATAATGGAAACATCTGTAGCACGAGGAATAGAACGCGCTCAATTCGTGTTATTATTCTAATATTCACCAAACATGAGAATTTTCTTCAAAGGGAGGCTATAAGACAGACCTGGCTCCGTGCATCAAAGCGAAACACGGACACAATAAGGTATGGTTTTGTGGTTGGGACTTTACCAAATAATAGTCTGCAAACGGACCTGGAGAGAGAAAGTTCGATCCATAAAGACATCATTCAACAAAATTTCTTGGATTCTTATAGGAATCTCACTTTGAAAACTGTAACGGCATTAAAATGGGCCAGTGATTACTGTGGTCACGCTGAGTTCCTGATGAAAACAGATGACGATGTGTTTGTGAATACAGAGGCTTTATTAGCCACACTCGGCCAACACAAAAGCCAGTTGCAGGAATCCGTAGGAGGATATTGCTGGCTAAAGGAAGAACCCAATCGACAGAGGGGCTCAAAATGGTACATATCATACAAGATGTATCCGCGAAAGTATTTTCCAGCATTTTGCTCAGGGACCGGTTATGTGACAAGCATTCGTGTCGCAAAAAAACTGTACGAAGTTTCAAAAAACGTTCCATTCCTTCCATTAGAAGATGTATATATAGGTCTTTGCCTGCACGCTCTACGAATGTCTGTAACAACAATTAAAGGTTTCACCTTTGAGAAAGTACCCCTTGGTTGTATCTATCACAGCAATGATTTAATTACATCACACCAACTCGATCCAAGCAATCTAAAAACAGTATGGCGTCTGAAATGTCACAGTAGAAACTGACATGCAATAAAGGACATACTTATAACTGGAAGTAAGGAATGTGTGAACTGTGCTGGAATGGGTGTATAACGACGTAGTAGTCTAAAAAAGAAAGATTGGGACCCTACAACTCCCAATATATTTACTAAATCGAAATGATAAACAAATTAACTTATCAAAATGATAAACAAATTAAATTTAGCTGATACTTTTATATAAGTCTTTTATACATAACACAGCCTTGTTAAGTATTAAGCTTGGGATGGCCATATCAGAAATATGAAGTGTATTTGCATTGTTGTAAGAACAGAAACCAACATAAGAAGATCAGAGAAGCCAAACATCATTTTAGAAATTCAACTTTTGATGCCCATAGCTTCCGTATGTAAAATTTCATAAGATGATCACAAGATACCTCTTCCTGTGTACTTGGGGCATTATCAACGTCCGTCCAAATCACAAGGAAGGAAATGTGTTTGTGATTTTTTAACACTTAAAGCTTTATATTTACATTTTCCAGTGTATTTGCCTGTGATAACACTACTATATAACCCATAACTTCAAATTGGGGCGCCAGCAGGGTTTGCTTATTTATATTTATATTTAATCGTACAATGGCTTAAAATTATATAAATATAAGTAATAAGGAATCATTCTTTGAATATTATGAGGTGATAATTTCGATCGGGGCGTGATCAAATCTATCATAAAGCCCTTATTGGATTTGATCACGCCCCGACCGAAATTATCACCCCATAATACTCAAAGAATGATTCCTTATTCCTTATATATGCATAATAAAATCTTTTCGTTTACTGCCGTCATTGTTGAACTTTCATTTCATTTATTTGGAGAAATATAATGTTCCTTTTGTAACCTACGATAAAAAACGATTATTTGCAAAAGTTTCTGGCTTTACATGAATAAGTAAGTAATTGTTTATTATAGTGAAATTGTGTATGACATTTATATTATACAAAGTATCTGTCAAATAATCGTAAATTGCACCCAGCCCCTTGGACCTATAAGTCACTTTAAAGGGACCTGGACACGATTTCAGATGAAAATTTTATTTTTGATTTTTATGTATTAATTAGTTTACTTGTGTATTTTGAATGATTTACCAAAATTTGAATGTTAGAAGTCGTGTTACAAGCGAGATACAGATGAAAGAAGTCGTTGTTATGTAAACAAAGCTCGAGTCTTATATTTGTTTACAAATAATGTAAAGTAAAGAAAATACCATTTCTTTGACAAAATAACTTGTGGAAACAAGATAAACTTATTAAATGTGTTCATAAATAAGTTTATCAACAACAAAATGCAGCATTAGATTGAAACTTTTACCAATTCGAGACATATGTAAACAATAACAGGACTCGAGCTTTGTTTACAAAACAAAGAATTTTAACCTCAGAAACTCGCTTGTAACCCGATATTTAACTTTCAAATTTTGACAGAGAATTAAAAACATCCATATTGACCATTCTAGACATTAAAAATGAAAAAATAAATTTTGAAAAAATTGAGCTCAAATCGTGTCCAAGTCCCTTTAAATACAATTATAACTTTATACATGCACGATTTCAAATTTATATTATATTGATAAATTACATTTCTGATGTACAATATTATAACACATTTGTTTTTTAATATTATTTTTCCTGAGTTGGTAAGCAGAGTTTATAAATCTAGCAGTTTGTAATGGGTAATTGAATAATTTAAAAAAAATATTAAATAATGCAACACTGAACACTTAAAGCTGAACACTGATCGTACACTGGCACCGTCACACAGGTCCCCTTATATACTTTCTTAGTCAGAGATATGAAACATACATGGAACAGCCATATTAATTAACATAAACCAAAACTATCAAACAACCTCTCAAGATGAGTTTGGTGTTTGACAGAAATTGATTAAAAGCACATTTCATGAGCTGGAATGTTTTCAAAAAATGTTATACATAGGTATCACGTGCATCATATTATCAATGGTAGACTAACTCCAGAACAGTTTTTTTAATCAATTCATACAATGAATTGCATCCCAATTAATACCACAAGTATGTACTAAAACAGCAAAATGAAATTACTTTTAAAGAAAAACACAAACACAAAGTCTGTTATTTGTCTCTTTTCATATTTAATGTTACAATTAATGTTACAAATAAGAATAAATATCGATCAAATCTGAGCACGCATCAAAATATATAGAGTAGACCAAGGTTACATCAAAACTTCAATTGATAATTAAACAATTATATCGACAAATGAGGAATGCTTTGTTATCCAAGTAATGATCTTTACTTCCATTGAAAGAATAAGAAAATTTTAAATTCCAAGTGTAGTGGATACAAAGTTTGAGAAGATAATTTTTCTCTGTGAAAAAATGAGAGTTGTTTATGTACATAACATACAATAACTAATTTACAGGACGGTAGATTAACTTTTTACTTTTCCTTTGTGTGTTATAACTGAGTGTATTTTTCAGTAATCTGTATATCATTCTCCAAATACAAATTTTGTAAACATTAGGTTGTGTAACAATATGTAAGAACTGACCGTCCATTTTTTGTCTAAATATTCTTGTGTGTGTATTGTTTATTATTATATTAAGTGCTATAAAACGTATGTCTTTCGCAATAAAGAAATTGAATTGAAACTGGTCTGTTTCTTCAATTTTGCCAGTTTCAAAATCAAACGAACACGCCAAATATTTACCATTGAATATGGGACAAGTTTGACTTGAATCATGTTTTAAGCATGATATTCAAAACCATTTTAAAGCTTATAAATTAAACGCCTAATGAAAAAAAAGAATATGAATAACAATTGTTTGAACATTTTAAAAAAAGAAGATTTTATCAAACAGGAGATAGATTCGTAATTATTCGCTCCCACGTCGAGGAGCGCATCGCATTAGGACGTTAAAGGAAGAAGCAAAAATTCTAAACACCTTAACTTGAGGATTTAAAATACAACATTGAGTACCTGTAATGAATGTAAATCTCATTTAAAAACCAGTTCAGAACTTGGCTTCAATTCTGATTGCGATCAGTGGAAATATTCTTAAATCCTTCAGAACAATATTGTTGCGAAAAGAAGTTAATTGTAAGATTGGTAACTGACTATTTAAAATGTCTTTACAACGAGCCAGCGTTTTGTGTCCAGTTGACCGTTTTACATTAAAATGATTCCATACGTACGTGTTTGTTGAGCTTTATACATTGATTACCGATGAACCAACTGCCCTGGAGGACAATACCTTCTGACAAACAGTCAACAGACCAAGGGACCGGAAGGTGAGTGTTTTAGTCCAACATTTACATGTAGAGGTTTGCTTTTTTTATCAGGTAATGTAAAGTCTATTGTTCAACACATTTTTCTTCTTAGAACGATTATTATAAGTGTCAGGGTCAAGATTTATATATATATATATATATATATATATATATATATATATATATATATATATATATATATATATATATATATATATATATATATTAATGGTATCTTTAACTAACATCCCCAAAATTTACTATCCTCCAGAGCTTTAACGACTGAATTTCAACGCTGCTTTCTACTTTTGTCAACCTAAGCATTGTATCCATCTAGAAATGCATGGTCAATGTCGGTATTTGTTGACTTGTAATAAAATGTCGGTATTTGTTGACTTGTAATAATACTTTTTAATATTTTTTTTTAGATTTATGAATACTCCAGAGATATGTTTGTACCCAGGATAACAAAGATATGTCTAACTGACGGCTCTGATGGTCTCTTTATCAAATGGACTGTTAGTATTATTTTTTTCTACTTTATGAATGTATATAGCCTAGGTAAACATCTCTTCTGAAAGTCATATGCTGGAATCATTTCCCTATTAAATAAGTTACACTGACATTGATGCCTTATTTGTGATATATTCCTATTCATCAATATTTCAAATAAGTAAAATATGATAAGTACATTTTTTAGGTGAGCCATCGTCCCTTTAAAGAAATATTTGATTTGCGTGTGGTAATAATATTTGTTTATGCATGTGTATATGAGACACTAAACAAAAAGCACATTATTATATTACAGGTACCGTCATCACCTACGAACATAGTTGGTTATGTGTTGGCCTTCAGAAGAAGTGACCTTGACCTTAATTACAGCAGTGTCACATTGATAGGTGCAAGTGTGTCAAGCCATGTCATAGCATTGTCCCGCGCAAGTCAGCGCTATGACATAAAGATATCAGCATTTACAAGCATGGAATTTGGGGATTTCTCTGACCCAATCACCTGGTGCTCGTCAGGTAAGTCATTATGTTATAGAGCTATTTTATATGAATAAATGTTCGGCTTCATATATTTCACGTCAAGAGATTTTTGTGTGAAGTATTTTAACAATTCATGAGGGTTTTTTTTTTTAATTTTCTTTCCAGAATATCAGTATCCACGACGCCAAAGTAAGAAAATTATTTCACAATTTATTCATCAAGTTCGTCTGTCTGTCCAACCCTCCGTTGAATACGCTACAAAGATAACATATGCATGTCAGAATATTTCCGGATTAAGATTTTTTTATAAAGATCAAGTCACATATCTATTCAACCTATTTGTTCATACCCGACAACCATATCTATTTTAAAGTTTTTTTTATGGAGATGTTATTTAAGCTGACTCCAGATCAATTGATGAAAGTCGTAATTTTATTCAATCAGATGAAGGTCCTTAACTTTGTAATAAAGAAATATGAAGACAATTGATGATCAAGTTTAATAAATTTTATTTTTAAATTAATGAATTTGTCTTTGCTCCTTAGTCTTGTTATTCCCATATCTGATAGTGTGTGTGTTCTTTTTGAGAAAATAAACGTATAAATTTTAATCAGTTAAATTCTTGGCCTATATTCATCATAATTTTAATGAATAATCCGAAGTTGTTATATTTAAGGAATAAGGAATCATTCTTTGAGTATTATGAGGTGATAATTTTGGTCGGGGCGTGATCAAATCCAATAAAGCCCGAAGGGCTTTATGATAGATTTGATCACGCCCCGACCGAAATTATCACCTCATAATATTCAAAGAATGATTCCTTATTACTTATATATTTACATAATTTTAAGCCATCGTACGATTAAATATTAAATATAAATAAGCAAACCCCGCAGGCGCCTCAATTTGGCGTCATTTGAAGTTATGGGTTATATAGTACAAAATCTATACGTAGTGTTATCACAGGCAAGACACTGGAAAATGTAAATATTAACAAATATGTTAAAAGAATGACATGTCATGTTAATGATCTGTGAACTGTTGCTCGCAGTTTATTATACAATAAACATCATTGTGAATATTGGCATGACTTAAAACGCTCTGCTGTGGAACACATTGTATTAGATCGATAGGTATATTGATTTGAACTTTCACCCATACAATTTTATTTTCTAGATTTTTTACCAATTCCAATCATTACAAAGATTGTATCTACTCATGGAGGACACTCCATTCATGTCTATTGGAAGGTAAAATTTGATAAAATTTATTTCGAAATTGCCGTTTTCATTAAATTAGACAATAATAAATCCAAAACGGTTAGATAACAGATATTTACAAATTACACAGTGTATAGTCTGTCTCAAGATATTAATGCAGCACATTTGACCGATTTTTTAAATAAAAATACACATACCTGTGAAAGAAGTGCAATTGAAATCGATGAAAGGGAAAATTTCCAAGATATCTTAGTTGACACATTATCATTTTTCACTCGGAAAAATTCACAGGAACGAAAACAGATTTCTTACGGAAATTTATAATGGGGAAAGTTTACATCTTTTCTCCATTCAGAAGTCACTCGGAATACCTCACGCAATTTTTCAACGTTATCATCCGGGTCTGCTGCAATACAAAATCCCCGTAGACATCACATTTTTAGCTGTGTATTGAAACCTGATAAGCTAGAGGGGACGTTTCAACGGAGAGATCTTGGAATTTTTTTTTATACTTTTCAATGAACATCATTTAAATCCTGGGGTATTTATAAATATCGAGTAATTAAGCAAAATGTTAATCGAGGATATCTTGGGACAGAGTTTATTATCAATTACTTAGTATTTCACTGTATCTTTCTCCTCTTGCAGATTCCAGTAGATGTGTCTAGTTTAATTGTAGATAATTTCCTGGTGTTATATAAAAGATGCGGTCTAGATACCGATTTTATAGAGAAACTTGTTCCCGGAAGTGAGGTCATAAGCCACGAGATTATCGGACTGAGCGAGTGTACACTTTACGAAGTACGGGTGGCGGCATGTACTTCAAAACTGCGTGGGGGGTGTTCTGCTCCTGCCATGATTAGAACCGGGGGTAATTTTTTTTTAATTAAATTTCACTGTAATAGTCATTAATCGTTACGTTTCGCTTAAGCGTTGAATGCTTATTTTTGGATGTCGTCGGTCCTATGACACACCAAGGCGGTGCAGACAAATTGAATACCGCGAGCATTCAATGCTTATATTTATATGAATCAATACTGATGGGTTTTTTTGTATGAAAATTATGTGTATCGTCGCTGTAAAGCCATTATATACGCTCTCAGTCAGGGATATGAAACATACATGGAACAGCCATATTAACATGTTATTTAGTACGCTTCCGCAGCTAAAAATATAGTGCCAGAAACTTTGTAGAGAAAAATCTTTTTTAATTAAGGAGCAGATATAATTTAAGGATTATTTTTCCAAAAGTACATATCAAATTGGTTATGTAAGGTTGAACGTTTCATTTAATCTTACAAAAATAAATATACTCAAAACACGTGGTGACGTTTATATTTGTGCACATGTCGCAATAATCAAAGTGTATTCATAGAAAATTGAACGTCGCACATTTCCAATGCAATCATAAGGGGAAATATACACTGAATGTAAATATTCATTTAAGAAACGCCTTTTCCATTCGTTGTTTTATATTAATTAAAGTATTGTGTATATTCATGTTTTCAAGATATTGCGAGTCACTCTTTATTTAAAATTTTCTCTATCCTAGTAACCAAGCCAAACTCGGTGAAGCTAAAAACGTCAAGAGGTAAGGAAATAATTATCATGGTTAGAATATATTTTTTTATTTGATTATTGATAGTTGATATAGGATGAAAACAAATATGAAACTTACTCGTATATCACAGACCACTTGGAAAAAAAATGCGTCGATCGCTTTCATTAAAAGAGGCTTGGCGGTCAACAAATTTTAAACCTTCAGATCCGCCGCGTATTTTTAGAATGATTTGGTAATCTATAAACTATCGTTTGGTAAAGAATTTTTTTTTTTATATATTTATTTTCACTATAAAATTATAATGTTTTCCCATATCTTTACATAGAACTCTTCTTTTTAAGGAGATTAATATCATAGTCTAAAAATGGCCAAGACCAGCGAACCCTCTTAACCTATTATGTATCAATCTTCTCTAAAATTCTGTTTTCGTCAACTATAATAATCATCACATCTGACCTCTGTCGTGATTCTGCAACAATAGATACTCCGTAAACTCTGTCATCATTTCATTCTAAATCTGCGCATTTTTTCTGACAATAACTCGATATTTAAAGAAATATTATAATATCACACTGCGAAGACTTGCAAATTATTACTTTGGATTTTTGTACAGGTCCTGATTATAAGCCCAGAATTATAAAATTATTTGAAACAATAGGAGACAAACGAACCTTACACATAGCATGGCAGGTAAGACATGTCTTGATAAAACTGTAATTTATTTTGTCAATACATGTATCTGCACAAAACAAACTTAGCAGGCCAGGCTGATTGTTGAGATTCCTTAAACCGCAGGTACCAGATCACGTGACGTACCCGCCTGTTGACGGATACGTCATTGCAATAAGAAAGACGTCCAGTTACGAGACACCTTACACAAAGCATTATGTTAGAGACCCACAAAAAGACAGTCACGTGATCCAGGACATTCACGAGCAATATCCTTATGAAATCAAAATGGCAGCCTTTAACGCCTTTGGAGAAGGAAAATTCACCAGATGTATAGTTGTCGGTAAATCAATTAGTAATATTCTAAACGAACTTACAATAAGTGTTGCATTACTTTATTTACGAATCCCATAACTGGTATGAATACGCAGTAAACTTAGTTAACTAATAATCACCTTGCTGCCTTTAATAACGCCAACAATACAAAGACTAAATATAATTATAAGGTAATCATAATTTTTTCCAATTTCATCCCAGGCTAAAAGAATTGCTGTACTTATTTGCATCAGACACATAATTTTCTGAAAGAAAATTTGCAAGGCTCAATTAAACAGTCTCGCTGTGACTTATAACGTTGAAGGCTTAATTTCAAGTACTTAATTTGTTAATTCGCATGATAGACGTCAAGTTGGCTGGAACAAAATCAGTCCTTATTAATCATACGCAGTGGTTCAGACTGATTTTGTAAAGACACAGCCCTGTTATTGTTATGTTTCAAAGGGCGTATCATTTATTTGGTATAATTTTGAAACACTTCAAGAGAATGTCCCTCGCGGAGTTTTTTAATCATAATAAAAAGACAGAAGTAAATTTTTAATGTACTGTTTTTGTTTCAGACAGGAGCACAGTGAAAACCGAAGTGCGGACTCCACAGCTACTGCCAAAGAAAATCAGAAAATTATTTCCAACATATTTTATGGGAAAGATCACATGACTTATAAATGAAGCAACATTCTATAAAGCAATATCTTATATGCATTGATTTAAACAATGCTACATGTATTTGCAAATAAAAATAATTTCAGAAGCGTATTCAGTCAACATATTACAAACTCTCTCTCTCTCTCTCTCTCTCTCTCTCTCTCTCTCTCTCTCTCTCATGAGAAACGACAAATTTTGTAGCAGTTACTTATTTAATGCAATTAAGCATAAATTTCAACTTCTTTAACAAGTGTTTTCTCATCGGAAATCGACACACGGGGTTCGTCATGATAATCGTCTGTTGTGTAAACAGCGACATAGTGACCATCGGGATCCTTAAGACAAGGAAAACAATGGCGTTTTTTGTAAATTATAGTTGTTCCGAGTGCCACAAGAACCATGATGGTTAAAATAAGTAGAACGATTGTTAGAATTCCAATTGGTGACGTCATGCACACGAGTTCGCCTGCTTCCAACGACAAAATATTCCTCCCACGATATCGAGATGGAAAAGTACAACTGCAATGGAAATGCTATGTTAAAAAAAACTAAATTAATACTTTGCATATAAAAGAAAATTGCATACAGTGTTTAAAGAACTTACATTAAGGAGCTATTCTGGAAAAACTGTCTCCACTTTGTATTAACTAGGACCCATTTCATGTTGCAGTCACATCGCCATGGATTGCCGTTCAAGCTAACGCTTTGTAGGTCACCAGGAAATGAATTCGGAGCAAGGTATTTCAGTTTGTTGTAGTCTAATTCAAGACTTTTTAATTTAACTAGGTGGGTAAGTGTATCCCCTTTCAGTCTATCGATGTTGTTGAAATTCAAATACAGATTTCGTAGCGACATGAATGTAAGCTGTCCTAACGTCCTGATTTTGTTGTGATCCAAGTGGAGCTCCTCTAGTTCGCCTAACGTGTTGAAAGATTCACCAGAGAGGTTTTCTATGTTATTATATTGCAGATGCAACTTTTTCAACTTCACAAGATTTGTAAGGGCCATTTCCTCCAATGAAGTTATGCCACAATACGACAAATCCAGTTCCTCAAGTTTCAGATATCCAAACTGAGTAAATGTCATGCTTGATACATATCCCAGCGGATTTCCACGAAAACTCAGCCATTTTAAGGAATGAAACTCACTTAATTCGAACCGGTATCTTTGAATGATTAACTTAGATCCTTTCAATAAGTTAAAAGACAAGTCTAACTTGACAAGGTTCTTCATATCTGTGAAAGCATTATGCTGTATATTTTGTATGATATTGTTGGACAGATTCAGGTGGGTAATAAAAGTCGTGTTAAGTATCCCAATTTTCTCCAATGCATTGTAAGATACATCCAGAATAGTGATGTCAGCTGGAACGTTGGAAGGATATGACGTTAGGTTACTAGATGAACAGTTAAACACCTCCGGTCTTAAATCCGATTTTTGACATCCATGTAGTGTCCATACTATATCAAAACATGCCAGAAACACAAACAATTTCCGAACCTGGACGGCGCAAATAGAAGATGACGGCTTCATGGAGATAAATGACTTCTGAAAAAATAGGAGTATTTTACCCGGTAAAACTTTGTATATACAATGTTTTATAAGATTGGTAAATGCTTTACATAGAAAACAATTAAACTTAAACTTACTTGCTGTATGGTCTCAGTAACAACGTAAAAGAAACCTGGAGGCAGCGATGGATTCGTGGCTTCTCGCGTGTGTTACTCATCTTCAACAATGGAGTTTGTACTCTGATAATTTGATAAACGGTCTTCAGTCAGCGCTATCAGAAGCCGGGATAATCTCTCTCATACTAAGTCCTAACTCTCAAATAATATTGTTTGTTTGTGTGCTGTATTGTGATAAGTATTATCACTGTTTGTAACATAACGTGAACGATTGTATACAGGTGGATTGTATTTTAAATAGCAGCTCAACATTCTTTTGATATATACGCATGATTATAATTATATACATGTACATCTCAAACAGGGTTTTCCTTAAAAGTATACAATTGCAAAAATTCGAGAATTGTACAATTCTTCAGTCGCTTTCATTTCCTAATTATTATAATGAACTTGGCCTGAAATTGGCTGGGAAATAACTGAATAACTACGGTTAATTTCGCTTTTTGCAGGTACTTTGCATCGTTTTAGAAAATGGGGGAGGGGGCAGACTTATTCGAAATCTCTATTGTGTGTGACAAACAAACAAAAAACAACCTACTGTTTAACACCCTAATCCTTGTGTGTGTGGGGGGGGGGGGTTGCAAAATACCTGCTTTGTTAAACTCCCCATGTTTTCTACATGCTCCCAAAAGGGGAGACAAATCCTTAAAAATTCAATTTTCTGTATGTTAATTTTAGAAAAATGTTTGTTGCGAGAAAACGTGGCCGGGGACCCCCTAAGCCCCCCCCCCCAATGATGCTACTTGCCTGGTTTAATATTGATCTCTGCATTTCTATGGAATTATTTTCGATTCAGTTACAATGAAATCTTGATGTCTACAATAATATGGCCTATATATAGAGAGGAAAGGTTATACGTGTTGGATTTTATTCTGCCATTCCGATATAAAAGTACGCTTTTTAAAACGTCGAGTAAAGATCACTTTCTTTGAACTCGATAGCAATAATTTAAAATTCTATTTATACTACTATTCCTGTCAACTCCTACTTCAAATGGATTTTTATGGTCTCGTTCAACGGCGATAGTTTCTTGTCCAATACAGGCGTAATAAATAATCTTTGATTTTATCTTAAGGAAAAAATGTCGTAAAATAGAAATGTTGAAGCAAAGTATGGTCAGAAATCGTGCAAACTACACAACATAATGCATGCACCTACACTGTGGCTTTATATCATGTCATGTTGTAAATTTTAAATTCACCGGAAAGCTGTAAAGACAAAATTTACAATATGACAAGTTGGCGTGTTGTAAATTTTGTATTTACTGCCACTTGGTAAATTCAAAATTTACAACACGACAATCTCATTATTATGAAGCTGTTACCAACTAGAATGTTGCTCAGCACCTCGCACCTACCTCATTCACTCATAACCAGGAAAAACCTTGTAATCCATACGTAATCAATGTCTTAATTTATAAAGTTAAACTATAGTAATTACAGACTTTCATGTTCTGTCTAGTTTATATAATAGAACACACAGTCATGGTTATGTACGGTGTCGGTTTATGGTCGAATTAGAGAGATACAGCACATGCAACGCGGATCCCGTATTGGCCCGCGTTACCGCCACGGTATTTTTATCATTTCCGCGATACTCCATCGCGGTTTTTGTTTTGTACCTTGATTTGTAAAAGACATAAGGTATTTAATAAGGGTATAATATCAAAAGATTACACTTCACCTTGCATCAATTTTGTGTTGCTCTATGTAAAGAAGAGTAAATTTTATATACTAGTAATATTTTTTTAATTATGTATACACATAAATATTGTGTCTTTATTCAAGGTACTTGGAAACAAATTTGTGAAATTACTGTGAGTAGATTTTGATGAACAGTAAAACATTTACAGTATTTTCAACAATTTACATTGGGTGGTTCACAGAACTTTCGAAGATTTGAACATTTTATCTAAATTTTTTAATGTATTACTGTATATCTTTGGAACTTTCTTCTTGTGAGTGGCTCGTCGGGCAAGAAAAATTATTTAATCTTGCTTTCGTCTGTTTTGCATGGCATCCTAAATTCACAAAAAATTAGCTAAACATAGCTTCAACGTTGATAAACATTGTTTATTGATTTAAAACAAGGATCATAAACAATAACTAACGGTTAACGTTAACAATAGGTTTCATCTGTAATGTCATAATTAACGGTTGTAAACTATGGTTTATGAATGTCGATCTTAGTTTGTCTATAAATGAAAGTCATACAATAGATTTTGCTTATAATATATAGATTCACATCTGCAAACTTTAACTTACATTATTTAAATATAGTTAAGTTGTTCAATATATTAGTTTTAAAAATCGTTAAACTATATTTATTAGAAAAAACAAGTATGTTTAACAATTGTTAGTTAGAGATTTGTTTCGTTAAGTATAGCTAACTGTCGTTAATACTCATAAACCATATTCCACAAACGTAAACTATAATTAACGATTGTAAACTATTATAATAGTTATGATAAAAATGAGCATCTCCGATTCAAAATCAGATTTCCTATCTTCAATTTTTAAACTACATGTACTAGATAGTATCCCGCGCAAGCGCGGGCATTATTGCTGCTTTATACATTAATATGAAACAATGAATTATGCACATGTACATGACCTTTATTCTTTTTGGTGCAGCTTACTGAAATCTATTACAAACTTTTTAATTTAAAATTAGGAAGTGGGTGTATATTGCGTCGATCGTATATCTTTTCTAAATTTTGTTCTTTAGGTCAAATTTCAATATAGCTTTTATCGCTGTCCTAAATAAGAATTTCAGAAAAAATGAATGTCATCCTCAACCCCCACCAATTCAACTTCCCGTTTTTATGCATACAGCATCTATCCATACAGATGTAGAGCTGTACATTTTTTTTACATATCTTAAAATCAGAGTTGTCAGATCCAAGGTAACTGTCCAATGATTAACTCGCCCTACACTTTCCGCCACGACGGTAATTAGTCAACCCGCGTTCTTGGTTACCCCGTTCTGGAAAGTTTGGCTCATTTTATTTATTGAATACTTGTCATATCTTAATTTCTATGTATATCCTAAATAAGTTCCCAGTAAATATATTCACTCTTTACGTAATCATTCAATATTATTTCATTGCAAGCATATACTTTGATGCAAATTCCTACTGACTTGGATCCGCCAAAGCGTGTCCACCACCTTACTCTCATTTTTGCTATTTCGGGCTGGTTTATCGAAAATGAAAGTAGGTTTTAAATTTATTTCTCAATAATTACTTATCATGCAAAATTCAATTATAGCTTACGGACATCAACTCACTTGTTATGAAATACCGAAGGTGTCAGCAGTTACTCTGGTGCAGGCATTTCGTAGTTTATTGGCAAAATGTCTTAATTTATAAGTATAGATGTTTCTCAAATACAAAACTATGTTTCTCACATGTTTATCATATTTTTGTGAATTTGGCGCTTTAAATGTCTGTAAATTATAGTATACACGCCAATTACTACAATAAGCATCAGAGAGTTTAGAGTGGTAAACTGTAGTAACCATTAGATAAACTATGCTTTGCAATTGCAAAAGTTTGTTTCAGTGTGGAGTACTGCGTTAACTGTAGTTTGCAGAATTAATTAAAATCAAACTATAGTTTACAGCCGATAAACCTTGTTTATGAATTTTAAAACTATGTTTAGCTCATTTTTGTGAATTTGCCGTGCATTCAGAAATTGTAATGGTTGACTGTGTACAGTTTTACGAACAAATTTTGTGTACATGTATTATTAAAACATTTCGATCCCTTTAATCATGCACCATTTAGTATCTGCAATCAGTACCTTCTCTTGAATAAATGTAAGATTGATGAAGCTTCATGTATGTTTTAGATGTATTCATTATCACATTTATCCCTTAGTATCCACGAGACAAGGAAAACGAGAACGATTTTTGTAAATTACGGTCGTTCCAAGTGCCACAAGAACCATTATGGTAAGAATAAGTAGAACTATTGTTAAAATTCCAATTGATGACGTCACGCAGACGAGGTCATCTGCTTCCAAGGATAAAACGTTCCTCCCATAGTATGCAGATGGAAATGCACAACTGCAAAGATAATGTTACATCTAATTAGAGGTTCATTGGCCACATCGCTCACCTGAGGAACAATAGGTATGATAAAATCAGCTTAATGGAGTCATTATACAAACTATCTGGACAATGTAGTATAAAACATGTAGATTCTGTATAAATAAAAATCCATTTTTTTTTCACACTGGATATTCTAATGTTTATTATCAAGTCCCTTTTCTAACAGGATGATTTTATAGTCATTTCACCTGTTGAGCATAGCAGATCTCAAAAATATCCTAAACAATTGTTTATATATGGGATATGATTGCATATATTAAGTAAAACCATATACATGTATTATAACATTTCAGTTTTTGTGAATAATTAAAATATTTTCCTTTGTAAAATTGGATCCCGAATGTGGCCCCACCCTACTCCTCAAGATTTTGATTTGAAAGAATTTAAATCTACATTATCTTTGGTTGCTTTCAGTAAAGTTACAAATATCTAGGCAAATGGTTTTTTAGAAAAAGATTTTTTAAAGATTTGTATTCTTTTTATTTCTATGTAAATTTTTGCCCCCCCCCCCTCCCACGTTGTGACCCTATCCTACCCCCGGGGATCTAGAAGATTATGAAAGATTTTTCTCTATATATTCCTATGTAAAAATTTGACCCCCATTGTGGCCCCACCCTACCCACGGGGATCATGATTTGACCAAACTTGAATCTACCTTACATGAGGATGTTTCCACACAAGTTTCAGCTTTTCTGGCCAATTGGTTTCTGATAAGAAGAATTTTAAAGATTTTCCCAATATATTCCTATGTAAAAATTTGATACCCCACCCCCAACTGTGGCCCCATCCTACCCCCGGTGATCTTGATTTGTAGAAACTTGAATCTATCCTACCTGAGGATGCTTCCACTCAAGTTTCAGCTTTCCTGGTTAATTGGTTACTGAGAAGAAGATTTTTAAAGATTTACTCAATATATTCCTATGTAAAAGTTCGACACCCCCCCCCCCCCATTGTGGCTCCACCCATTCCCCCGGAGGTCATGAATTTCACAACTTTGAATCTACCTTACATGAGGATGCTTCCACACAAGTTTCAACTTTCCTGGCTGATTAGTTTCTGAGAACGAGATTTTTAAAGATTTACTCTATATATTCCTATGTAAAGTTCGACACCCCCCCACCCACCATTGTGGCCCACCCTACTCCCAAGGATTATGATTTTCAGAACTTTGAATCTACACTACATAAGGATGCTTCCACACAAAGTTTCAACTTTCCTGGCTGATTAGATATTGAGAAGTCAATTTTCATCAAAGATTTACTCTATATATTCCTATGTAAAGTTCGACATCCCCCCCCCCCCAATTGTTGCCTCACCCTAACCCCGGGGATCATTTTCACAACTTTGAATCTACACTACATAAGGATACTTCCACACAAGTGTCAGCTTCCCTGACTGATTAGTTTCTGAGAAGAAGATTTTTAAAGATTTACATTATATATTCTATGTAAAAGTTTGACCCCCCCCCCCATTATGGCCCCACCCTACCACCGGGGGTCATGATTTTCAAAACTTTATATCTACACTACCTAAGAATGTGTCCACACAAGTTTCAGCTTTTCTTGCCAAATGGTTCTTGAGAAGAAGATTTTTGAAAATTTCTTTAAAATTTTCAATAATTCCTAATTACATGCGTCAACCTTGGAAAAGGAAGTGGTCCTTATTGTTCACAACTTTGAATCCTTGCTTTATGCCAAGTTTGGTTGAAATTGGTCCAGTATTTTTGGAGAAGATGTTAAAAATGGGAAAAGTTTATGGACGGACAGACGGACGACAGACAAAATGTGATCAGAAAAGCTCACTTGAGTTTTCAGCTCAGGTGAGTTAAAAACGACTATTATTTAATATTACTGTTTTTGCCGGAGGGGGGGGTCCGAGCCTATTTTCCATAATCTTTCTATGTGATTTATTTAATAAGTTTGAATTTTTCAGGTGGGAGGGGGCTCTAGATCCGCGCATGTTATACCGGTATATGATAATCTTACACCAAAGAGCTATTCTGGAAAAACTGTCTCCACTTCGTATTAGCTAGGACCCATTTCATGTTGCAGTCACATCGCCATGGATTACCGTTCAAGCTAACGCTTTGTAGGTCACCAGGAAATGAATTCGGAGCAAGGTATTTCAGTTTGTTGTAGTCTAATTCAAGACTTTTTAATTTAACTAGGTGGGTAAGTGTATCCCCTTTCAGTCTATCGATGTTGTTGAAATTCAAATACAGATTTCGTAGCGACATGAATGTAAGCTGTCCTAACGTCCTGATTTTGTTGTGATCCAAGTGGAGCTCCTCTAGTTCGCCTAACGTGTTGAAAGATTCACCAGAGAGGTTTTCTATGTTATTATATTGCAGATGCAACTTTTTCAACTTCACAAGATTTGTAAGGGCCATTTCCTCCAATGAAGTAATGCCACAATACGACAAATCCAGTTCCTCAAGTTTCAGATATCCAAACTGAGTAAATGTCATGCTTGATACATATCCCAGCGGATTTCCACGAAAACTCAGCCATTTTAAGGAATGAAACTCGCTTAATTCGAACCGGTATCTTTGAATGATTAACTTAGATCCTTTCAATAAGTTAAACGACAAGTCTAACTTGACAAGGTTCTTCATATCTGTGAAAGCATTATGCTGTATATTTTGTATGATATTGTTGGACAGATTCAGGTGGGTAATAAAAGTCGTGTTAAGTATCCCAATTTTTTCCAATGCATTGTGAGATACATCTAGAATAGTGATGTCAGCGGGAACGTTGGAAGGATATGACGTTAGGTTACTAGATGAACAGTTAAACACCTCCGGTCTTGAATCAGATTTTTGACATTCTCGTAGTGTCCATACTATTTCACAAGCGATCAGAAACACAAATAATTTCTGAGGCTGACCTGTGCATAAAAACGACTTCATGAAGACAGATGAAACCTAAAATTAAAGAACTGTTTGGTATTAACATGAATGTACTATGATAGTTCTTTAACCCTTATCCTTAGGAGGCACGCATTAAATACAAAATGTTGAGAGGGTTGACCCACCTTAAAAAAAACATGAGATATCTTGACAAGTAAAAAAGTAAGAAGGTTATAATAATGCTCCAAATCCTCTCTTGCCTAAACCATAGTGGTGGGATTTATTTCACTTTTATAATTCATTTAATCCTTAATTAGAATATATCGCAGCTTGCTTCAAAATGTTTTTTTTCTATATATCAAAAGATGAATAATAACAAAAGGTTTGTGCCAAAAAGGCGGTGGACTGTCAGTTCAAACAATAATACGTTTGTTAAAAATTACAGTAAACTTACTTTCTTAATGTAACGTTCAAAGGACTAATGAAAGCAGTGGTGGAGTTTGTTATTTATCCTTCAAAGTGGTGTTTAGAATTGATAAACGTCCGTGATACATCGCTATCAACAGTCGGGATTATCTCGTGATAAGTCGCAAACAATAGTCTTCGTTTGGTTTTTGTATGCTGATTAGAATTATCACTATGTATATAGTGTGAAACTATAGACAGAATATATGTTTTATTTTGATTGCAGCTCATTGACACCCGATGTTATAAATTCAGTTACAGGAAAAACTGAAAACTGCATACATGTCTATTTACATTCAGTGTATATTTCCCCTTATGTTTGCATTGGAAATCTGCTACGTTCAATTTCCTATGAATACACTTTACTAATTCATGCGCCATGAGCACAAATATAAACGTCACCACGTATTTTGAGTATATTTATTTTTGTAAGATTAAATGAAACGTTCACCATTACGTACATAACCAATTTGATATGTCCTTTTGAAAAATAATCCTTAAATTATATCTGCTCCTTAATTAAAAAGATTTTTTGTACAAAGTTGGTACGCTATCTAAATGTAAAATGTATATTATATTATATATCCGATATCGCCCCACCATCTACATGTATGAGTTTGATCAACCCAATGTATTTCTGTACAGTCACTCAGTAACAACTTTCTTTTTGAGATGGTTGACAGTTTGTTGCTGTCATTTTTCATTTTAAGTCTAAATTGAAATTCTAAAAATAGCTTACAAATAAAGACGAATAGAATACACTTTTTAATATTAAAATATCTATAAAATAGCATGCATATCAAGAAAAAAAGATGACGGTTTCTAAAAGAATCGAAAATAGTTGTTTGCATAGAAAATCGATGCATAAATTATTATTGATTCACCTTACGCCTTAGACCATGTATTCATGGGGTTTTTTTGTACTCGGTTTGACTGCTTTCTCAATGAGACATACGTATTCTAATTTAGATCGGGATCGAGATTGGTCGACGTTTGCGTGGAATTGTGGGTAGCATTCCTGAAATGAATCGAAAATCAAATGGAGTCTCCTGATAGTGAAGACGAAAGAAATGTAAGTTTATGATTTTAAAGGGGGTAATCAATTGAATAGCAAAACATAAAAATTGTCATGCATGTTATATTTAAAAAACAATAGAGAATGGTGTCTTCTTTATTCCTATACTCTTAAAAAACGTTGGTATCCAATGTCAACAATATCTTTGTTCAATAGTCATATTGGGGCATAAACAAACTTTTTTATTTTTTATATAATTTAGAGAGGAATCTTGAACGTACAAAATCAACCTTACGACGAAGCTCTAGAGATTCCAGACGGCGAGGAAGTTGCAAGTGAATATTCACCCACTCCTCGAGTCCATCCAGGTAAACAATTTTTTTTTCCATTTATCTGTTTATAATATTCAGTTATTCAACTTCATCTTTTGATTTTGATGCTACTATTATTTGAGGAGTTTTATCAGATTTATGACTTTATTAATGAGCGATTACACTAAAAATAAGTCACAAGTCTGTTCAGGTCAATATATCTTTTGTCATTTCTCAAGTACTTCAAGTTTGCTCAAAATAGTGCTTTAACAAAGATCTCCACATTGGTTGGCCTGACTTTTTGATTGTTTGTATCAATTATTCACATATAAAAATATGAAAAACCTATCATTATATATATTTTTTCCATTTTTCTCTTTCCCAATTTTTATCATGTTTGGAATGAAGGAAAAAATTACATGTAAATACATTAAAATGTGTGTTATATTTGTTATTTCAATATTTTTCAATCTGAAAATTTGATGCATAGACATTCCTTACTCAGTTGACACATTTACTAAATATGAAGACAAGTCAAGTAGAATCTCAGCCAAGTTAAAAAAAAAATATCAATTCTATGTACCTTAAATTGACTCCAGTTTGAGGAAGTGAAAGAAAACATTGATCTAAGTCAAATTCATTGAACTGTGAACAAGCAGGAAAAACGAAAGTTTCACTAGTTTAATTATTATCATTTACCAAAGACTTTGTTGGAGCATATGCTAGTATCACCAAGCTTATCATTCATGCACATTTTCATTCACTGAATCATACATTATAATCAAGAACGGGCATCATTTAAAATGCTTTTTTCCTTTGTTTTAGTGTATGTTATCGTTTTAGGATTGTACTGAGTATGTAACAGTGTATGTTTACATGTATTAGACCACAAGGGCAATATTCATTGAAAAAGATACTTTTATAAAGAGTTACAAAAACTTTGATGTTATGCTTAGTTATAAAAGCTATAAGATTTACCAAGTTCATTATAATGCTGTCGCTTTTATAACCAGCCATGATATTGCATTCATAAAAAAAATCACATCTTTTTTTTCTTCTTCTATCTCATGTTACCCAGGACTCTCTCGCCAAAAGCGACCACCAGGTAATATTTGCAGAGAAATTCTGATGTAATGCAATCAAAGGGGGAAAGTACATTTTAAATTTTTTTTTATACATTTCATTCATTTTACATCAGAGTTTTGTTGCTTCGTGTAGAATAGTGTTTTCCATCAATAATCACTGTGGTACCACACTATGAGACTTTTCATTGGCATAATTATTACTTGGTAATCTAAACTATTTTTTATAATGTAATCATTTTATTACCTGTCAGGTATTTTGGAGAAGATTTTGTCATTCACCCTATTTTGCATGAATTTTGCCTTGTCGCTTTAAATATAATTTTAACATATAAATGTATAATTTAAAAATGATTGTTACAACCTCCCAAAATATTTTAAAATTCTTGTACTTATAGACATTGTTTGTAGATGTATGCATGAATAATTTGTGTCTTATCTGCATTATGTGTAGTGCCTCCTGGTTCCCCAACTCACAGTTTTGATGGTAAATCTTTTATTTGTGACAGATATTATATAATGTTTATGGTACTACATGTATTTACATGTACATACAATGTAATAATAAACGTAAAAACATATACATTCATGTACTTTCATATATATATATATATATATATATATATATATATATGAAAATAACATATCAGTAATTCATGCCATACTAAAAAGTAAACCAAACTTCCTGTAGATACTGTTATTATTTATCGTAACAATTAGATTCTTTTCATAAACTCTCTGGCTGATACAGGTTGCATAAATGTGTATTTTTCTTTCTATAGCCATAATTGAATAACATAGATGCATTTTTTAAATCCTTCATTTAATGAGGAAATCTGATGCGGGAATATATTTGTTTGAATTTGCTGATGCTCCTGTTTTATATAACACAGCTATAAAGAATTTAATTACTTTTGTAGTTCAATCAAAGCAAAATTACATTCCTAAATCAAGGGTGTCAAAAAAAAATTGTGTTACATTTCGTGTACATGTAGACATATTTATCATATGGATTTGATATTCATTGCAAAACTCTTTGCTGTTTATTATACTTTCTTTCTCAGCGGCAGACAGCCAGTAAAAAATGTTGTACTAAAAATTCTGTTCAATACATTAGTTTGGCCTAGCTTTCTGTAAAATTCAAAATTTCTTCACAACAAATTCATAAAATATTTTGGAGTAAATTGTAAAGAACACTAAACAAAATTTTACAGTGGTTTCATATAAACAAATATCACAATGAATTCATTTCTAACATATCGCAATAAGCACATTTTGTGTAGAGCTGATTTTTGAAGGCCAAAAAGCCATCCATATTGTATTCAATTAATGTAATGGAGTATGTCTGTGCAACTTAATGGCCAGTGAACAAAATGACTAAAGTCAACCAGATTATGAAGTTTGTGATGGCTGCCCTCGAGATGACATATTATGCATCTCTATTTCAAAATTAGAAATTGTTGACATAGAAATTCCACTTTAGATATTTTCAGAAAATTTTGCTGTCTGAATTATTTCTTGAACAATTTAAGAATTGGATATAGGGAAGGTATTTGTTGAATGAAATCATAATAAAATTCATCATGAAAATGATAAATTCTTATTCTAAATGGGAATTAAAGAACATTCCAGTATAGTTCTTGCATGGTTTAATGCTTCTGAACTTTCAACTCTTGCTAAATATATGTAAATAAAAAAATTGAAGATTAAACACCTTAAAGACCCTTATGAATGCATATCTATGCAATATGACTGGGTATGGAAGTACTAGCTGGTACACAAATATGTGTATATTCTCCCATTATTTTGAAAGATTTTCTTTTAAGGTATAAATAGGAATAAACTGTATTCATCTTATAAATTTTTGCAATACATTTTTATGTACATGAACCTCTTTTTCCATTGTTGAAATTTTTGAGATGCATGCATGCATGGTCCTTAAAATTCTGGCCTTCACATTATTTTTGCTTATCTGAATCTTTCTTCGTGAAAGCAATAGCAGAAGACAATATATATCTAGAATCTTGATAAATGTAGAAACTTTTTGTGTTTGGTCATGCTTTGGCTTTTGGGATTATATTGCATATAATTTATATATTTTTACTGTGTTTTTCACATTTAAATTGAAAAGGGATAAGACAATGTTATAATGGAGAGACTGGTCTTTAAATGGAGAAAAAAAATATATCAGCAAACATATATATTTATATACTGGAGGGAAGGCATATGATAATTAATAGGGAATTTTATTAGAATTGTTTTTAATAATAAACAGTATCATATATTATGTGGACAGATGTATAAAATTCTTCATCTTTTTATCAAGTGTACTTTAAAAAAAATCAATTTTATAATTATCACAAATTACTGTCATTATAAGTTGATACTAGTATTTGCTGTGATACCATCATTTCGGAAACTTGATGTTTAGATAATGTACAGTATTATGGTACCTTAATTTCGCACTTGAAAAGCCTGCCTTTTTTTGTCACAATTGTTCACTAACAGTGGTTAACCAATAATGGTTTAAGGGGAACAGTCATATTTCGAAATCATCACATTAAACTCGATGGAGTTTCGCTTCTTGATTTTTGTTTCATCAATTATTTTAAAGATTGAAATACATGCAAAATTTATTTTCAAAAATGAGACTTTAGATTTTTTGAAATCAGTATTTGTCAGTTTTGGCTCTTTGCAGCATCTGAACCTTCTGCACCAAGAGGACAGAGTAGAGGAGATACACCCCCAGATACAACCATGTCTGATGAAAATGATGATGAATTCGAGGATAATATGAATCAAATGGTACATACTTTTTATTTCACATGCTTCAGTACACCAAAGAATTCCACTTGCTCCAATATGTTTTCTTCCCTAATGTCTTTGTTATGGGTTTTTTTTTCAGAGGGGTAGGGGGAATATAGAAAGGCTACATTAATGATTATTGCAGCTGCTGGATTCTTACAACTAATGAAATTTGATAATGTTAAAAATATGATATGATAAAGCCATTAAACTATTCAGATATTTGATGGTTTAATAGAAAAGAATTGTCCTGTTAGCGTTTTTATGAAGCTTTTTATTACCATACTAAGTTGGCAATGTTGTTACATGTATTGCATAATTTGATTGCTTTTGAAATACTAGTGTGTTTTTATATATCTAAAATTAAGTAGAGCGAGAGGTTAAAATTGTACAAAATGTTAGTGTGAAACAGTATCATCTTTAAAAATTCCTCTTGATCACATATAGCCTCCCCAAGGTGAACTGAAACCCATGCAACAGTCCCAGGCCCCTAAACCTCAGCCAAGGCAGCAACAGCAGTTTGAGAATGATGAAGATGACGATGATGATGATGATTCTGGATCAGATACAGATGACGATGACGACGATGATGATGACGATGATGATGATCACGTTCCAGTTGAAGGGTATATAATACTTTAAAGATACACATACTATTTTAATCAAAATCATATTATACTACACAAATAATGGATATAAATTCAGAAAGTCTTATTGACATAATCAGTCCAGTGTTCACTTTAAAAATTTTGCTTTAATTTTATTGTGATTTATTTCAGAGCATATGACCCTGGTGATTACGAAAATCTTCCTGTAGAACCTGATATAAAAGAACTGTTTCAATACATAACAAGGTATTCTTTTTTAGCCTACCTGAGCTGAAAGCTCAAGTGAGCTTTTCTGATCAAAATTTGTCCGTTGTCTGTCGGCGTTGGCGTCGGCGTTGTAAACTTTTCACATTTTCATCTTCTTCTCCAAACCCACTGGGCAGATTTCAACCAAACTTGGCACAAAGCATCACTGGGTAAAGGGGATTCAAGTTTGTTCAAATGAAGGGCCACACCCTCTTTAAAGGGGAGATAATTTAGAATTATTTAAAATTTGTAGGTATTTTTCAAAAATCTTCTTCTCAAAAACTATAAGGCCAGAAATTCTGTAACTTGTATGGAAGCATCCTCAGGTAGTGTAGATTCAAGTTTGTTCAAATCATGGTCCCCGGGGGTAGGGTGGGGCCACCATTGGGGGATGAATTTTTACATAGGAATATATAGAGAAAATCTTTAAAAATCTTCTTCTAAAAAACTATTAGGCCAGAAAAGCTCAAATTTAAGTGGAAGCCTCCTCAGATAGTGTAGATTCAAATTTGTATAAATCATGGTCCCCGGGGGTAGGGTGGGGCCACAATGGGGGGATGAATTTTTACATAATATATATAGAAAAAAATCTTTAAAAATCTTCTTCTCAAAAACTATTAGGCCAGAAATGCTCCAATTTGAGCGGAAGCATCCTCAGATAGTGTAGATTCAAGTTTATTTAAATCATGGTCCCCGGGGGTAGGGTGGGGCCACCATGGGGGGATGAATTTTTACATAGGAATATAAAGAAAAAAAACTTTAAAAATCTTCTTCTCAAAAACTATTAGACCAGAAAAGCTCAAATTTAAGTGGAAGCATCCTTAGATAGTGTATATTCAAGTTTGTTTAAATCATGGTCCCCGGGGGTAGGGTGGGGCCACCATGGGGGGATGAATTTTTACATGAGGATATAAAGAAAAAAAACTTTAAAAATCTTCTTCTCAAAAACTATTAGACCAGAAAAGCTCAAATTGGAGTGGAAGCATCCTCAGATAGTGTAGATTCAAGTTTGATTAAATCATCATCCCCGGGGGTAGGGTGGGGCCACAATGGAGGATGAATTTTTACATAGGTATATATAGAGAAAATCTTTAAAAATCTTCTTCTCAAAAACTATTAGGCCGGAAAAGCTCAAATTTGAGCGGAAGCATCCTCAGTCTATAGTATAGATTCAAGTTTGTTTAAATAATGGTCCTTGGGGGTTAGGGTGGGGCCACTATGGAGGGGTGAATTTTTACATAAGAATATATAGAGAAAATCTTTAAAAATCTTGTCCTTAAAAACTATTAGGCCAGAAAAGATCAAACTTTTGTGAAGGCATCCTCAGATAGTGTAGATTCAAGTTTGTTTACATCATGGTCCCCGGGGGTAGGGTGGGGCCACAATGGGGGGATGAATTTTACATAGGAATATGTAGAGAAAATCTTTAAAAATATTCTGGGAAAGTTTTCAGTCCAAAAAGTAGTAAATTGTGTAAAAGCACGGGTTGTGCAGATTAAAGTTTGATCCATGATTCCCTAGAGAAAAGTGGGGCCACAAAGTGGGGGGGGGGGTTATATAGGAATAGAGAAAAATCTTCTTACAGGTACAACAACAAAAGGGGCTATGTATTTACCATATAAATATGTGGATAAAATTCGGCAGATGTTTTAAATTTTTTGAGCATGATCTACTGTACTTAGTTGTCAAGATATTTTGATTTTGATACTGTAATGCTAATTTGATCAGAGTTAAGGCTATTGTTGCTCAGGTGAGCGATGTGGCCCCTGGGCCTCTTGTTTAAATTATTACGGGTTATATATTCATGTAATAGAATATATTATTTTCCCATATTAGTTATAAAACTTCACCTTTAAAAACAAGTGTGAGAAATTTCTTTAGTCAGAAGGAAAAGTTCTGAATTGAGTGCCAGTGTTTTCCCCAGGCCGTTTTTGCATAGCGGTACCGCCATGCATTGACGAACCCCCGCCATGCATCACACAGTGCTGCCATGCTTCCGGCTATGCATGCTTATTTTAAAACCAAAATTCTTTTTCCAATTATTTCACATCTTAACAGTAATTAGTAGATATAAAATTGTCGTTATTCCGATCAAACTTCATAAAAACGCTTGCACCCGCAGAGAGCGTCGTTATAACTTCGACACCAATCTCAGCAAGGGGGCACATGTGGTAAACGGTTAGAGAACTTAGCTTATGTTTGAGATATATTAAAACTGAGGTTATTAATTGGTAATAAGGGAATAAATAGAGTCGTGATCACTTTTTGTTTTAATATAATGTGCTTCGCCACCATTATCGAATGTTGTGGATTTTCTAAGATCTAAAAATAGCAAAATGTTCACTCGATGGTGTTAGCTTGGTTTTGATAAGCTTGAACTGTTTAATTGCCCTAAGGATATTGGAAACTTGAAAAAATGTATTTAATAAAGAAAAAAATTCAGTTAATTGCAAGAAATACACAGGAGCGATGTCCCATGACTAGAGACCTTTGAAAATGATTGACTGTGTGCATAGTTATGTAAAGGGAAGGGGACTGACTTCATCTGTCAAAAGTAATTAAATTTGGTGCCAAGATATATCACAGAAACTTTCATATAGTCCTCCAATTGAAAAAAAATATATCAACTGTCCAGAATAAGTTGAATCAAGTCTGCTGTAACTGCATGGACTTGTTCTGCCTGTTTCTTGTTCAAAAAGGCAACCCAAAAAAAAAAAAATATATAACCTTCTTTATGACAGACTATGTATTATGTAGGAAAAAGAAAAAGAAGGTGGTGAACTGCATTGTGAATCTATATTTATTTTGAAAGTCAGCCTCTTGAAAAAGTTGATTTTGACATAAATGCTATGGTAGTTTTGCTAGAAAAATCTCCAAGAAAAATTATGGATTATTTAGATAGAATTATGAATTATAAATAAAATGAAATATTACTTGTTGATGAAGATTTCATGAGAATGCATCAATTGTAGTACATAACATGTAGTACATTTCATCAAATGGTTATATTATTATTACGCACAGCGATTTCGCACTGGCTGGGGCCCTGTTAAGCCGCACCGTGCACCAACTCTGACAAACCTCCCTCATGCAACAAAAATTTTCTGGGGAAAACACTGAGTGCGATGGTATGGTATGGTTTCTTTTCAGGTATACACCACAGAATATAGAGCTAGAATACAAACTTAAACCATTTATTCCTGATTACATTCCTGCTGTGGGTGACATTGATGCGTTCATCAAGGTCAGTAAATGACTGGGTTTGACAAGTGTAGGCTTACTGTGTTATCATTGTAGATACACTCCTCAGACAATTGAACTAGATCACAGCCTCCTACCATTTATCCCTGATCTTATTCCTGCTGTTGGAGACATTGATGCCTTCCTGAAGGTCAGTTTGTCTGGGTTCTTTGTAGAGCCAGGAAAACAGTGAAGATGGCTAAACCATTTATGGCTATACATCTACTGTCTGTCTGAATGTTTACCTACCTATAGCTATCTGTTTCATAGATATTTCATGGTTTCTCTGTTACAACACTTGTAGCATTTTCTTTCAGGATCACTGCAATATCTTTTTCACTTTTCAATTGTTAGATACACATACTGGTACTAATACGTTGTAGAATTCTTGAGCTCTTCTAGCATCACTGCACTAGATTTTCCCTCTTTATCTGTTACTGAAATTCCAATTCCATATCATGTCCATTGTTGTCAAATGAATTTGTTGTTTTCCAATGCACTAGGAATATTGTACCATAGGGAAATTCTCTTTTTGAGTGTTAACTGTCTTTAAACTGCCACTTGATGTGTACACTTTCAGCTATCTCTCAGTGTAATCACATCTAGTTTCATGTAGTTTTCATATCTTTTTCAAATATTTGTAAAGGTAACTTAAAATTGACCTCATTTCTTCAATAATATGGCAAGGACTTTTAATGATACTTTTTAATTGTAAAACTTTCATATATTTGTCTATTTATACTCATATTTAATCTTATTTTGATTTTTGATTTTCTTACATGTATCACATGGAATATTTACTTGATAATTCTAGCTAGTACTTGTTTAATGTTCAACCATGTTATAAGTTTAAAATATGTTAATACATTATTCATTATATCAAGTAATTACATGTATTCAATAAAAAGATAATGTCTATAAATAGATAAAACACATTTTGTTATATACATGTATGGTGTGTAGACTTTATACGAAGAAAATTATTCAGTTCACTGAGATTCAGCATATACATGTAAAATTAAATCATGAAAATTTGTAATGTCAGTATCACACTTGTATAAGTTTTGGTAACTTTGCTGTGTAGATAACTCGCCCAGACAACAGACCCGACACCCTAGGACTTACGGTACTAGATGAGCCCTGTGCCAAGCAGTCTGACCCCACCGTCCTTGACCTTCAGCTCAGGGCCATATCGAAGCAGACCACGGACAAAAAGGTGGTGGTCAAGAGTATTGATACAGCAGAGAAGAACCCCAAACAGATAGAGAGCTGGATAGACAGCATCAAGGAGCTTCACAGGACTCAGCCTCCTCCCAACGTTCATTATTCCAAGTAGGTCGGATTAAAATCAGTTACTGGAATCATTTATGTTAAAGGTTTCCAATTTTTGCCGAGTTAAATATTTCATACGCACAATGTAAACATGAGTATTGGGTATTCCTTGGTGTTGTTTGTAATGTGAAGTTAAAATTTCAAAATTATATTGGTAAGTGTTATTTCCACAATGTATATATTCCATATGTATATCTGATACCTAAGATAGTCCATAGGCATGTTCACCAGAGCAGGTGCTCGCAAGCGCTCGCCAAAATTCCCTATACCCACAACACATATTTTGACAAGTGCTTGCAAGCACCCGCTCTGCTGAACATGCCTCATATGTTGGTGTATACTTAAACGCATACTCTTCAGTGTATTTGGCGTAAATTATGATACCCCAGATTGTGAGAAATATCGACATTAACCGTATAAGCTGCAATATACTTTGTTAAAATGCTTTCAATATCATGCACTAAATTTTGCCATTGTTTGGGATTAATATTTTCAATTTTACATGTTCCTAATAGATAAAATATGCATGCTTTTTTTTTATACGTTGACTTCTAATTTCAGAAACATGCCAGACATAGATACTTTAATGCAAGAATGGCCACCTGAATTTGAAGAATTATTGAAAGAGGTAGACAATTAACAATCTTGATTGAAAAAGCTGATTTTTTTTTCAGAATGCATTTACATTAAAATATCTTATCATTTTACCCATTGTTTGTGTATTATCTATATCAGGTTGGACTTCCTACAGCTGAGCTGGACTGTGATTTGCCTCAGTATGTGGAACTTGTTTGTTGTAAGTACAAGAGTGTTTCTTCCAAGTAACATAACTAACAATATGTATTTTCACCTGATCATTTAAACCTATTGTTGTAAATTGTCATACTGCATGGTGATATAATTTAAGTACCATTATATGAATGATGCCTAGATTACTTAGGATAGGTCAATGTCAACTCTTACAGAGTACCATTATCTAAATGATGCCTAGATTACTTAGGATAAGTCAATGTCAACTCTCAACAGAGAGGAGACCTTTATCCTTTATTATTAAGGGAATAACAGACAAGATACCTTTATCCTCTTATCATCATTGTTTAATTATTTTTCAGCAATACTTGATATACCTGTTTATAAGGGATCGCCTCATCACAATGAAAAGATCCAAGCTCTTCATGTTTTGTTTACACTATATTCAGAATTCAAGAATTCTCAGGTAAGATAACGCTTAATCGTTCACTCATGAATACTGCTACAACAAAAAATCTAAACCTGTGAAGAACTCTGGTTCAGAGCAAAAGAAATGACAAGTATTAAGATGTGCATTTCTGTCTTTCTCAGCATTTCCGGGCCCTTGCTCAAGACAACCAGTTGGATAACGCTCTGAAAGGAGGTGGCCCTGAGGATGCTCCAGACGACAAGGAAGAGAGACTGATCTTGTAGACGTTCATGTGAAGTGATGTCCAACTGTCATTACTGTACATTTCTGTGATTTGAGGTTGACTGTTCATGCATATTTATGTATTTATAAAAGAGAATCATAATAAGGGAATACCTATGTTGTTAATTGTGCAAGTTAAGGGTTCAATAAATCTTTGATTTGATCATACTAACGGAATTTTTTTTTAGCTCACCTGAACCGAAGGTTCAAGTGAGCTGTTCTAATCTGTCCATCTGTAAACTTTTCAAATTTTTGACTTCTTCACTCAAACCACTGGGCCAAATTTTACCAAACTTAGTACAAAGCATCCTTATGGGAAGGGGATTCTAAATTATTAAAATAAACGGCTAAACCCTTTTTAAAGGGGAGATAATTGCGAAACAGCAAGTATAGGGTGTGTGTCTTTAAAGATCTTCTTCTCAAGAACCAATGCACCATGCAGAAATGCCAATATTTACACAAAAGCTTGTATATACATGTATAGTGAAAATTCTAAATGGTTAAAATCGTGACCCCCGGACCAAAACTGGGGGCCCAGGCTGGGTTCAAAATTTAACATAGAAATAAATAGGAAAAATGTTTTAAATTCTTCTTCTCAAGAACCACTGCACCAAAAATGCCAATAATTACAAAAAATCTTGTATATGTAGTGAAAATTTCAAATTGTAAAAATCGTGACCCCCGGACCAAAACTGGGGTCCCAGGCAGGGTTCAAAGTTTAACATGGAAATAAATAGAAAAAATGTTAACATCTTTTTCTCAAGAACTACAATGCAACAGTTTGGGATATTACTTTTCATACATCCTTGGCTATTGTAGATTATAAATTGTTAAAATCGTGACCCCGGACTATTACTGGGGCACCAAGAGGGGTTCAAAGTTTAACATAGAAATATATAGGAAACATGTTTCAAAATCTTCTTCTTGAGAACTACAATGTAACAGTTTGTGAGATTACTATGCAAGGATCCTTAAATAGTAAAAATTCTAAATTGTAAAAGCTGTGACCCCCCGGACCAACACTGGGCCCTGAGAAGGGGTTCAACGTTTAACAGAAGTATATAGGGAAAGTGTCAATCTGATTAAAATCAGCCGTTCTGATACGCTACCGCTCTCGAACATCTGAAACAAGCCGCTTAGAGGTCACGTCCGAACAACCCGACAATCTAAATAATTAAATATAAGGTCGTGACCTTTTTCACCAATGAGAATCCCCGTCTCTTAGAGACTATCGGGTGAAGTAACAGCAAGGTAAATATAACCGCACAGATTTTTGGGAAATTATCTGCTGGCAGAGTTTTGCTAGCCACAATTTGATTGGCTTATCGAAAGGTCGTTCGGACGTGACCTCTAAGCGGCTTGTTTCAGATGTTCAAGAGCGGTAGCGTATCAGAACGGCTGATTTTAATCAGATTGGGAAAGTGTTTAAAAATCTTTTTCTCAAGAACTACAATGCTACAGTAGTGTAGATTCTTAATTATAATAACTGTGACCCTCAATCCAATACTGGGCCCCCAGAAGTTAAAGGGTTCAAAGTTTAACATAGAAATATATAATTATGGAAAATGTTTAAAAAATTTCTTCCCGAGAACTACAATGCTACAGTTTGTGATATTACTATGCAAGTATCCTCAAATAGTGTAGATTCTAAATTGTTAAAGCCAACCATAAACCTGAACCTATACTGGGGCCCCAGAAAGAGGTCCAAAGTTTAAAATAGAATTAGCATATGCTACCAAATAGAATGTTACAAGGAACTGTTGTACAGGTGAGTGATGTGGCCTCTGGGTCTCTTGTTTTATCCTCAATTCATCTGTTGAACTTGAAAGTTCACTCCTGGAACAGCTTGTAGATATTGACAAGGATAAATTATCAAGATAAACACTTCTATAAAGTACTTGAAATTTTATGATAATTGATAAACCAATAGGTAAACAAAGGTTCCCCATCTTTCGGTGAGTCAATTGGCTTTTAGCTTTGATATGAACATAGATGCAGCATATGTGCTCAAACTGTGTAACAGTGGATGCAAACTCATATATTACGCACGTATTGCCTTGTGAACCAGGATGGTAAGGAAAAAAGTGTAGAATGGAGTCCAAAATTTCATCCCTTAATTGTGATATTGAGATATATACATGTAAGTGAACAAAATATTTTGTTCTTGACGCAGTTTCTGTATTAACTCTGCAATCTCCCCCACTCCCCTTGCATTAAACTAAATTATGAGCTTTTGGAAGTATGATGAACCTTCTGGGAAATTCAGACTTAATACCGGTAAATTCATATAAAAAGTTTTCAAATCTGTGGCTAGAACCTCTCTCCCTCCCCCAACACAAAAACACTCAGGAAACAAGAACTCCCGCCTTCCCCATAAAAATATCATGGAGTCTGCGAGAAAATCGTAGAAACTTGTTGCTTTTGATTTTATGAATAAAATGTGTATAAATACCGTAAACGTAGAAATACCTGATAATCATGGCTATATATCATGAATTACAACGTTTATCGATAACAATAACTGTCGCCATGAAGCAGTTATAAACGGTTAAGAAACCTGGTACAGACAGAGAATTAAAAAAAAAAACATAATTCTACTTTTGCAAAAATCACTTTCATTCATGCAAATATAACGAATGGACAAAAATATCCATCAATTAAAGTCAATTAAAATCCAAGTGCAGTTTAAAAGGTCAAATAAAGCATGGATTAATCTCAACCATGATAGAATTTTTGAGTGTAGGAAATGAAGATACTGGCAGTAGTTTCCTGCTGTGCTGCTATATTTGCTTGATCGTTAAAGGTTCTTAGAAAAAAAATTAAAGGCAGTAAATAACTGAACGCAAATTGCTAAAATGTATATAGTTAAAAGGTAGTTTGTGCCGCTCTTATATGTGTTAAAACATTCATAGAAGTCAAAATTCGGGATAAAGCAAATGTTTCCATTATAAATCGACACGAATTTATTTATTTATTTATTTTTTAAATAAAACTTCATTTGTATATTGCATTCCGAAGTATTATTTATTCACGATTTTAAATACACATGTAAGTGAAATCATCTACAGACGGCATCCACCAATTCTATGCAAGTAAAACGGATGAAATATTCGGAAATGGCTTAATTGTTAAAAACATTGTTTAAACATACAATTTAAGTACAGTTAATTGGAGGTTAAATATTTCTCGGATTAAAAATAAACGACGACTTTTTGAAAATGGATTATGCAAAATGTTTTCTATTTGAGAGAGACATGTTCTTAATATTGATTAAAGTTTATTTAGAGGTATACGTTCAATGTAAGTATCGTTTCCCCTATTAACGTGATGGATTTCTTGCTTTCCTTTAATATATTTTTGGAAAATCTTATAAAAATACAAATTATTTTGAACATTGTATGTACATGTATATAAATGGGGAAGATAAAGTAAATGAATTAATTGTTATATAATTGTTATAACTTCCCACCCGGCCACTCTCCGTCGCTTTTAGGAGATTTCCTATGGTCCTAGAAAATAAATATTCCAAAGATATTTCAACCAAAATTTCAAATTCGTCTAAACATTAGGTATAGCTTTAGAATTATTCTCTTATATTCATACTGATCGCACATGCATATTTAGAATAAAGCATAACGGGAAAAAAAACAATATGTATTTGAAAAAATATTTAATGGACATTATTCCATTTCAGCTACATTTTATTAAACCACATATTGAATTAATCAATTCACAAATGCTACGATATTGAACGATTCCATTTCAAATAAGTCACAAGCAAGTGCTCTTTAATTTTGATCGGGATCGTTATTCGCGTAATTAGCAACTCGGTGCTTCTTAGCAACAAGGGAACATGGAAGACGAGAAAAGTACGGTTTATTTTTATTTTGTTATTATTATTTCATTTATCGCATGTATTGTGAATTTTTAAAGATATATAATTTGATAAATATACAGAAAATAGCATGACTAAGAAATATGGGAAACTTGCATATACGAAGAATTTATGCAGTGGAATGCATTGAAATATGATTGAACTACTTGTTTAGTGTTATTCCATTCAATGTTAGGCCACAGTTGAATTGTCTCATTTTAAAACATGTATCATCATCCAATCACATTTACGTTGAAACGAATCTTTGCTCTAGATGTTGTAATTTTGTGCTTACTTAGCTCACATACAAGCATTTGTTATGCTTGACATGAACCAAGTGTATAAATTATCGGCACACATTAAGTTTTTATCTTTGATTTTTCGAATTCTTTAAAGGGTTGAAATTACCGAAAAGAAGTTGATTTAAGTCCATTAGCTATAATCTATGATTTTCAACCTTTGAAACGTACACTTTGCTTTCAGCTAGTAGCCTTCTAAATTCTAATTGAGAATCGCAGGTGCATATTTTTTCTTTACTTTTTCTTGCTACATAATTTATGGTACTGGATAATTATCAATAAAGTCATGTGCGTTTTATCAATTTTTTGACATGTTATGAATAGAAAATAATGGGGAAAAGAGACTTTCACTTCGTGGTGCCACACACAAACTAAAAGCAGAGGCTCTCAGAAGGTATAGGATTAGGCATCAAGATGATGCATTGTATGAGGCTGAATGCTCCCAGTCCATCTCAGAGGATGACATGCCTCAAAGCCAGTTAGAAAAATCAGAGGAGAGTGTCGAGACCAGTTCCTATCTAAAACCTACAAATATTGATAAGAATGAAGATGTTTCTGCCAAAAATAAACCACTGGTGTTAGATTATGACCAAATTGGAAAAAAGAACCCTCATGAGAAAATCAATGAAAGGTCTAGTGGATATAATGGTGGTGAACAAAGTTCTAAAATAATATCAAATGAAATGCCTAAGGGTGATGGAAATGAATACAAAGCTCTGAAACAGGATGAATTGCTAGATGCAGATGGAAATGACCAACAATCACCTCCTTTAATAAGTAATGATCCATCACCCAAGAAACAAGCCAGCATCTCCAAGTTATCTGTAAGGGGCACAGGCCCTGGGTTTTCAAACAAGCCTGAAAGTTTCACATCTTCAGAAAGTAAGACAAATTATTGCCAACAGATATATACCCCCACTGAGAAAATTTCTGCCTCACTCTTAATGCTTGACCATGCAACCATACACCTTTGATAATCACTGGTACAAAATATAATTCACCCAACTTCAAATACAGGACAACAGCATGAATTGACCAGCTACCTGCCATATACATACCCTATTGTGTATTTCATTCTTGCTGAATGGAAACTTCAACAAAGAGCATGTTATTCTTCAGTCTATTGTAAATACTTCAAATGGCATGGAAGAAGAAACTTTACTCTAAATAAAAAACAATCCCTTTTATAAGCATGTGCATGTCCTTGCAATAATTCACAGTTTCATTGTAGTACATTTATCTATTTCATTGCAAAAAAATAGACAATCTTTTCATTATTTGTCTGTTAATTCAATATTCTCTTGTAAATCTGCATGGCATGATCTCTCATATTACATGAAATGTAAATCCATAATCTGTAATTCTTTGTTACAGTATATTTCACTTTCAGATCTCTTTATAATTATATCAGTTCATGTGGCACATTTCAAGAATACTGTTAAACAAATGTTAGTATGTCATACATATTTGATGACGCTGAAAGTCAGTTTTAATGTAATGAGGATATTTTACTAAAAATAAAATAATGAATATCGTAGTCACAAAATCTAAAATTACTTTGATATTGGATATGAATGTGAGAGTTTTTAATGATCTAACATCTCTAATTTTGAGTCATGCTTTTTACAGCAGCAGAAGGGGGACAGGGAGATAGCCCAGCAGAGAAAAAAGGTATTTGTTACAACAAAATTACAATTTATGCATAATTTAAACTTATAAGAATTCAGAAAAGGAATTTAGCAACAAAATTTAATACATTGTACATGTATGTAAATGACGGCATTGAATTTTTTTTTACCCGGTAATATCAAATTTTGTTTTGTTGCCGATAACTCCATTTTTTTAACTACATGTATACAGGTAATAATGATAAACAGGTAATAATGATTTTGGATTTAATATTTTGATCATGTCAAAATTTCATGTCTAGAACCCGAGGAAAGTGAGAAAGTGGAACCTCCTATTCAAGCTACAGAACAGGTCAGAAACAGATAACAGTAGTGTTGTATAACAGCTAAAATAAATCTAATACAATAAACCACTGATATAATGTATGTCTTTTGTATATCCAAGTACAAGTAATTATATGCATGTATAATGACACTATTTCTTGTAGGCAAAAGATGATGCTCCAAAAGGGGAAGAAGAGAAGAGTGATGAGGTAAAGTCCTCAGAGGAGAAGGAGCCAGGATCAGAGCCTCCTCCAGAAAAGGCTGAGGAGAAGGTTGAGGAGACTCAAGGAGGAACAAAAGAGGAGGAGAAGAAAGAGTCAGAGGGAGAGAAAAAGGAAGAACAGCAAGCACCCCAAGAATCTGAAAGTAAAGCTGATGACACTACAAAGAAGGCTGAAGAGGAAGGCCAAGATAAATCCTCAGAGGAAAAGAAAGAAGAGGGAGAGGAAAAGAAAGCAGAAGGAGAAGAAAAGAAAGTAGAGGGAGAAGAAAAGAAAGTTGAGGGAGAGGAAAAGAAAGAAGAGGGAGAGGAAAAGAAAGCTGATGGGGAAGAGAAAAAGGCAGAAGGAGAAGAAAAGAAAGCAGAAGGGGAGGAAAAGAAAGTAGAAGGGGAGGAAAAGAAAGTAGAAGATGAAAAATCTGAAGAAAAATCCAAAGATTCAGCAGAAGGGGATAAAAATCAAAATGCTGCAGAAGAGGAAGAAAATGGTCAGTTACTTCTCTTGAAAAAAAAAAAAAACATTTTAGAGAAAAGGTTTGAAAAAAAATCTCTTTAGTTACACACACTGGTTTTAGAGGCCTACTGAAAAATGCACAACTTTCATTTAATTATTTTATCATTATTTTTAATAATTTGTTTTTCTAATATTTGGAAAAATATCTCCAAAATCTTCACTTTAAAGCAGATGAAGAGGAGAAGAAACTTGAAAAAGCAGAAGAGGAAAAAAAGAAGATTCCTGATGACTTTTTCTATAACTATGAGGAAATGATATCCCAGCCACATATAACACAAGATTCAGGCTTACCAAAGGATTACCTAAATCTCATGTAAGCCTTTTATTCTCAAAGATACTTTTAAAATGCACATCATACTTTATACAAATATTTTTTTTGCAATATAAACTGAGATGAAAATCCCTGGTTTGACATTGAAATTTTCTGTGAAATTTTGTGATTATGACTTGCAGAAGAAGCCTTCCATCTTTTGTAGATATTCTTTTGGTTATGACTGTACAAAGCGCCACAACCTTCATCTTTTGGACGAGAGAACCGTTTGCTTTGCTGCAGGTAACTATGTGATGCTGTTGGACCTACAGACAAAGGAGCAGAAATACCTACGAAGCACCAGTGGAGGCGGTATTGGAGCCATTACAGTAAGTGCTTAATACACACCCCAGCTGTACAAGTTCTTGTGGTAGACTTTAGTTAACAAAGTTTTAAAAGATGTGAAGAAATTTGAAACTGATTTGGGAGTGTGACATTAATTGAAACAATTCAAAATTTGACTGTTGCTTGTAGGTTCATCCTTCGAAGAAATTTTTTGCTGTTGCTGAAAAAGGGGTTTCACCAAACATCAATGTTTTTGAATATCCATCATTAAAACTGCATCGAATTCTTCGAGGTGGAACAGAGCGATCATACTCCTATGCTGATTTTAAGTATGTAAAAAAGAGGAATTCATCATAAATCTGATTATCTCATCATTGAACATTAAAAGTTTCCTCACTTCATGTTTAATTGAATTTTATTTTATTTTTTAAAAGTCCTAAAGGTGATTTGCTTGCTTCGGTTGGAGGAGACCCCGATTACATGCTAACTATCTGGGACTGGAAGGAGGAGCAGACCGTATTGAGGTCAAAGGCCTTCTCACAGGAAGTGTTTCGTGTGACCTTCTCTACAGAGTTGGAGGGTCAGTTGACCACATCTGGTACTGGACACATCAGGTATAAACATATACAGTAAAACATAGTTATAGCGAACACGCTTATAATGAAGTGATGCCTACAGTGAAGTGATTTTCATTCCATGTGACTTTATTACATGTTGTACAATTGACGGATATAAAGAACTACGCTTAAAACGAAGCAAAATCGCCCTTCTCTGGCACTTGGTTATAAGCGTGTTTAACTGTACTATATTATTAACACATGTAATATCACCACTCGTTGGAATAGTACTATCATTAGTTTTGATAATTCAGTTACTGGTATTTCATTTGAGATGTAAAATTAATTTAAGAAAAATCAAGTGAATATTTAATTATATACACTTAAAGTATGAATCATACCTTTAGCTACATGTATTAAACTGCTTTCTATGGCCATTTTAGATTTTGGAAAATGGCCGATACTTTCACTGGTTTGAAACTTCAAGGAGAACTAGGAAAGTTTGGAAAAACTGAGATTTCAGACATAGAAGGCTATGTGGAGCTCCCTGATGGTAAAGTCTTGTCTGGAACAGAGACAGGAAACATGCTTTTGTGGGAAGGAGGCTTGATTAAAGTGGAGATAGGACGCAAAGGGAAGAAACTGTGTCATCAAGGATCCATTCAGCAAATCCTTCTGGATGAGGGAGAGTTGATGACCGTGGGCTCTGATGGATTTATTAGGGTAAGCTTTAATATAAAATTCATGAATTGATAAATTTGATGAATAAATTTTACTAGCTATCCTCAATGCTTTTAAAAATTATTTCTCAAATGAAATAAAGCATTCTTTGTTTTCTTTTTCAAGGTTTGGGATTTTGAAAGTGTAGACACAGCTGATGTAGCAGATGAGTCCGGACTTTTTGAGATGGAGCCAATGAATGAGATGCGTGTTGGTCATGATGTTCAACTGAAGTCCATACTCAAGTCCACTGATGCAGAAAATGAGAACACCATATGGTATGCTCAGGTAGGGCTGTAATTTCCTTAATTTTCAGTCATACATGTACGTAAGATAATTTTGCAGTTTGCAACACAAAAGTATTTCATATGTAAATTGGATGTAAGGTAGAGAAATACCAGTATTCATTGCAACTTGTTTCTTGTAGGATGCCAATGGTGGTATATGGAAGCTGGACCTGACTTTCACCCACACTTCCCAAGCCCCAGACAAGCTCTTCACCTACCATGCTGGAGCCATCACTGGGTGTGATGTGTCCCCACTCACCCATCTAGTTGCCACCACTGGTGTCGATCGTAAGTGATTAATTGCTCTAGCTATTTACATTTTTACCTCTCTTCTTTGATTTTTTGTTTCAGTGTGTATGTAGTTTTGATTTCAGGAGAATCTCCAGCTTAATTATGAATTTTGCCTCAAATTTTTCAGAAACTGTCCGGGTGTTTGATTTCCTGCAAAAGAAGCAGTTATGTGAGAAGAGGTTCCCTGATGCTGGAACTACCTTGATTTGGGCCCCACAAATTGTAAGCTGATATACATCTATTTCTTATGCATTTAAATAAGATATTTTAATGCTATTCAACTCGAAATTTCAGTAAGGGTGGTCATTGCTAGTACATGTATCAAAAAATCAAAACGGAGAAAGAAATATGTAAAACTTTGTAAGCAGTTATGAAATCTTAAAAATCAGATTATTGTAAACTTAACAATTTTGAACTTAAACACTAGAGAATTAGTTTTTAAATTGAATTACAGGTTGATGCCAAGGGCAAGACGATCATCTCTGGGTTCAGTGATGGTGTGGTCAGGGTAATGACCATTGCCAAGGCTGGTGAGGACCAAGCCCACAAAAAACACAAGCATGACATTGACCTTGACCTCAAGCAGGTCTTTAAACCCCACACTAAGGAAGTGACCTCCATTGCTGTCAATGACAAAGGGGAAATTCTTGCCACAGCAGTATGGTTTTCTTAAAATCTCTATGAATAATGAACATTTTTATAATATACTGTACAAATTATCTCATTTATCAAATGTGCATGGTAGATATTTATTCAGTATTAATAATCATTTTACAGGGTGCAGACAACACTATATTTTTCTTGAACATTGGAGAAACCTATGAACCCATTGGGTTTATTGAGACCCCTTCCTCAGTGAAACAAATTCAATGGTCTCCCTCCAAATTTGTAAGTTGTCATTTTAACATATTAATCAAGCAATATGAATTTCCTGTCTAAATCTTGATGTCACTTTTTACTACTGGTATCAGATCGTGTACCGACAAATGATAAATAAAACTGGTGGAACTTGTTTTTATCTTTCAGAAAAAATCCACCCTTCTTGCATTTTGTGAAGGTGGACTTGTCTTAGAGATCGACTCACCAGATGGTGCCACATTTGATACATCTAAAACTTTCCACATCACCGGCTTACCAATGAGATCCTTCAAGTTCAAAAGTATCAAGTCGCGGTTACGAGTAAGTAATCATTTGTCAATATATTAAAGAGGAAAATAATGCATCTTTAACTTGGAATGGAAACAGCATGAATCAGAATTATGGTATTTATTGTTCTTTAAATCTTACAGCATGAAGAAGAATTGGAAAGGAAAAGAATTGAGGAGCTGGAGAGGAAAAAGAGAGAGGAGGAAGAAAGAAGGAAGAGGATTGAGAGAGGACTCGAGACTGAGTCTGAACAGGGAGATGTGGAAGAAGGCAAGTCTCAAAGGTTATGCAGGGGGATGTTTAAGATGTAAACAATTTAAGGCATACCGGTATTGAAAATTATGGAATTTCTTCGTGACTGATAAAATTTTATTAAAAACTGCACATTTATAAACAAATTTTTGTTCTGTTGTTAGAAAGTTTTATGAGGCTCATGAGAACCTAATTGTCTCCAGTGTTTCTCATTGTGAGCCAGTCTTTAATTATTATGTCTTTTGGTTTTTGGTTTTTTTATGAAAAAGGCTCTGAAACAAAAATAATATTTCTGTGACCCAGTTCAATAATGTTGTCACAATTAAAAGTTATTTTACAGTATTTCTGCTGTCTAATTGGTACATTGTATTTGATAGGAATTTGAAATGATATGAAAGGAATCTATAGTTTTTTTTATGAGCCCACTATTTGAATTGCAGAGAAGAAGACTCCAGAACCAGAATGGAAAGCATACATTCCAGCAGAGCCCAGTCCAATATTGACTGGCTTCTACTCTGATGAGGGACAATTCTGGCTTTCAATGGTAAAGTCGAATTTTGTGTCCAAGTTGTCTTTCCTTCAAATGTTGCTAATAGCAAACATTTAATGATTGCCTATTTTTTTTTTGAATTTCATTAGGGAGAATTTGATGCTGGTTATCTGTACGAGTGTAAGTTTATGTCTGAAGAAGAAAGATCAAAATTGCCAGAAGAGCTTCGAGATGAACCTTTGCAATCAGTTGCTGTGACAGAGTCCAATGATGTTCCAATTACATTCATGCAGTTCAGGTATTCATTGGAAGAATATTGTACATTTTGTATCGTTTCTCAAGATTTTACTTCATTAAGAGGCTCAAAGGTTAATATTTATTCCAGACATTTTACGATGTTATCATTTTTATATATTTATGCTTGTTTATGATACTGAAGAATTTGCGATGTACTAAGTATATATTTTCATCGTCATGAAATTATTTATTCCTTTAAATATTTATGTAGAATAATTTCTTTGTAGTGTAAATGGCCGAAAGATGTTGTTTGGTATGGAGGATGGTAGTATTAGAATCCAGAATCTTGAAAAAGAATATTCACTGGATGAACTAGGTTCCCACTGGCAGTTAAATTTGCATGATAATAACTATGGACGCATCGTCAAAGTGGCAGCCAGCCCAGATGAGAAGATGCTACTATCGGCTGGCTATGATGGCAACTTTTTCCTGTATGACATTATGGATCAAGAGAAAGTGGACCAAAAAGTAGCAGAAGCTAAGGCCAAAATTCCGTCTGCAAAGGTAAGTTTAAGTCAGTTGATCTATTTTGATGTAATTAATTATTGGTAATTATTTTTTTTTTGATTTAGTAAATTAAATACACAGAAAGCCTACATGTATCTTTGCAATATGTTTTTATAGAAAGCTGGAGAAAAAGTCAATGTTGATGATATTGAGGATCCAAATGCATACAGGTATGCTTCTTATAGCAATACATGTAGTACATTTTCTTATGATATTGCATGACATATATTTTGATAGTGAAATACTTATATATACCATATCATGGGAAATTACCAGTACATTTACAGAATATATTTTTTGATTTGTTTTAATCCTTGGAGTTCTCAATTCAAATCTTAAAAGACTTATTCGGAATATGTATACATATAAAATTGACCTCTTTAACTGTGTTTTAAGCATTGAAGATGCAAAACAAAAGGCAGAGCATGATAAAATGATGAAGATAGCAGATGAGAAGAAGAAAGATGTCCGTCGTCAGATAGCCAAGCTTAGGCGGCAGTTCAAGAGTATACTGGAACAAAATGAAGGGTTACCTCCCCACTTACAACTACGAAAGGAGGTTTGTGAATTTTACAGTGATGGACCAATAGTTTGAATTTCATAGGTCAGTGGTCATCATTAAATTCATCATGCATGTTATTTCATTTGCAGGAATTTGAGCTAGACAAAGACATCAAACTGGAGCTGGACAAACAGAAACATGATAGAATTGATATTGTGAGAAAAGAATTGGCTTGGGAGGCAGAGAAACAAAGGATTGCACTGGAAAAACTGAGAAAGAGGTACATATGACTTTAATACAGAAACAGATACTATCACTAGTTATGGGAAAAAATATAACTGGTCCACTTGTGCCCATGTGTCTTTTCCCTAATGCTGGTGATTCAGAGTTTGGTTGTTTTTTTTTTTACCTTGATGTTTCTTTGTAGGTATAAGGATGTAGTTGAGTGTGAAAGGATAGTTGTGAAGGCCTTTAAAACTCCACATGAAGTGGCCAGCTTCAGAGCAGCCAAACTGTCAGATGACTTCTACCAAATGAAAGCTGATTTTGAGAGAAGGAAAACAATGACAATGGTGAAAGATGACATCACTAGGGATCCCACCAGGGATTTGCTCGGAGGTAAGTGTGGGGCGGAATAGGGGTGGGTGGGGTATCAATAATCTGGATAGTTTTTATTATGTAAAATCCTAGCTAGAATTGCTGAAAACAAATGCTGTGTCTTCATTTCTAGGTACTATTATATTATTTGTGGTCAGTTTGTCATCACATTTTAATGGGACTTTGTAGGGAAATCCACACACACAGATGACCACACTGAGGGGGGTGGAAAAGCAGGGGATCAGGCTGGAGCCAAAGTCACAACGACCCTGAAAGGCAGTATGGGCGAGAGGATCAATAAAGCCCTGTACAAAGTGGAGGAGAAGAAACAAAAGAGAGCGGCAAGGAGGGCACAGGTCAGTATCAGAGAGGTTCGGTCTGGGTTGGTGGAGGGGATTGCAATCTGCTATGATATTACTATTTCTCCTCAAAAGTTTTACTTAATGGTTAGAAAAGGCTTTCTTAAGTTTCTTTTAACAAGGTTTTTATTGAAAATGTTATCGAAAATTATTTAATTTCAAATTTTTTAATGAAATTGTTGCCTGTTATATATCAGTGGGAAGAATTGTACAATACCAAACCTGATGATGACTATGAAGATCCAGCTGATGTTGCAGCCATCAAAGAGGCCAAAGATAACATGGGAGATTACAAACTGAAGACAGCCAAGGACTATGTTGTTCCTGATCACCTGAGGATGAATGTGGAGAAAGCTAGAGGCAGACTCCTTATCCTGAAAGATCTAGTATGTGTTCTAAACATGCAAAAATCTTTGTAAATTGGAAACTGAGAATATAGAGTATATGTATTGAAATAATTTGTTTAATATTTAACATCAAACTTTGACAAACTTGCTTTTGATCTCATTTTCTCTTTTTCACTTCATGTGCCCTTCTTGGATCCAAAGTGAACTGGTCAAAGTTTATGGCTCTGGAGCCTAGTACATGCACATGCTTCATGTATGATTTGAATGTTTAGAGAATTGAAAACATTAAGGAGATTTTTTTTTTCTCTATAGATACATGAGCACAAGTACACTTTCAATCTCCGTCTGCTGAAAATAAGAGACAAGAAGCTTAGTGTGATTGAAGAAATCCGAGAACTGGTGGCAAACCTTGAAGATGTTCAGTCCCACTTGGCGAGAGATAAGCACAAAAAGATTCCTCCAATACCCAGAATGCACCCTGATGAAATGCCTGAAAAGTATGTTATATTGCAAATACAGATTTCACAATCTTAATATCAAGAAACTGCTTGAATCACTGCATTCATTTATTACCAGTATACATTGTGTTTATTGATAGATATACCTATTGGCTAAAATTAGGATTGACATAACACAGCTTTATTATACAAATTCTGATTTTTATCTCTATTTTGGCCATAATTATGATATCAGCATAGCACTGGTTGATAATATCTTGTATACTTTTTTTATAGGAAACTTGAATACACCCGAGACACTCTTTTAGCCTTTAAAAAAGAAATGGAAATGAAGCAAAAAGAGGCCAAAGGTGGAGGGGGTAGTTTCGGTGGTTTTGGAGGATTTGGGAATACTGACACATCAAAGGACAAGGTAGTCATTTTATCTATTTATTGACAGTTCCTCTGATTTTTTTTTAAAAAGGTTGACATCAAAGGAAATGGATAGTACTTGCAGTTTAAACATGTACTTTTGGGGGTTTTTTTATTAAGGGAGGATCACCTACACCAAAACCTAGTACTATAATGAGTGAATCTAAAGGCGGAGAGGGTGAGGAATTGGTTGAATTTGATACCTCACCACTAGAAATGGAGATGAAGGAAGCCATGGAAATTAAGTAAGTTTAACTCACATTTTGTATGTTTCCAAATCAATTTACCGGTATTTTGGATTTGCTGTTCAAGGAGCAGCAGAATATTAATCTGTTTCATAATATGTCCTTTTTTATAGATTGATTTATGAACAAGACCATCTAATAAAGAGAATTGAGGAGTTGCTCTTGAATTTCGATGCTGAGCTGCGGTTGTTAAGGCATGACAAATTCAAGCTGGATATTGTGATGAAGAATGCAGACCTGAGGTAAACTAAAGCAATAAAGCAAAGTTTTTCAAATTGTGCTGTAAGTTGTATAGAAAATAAAATGAAAAGGGCAATGTTTTAATAAGATCATCTGTTTTAACAGACAAGTAACGCTGTTTGAGGAGTTTGTGTTGCTGAAGGAGTATGAGAAGAGAGAGGATGTAATGGAGGCCAAGGTGACAGGAAAACAACAGGAGAAGCTTGAGATGCAGGCCAAGGTTAGTACATGTACAGTAGACTCGGAGTCCGCAATTCCGTTATATTGTGTCAAACCGCAATTATATAAAATTGCAAGCATCTAATTTTTTGTATAATTTTATATGTGACATGATACCAGTAGTTAATTGCTAAAAAGCATAAAAAAAATCAAGTCACAACAACATTTTTTGATTCCAAAGTTGTATTCTATAAATTGTAAAGGATTTCAGAAACAACTTTATTTTTCTATATACCGGTATTTATATAACATTTCCCTCTCTAGATAATCGAGTTGCAAGGAAAGCAGGATTTGAAGAAGAAAGAGATTGAGAAGCTACAGGAAAAAGAGAAGCAGTTGTATGCTCAGTTCCAGGCCTCGCTGGGAGACAACAACAAGTTTGCCGATTATTTGACCAAAGTTTTCAAAAAGAAGATCAAGAGAGCCAAAAAGAAGGTCACAGATGGAGAGGGTATGTATTCCTAACTGATAGCATCTGATCTTCTGTTTATCAAAATCCAAGCAGTTAAATTTTCTAACCACCTGTATTATTTTTTCTTGATTTTATATACTGAATATGAAAAACCTAACTCATAACATATTTCATTGACTTTCTCCATTCTGCAGGTTCTGATGAGGACAGTGATGAAGATTCTGATGATGAGTCTGACTGGGATGAAGATGATGAAGAGTCTGAGGAGGAAGGAGGCTATGACCTTGACATTTGTCCACCAGGATGTGATCAGGTTATTAAAGTTTTTATTGCCTCTATGTTTTTAGTTGTAAATACCTCCTGCAAACAAATGGAGTTTGTACCATAGTCAACCATCCATCATTCATTACGCAAACATTATTTTACAGAACATCTATGACAATACATGTCAACTGAGAGAAAAGAAACTGGACATTGAGGAAGCCCTTCAAGAGGAGAAGAAGAACAATGAGGGTTTGAAGAAAGACATAGAGAGCAACAACAAGAAACTAAAAGTGGTGGACAGCGCACTCAAAGCTGCTCAGAATGAGCTGGAAGCCTTCCAGGTATCATGAGAGTATGGGGATAACAGAAACTAGACTTGTTGTTGTGTCTAGTTATCCTTCTATTTTTTAGTCATTCTAATATCACAAAAGACAAGACATTTCATATAATAACTTCTTCTTCTTTGAAAGATCAAATTTTTGCTTTTTTCGAATTTTTTTTTTGAATCGCATAAACAAAATAAGCTAAAATTGTGGCAATTTGCTATTGTGTTAAGAAAAACTATTAAAATAGCAAAAATTTACACACACAAATCAAAAAGTTTGCAGATTTAAGGGAAAAAAACAAGATTTACAACTTGCAAAAAACCTGGATATACATTACGGGTACTCTGAATGACGTTGGATATTCTTGTCTGTTGTAGCTAGAGAAGCAGCAGAAATTGAACGAGTTGGATGTGGTGGTGACACTGAAGCTCCACCAGATTCAGTACATGATCAACGGCATCCTCCCCCAGGACCTGTCCCAGACCCTGGTGTTTGAGTCCCACGGAGTCACACGCCTACAACACAGAATCAAGGAGCTTGAGCATGAGAAGCACCTGCAGAAGAAACACATGAAGTCAGTATATTTCAACAAAAGATTACAATTAGGTTATTTATTGCTAATTTCTTTTTTTAAATCAATAATTGTTTGTTTGGCATCATGCAATCATCCTAATTTTTTCAAAACAATTTAGATTATATCAATTACAGGCTAATATGATTCAACATTTTCAAGTCAAACTTGATTATTTATGTGTAATTTTCATCTTTGCCAGGGAATCAAGAAGAAAGCATGTGCAGCTCATTAAGGACAGGAAAGTGTTTGACAGCAAGATTTCAGAAATGGAGGAACGCACCAATGAAATGATGATTGCTAAATTCGGAAGAATTGTGGATCTAGAAAAGTTAGAAACAATTACTGTGAATAGGCAGATTGAAGAGTTAAAAGAAAAGTTACGTCTTACAGAAATTCAATGTGCGGAGGAGTTAGAGGAATGGGATGTAAGTAAAATATTTATCTATGGATTACAGATCTATATTGTTTATCTGCGGTATAAAGTTAATGCATTCAATTTCTCAAATGTAACATACCATTAATGTTCTAATTGTAAAATCTGTCTATAGTCAAACACAGCTAACACCACATGTTAATTTTTTGTAGGAAAAGATAGCAGAAAAGAAAGTCAAAATCACAGCACTTATTCGTGATAATACAAACAGACTTGATCAATTATGTATATTGCTGAATGAAAAGAAATCATTTGAGGGAGAACTGGACTCGAGACAAAAGAGCTCTGTAAGTACCATCATTTGTGTTTGTTAAGACTTGAATGATGTGATAAGTTAACTCTCAGTAAGTACCTGGTACACAGTACTTTACACTGTGAAATGGATCAAATTCATATCTTACATGCATGATGATTACAATCATCATTTGAAAAAGTCATTTATTTCACAGTATTTTGAAAGCTGATACATGTATTGTAAATTAGAAAAAGAACAAGAATATCTGTTAATGGTGTTTACAAGCCGTTTTAACAAGAGCTTGGACTTTCGGTGGAATGTTACTATCTAGTTTGCTCATCAAATAAAGCTGTCAAATGTGACATCCTTTCTTCTAATTTGTTAAGAGAAGTTCATTAATATTCAAAGACTGTCAAAATTGGAAAGTTTTTTTTTTCCCCCAAGAATTGCTGTTGTGTGAATTAAATTGATGCTGTATCCATGCGCGGATCCAGAAAAATTTTCCAGGGGGGTCCGAAGGGTAATTGTGTTTTCCAGGGGGGGTCCGAGGCATATTTGCGATAATTTTACTATGTGAATTTAATAAATTTTCATTTTCCAGGGGGGGTCGGGACCCCCCCGACCCCCCCTCTAGATCCGCGCATGGCTGTATCAACTGAAATATATACAGCCCTGAATGAAGTTAGACAAGTGTGATTGCATTCAATGTATTTATATCTATTAGCCAATGACTAGAAAGTTAACCATGAGTAGACAATGGAGTTTGACATGTACTACCCAAAGTCCTAGCTCTTGTTAAAACAGCTCTTTCATAAACGTTAATGTGAATGTAACAACACAAAAATATAAGTAAACGTTCTCTTCTGCAGGGTCAGGAGTTTTCAGGAGCTAGGAAGGCCGACATCAGAGAGAGACAGAGACTGATACAGCTGGTGCAGCTTCAGGCCCAGGAGATAGACGCCCTCAAGGAGGAGATCATGTTGCTGTCCAGGAAGGGTGGTCACATCCTGCCCCCCGCCCAGCCACCACTTCCCCAAAGTCCCCCCAACATGAGGACAATCAGCAACTGAGTCAAGACTGGATTTAACTGAAGAACAAGTCAATATTAAGTGTCGATCAAAAGAAAGAAATTTAAACCAATCTTTTATGATATGCTTGCACTTCTTCCTTTGCAAAGACTTGATCAATCATTTATATATAATTACTTTTAATGTTAAATATGTACGATCTTGTGAATCCTGTGTACAAGAATGTGATATATTTATTATTCACATATTCCGTCCTTACATTTACGAACTGGAAGACAATGATGTAGAAGTTTGTAATCTGTGATAGCCTTTCATTATTGAACATTTGTTATTTTATTATGAGAATATGAAGTCTGGAAATACATTTTCCAAGTGTGCTTGATTTATTGAATAAATAAGTCACATCACTTTAACATGCGTGTTGATTTCTTAATATAAGCCCATGCAATTTCTGTTTAGTTAAAGTAGATATAATGCATGCACGTAAAGAAGGTTAATAAATTGGCACTATGTTTTTTTAATGAAAAACTCAATTAAAAACAGCTTGCAGGAAAAGTTCTGTAATGTTAGGGCTTGAATTTTTAATCTACCAACAAAGTCAAGATTTCAAAAATACATGTACAAATGTATATGTAATACATGTAGTACCTGATGCATGAACTGTAACTAGTCTGATTAACAAAGAAAATAGAGGTAAAATCAGGACCAAGTATACTTACATGTGCATGCGTACAGTTTATCACATAACTTTAATTACATTGACAGTAAAATGAAAAATAACAAACAGCAAAGAAACTCTATTTATTTAATTGTAAAGTAAACTTTATTTCATCAACAACTTAATATACAATTAACACTCAAAAACAAAAAATATCAATATACAGTGTATATCACAACATATCAGATTTGGGTAATCGATACACTCCTCCTGAGAATAACAACTTTTGGTCCCTCACTTTAGAATCCAGGAAACGTTTGAGTTCTGGTACACTGCACTCTACAGCAGAAGGTCCTTGCATGGCAAACATCCTTAACATGCTGTGGATGCGGTCTATAGTCAAACTCTCCAAGTTTGTTAACATCCCCACAATGTACGACCAGAACACCTGAAATCAGAAGTGATGCATCAATTATCACAGGATTGCATTTAAATCCTTTAATAATTCCAAACAATATAAACTTGTTCACTAAATTCAGAATTTAAAAATGTTGAATGAAAATTTAAAAGATGCCATCAGATCGGTAGGTGATGAATATTGTCATCCGCAATCAGTGTGTAAATTATCATTCCTCATTTGGCATACTGTTTTATTTACAATGTACATCAATCTATCAATAAATTCAAATCAGCATTGACACAATCATATTGTACAACTTATTCCTTTCTCTTTAACAGTGCCATATTTGCACAATTGTAACATTAAAAATACAGATAAAACATAAGAAAACCTTGATTTGACATTATAAAAGTATCTAAAACTGACTATTCTAATATATATACCAGTACAAAGAAAAATATAAAATGCCTATCCCAGACTTCTATTTTGAAGCATCCAAGGACAAACCCTGTCACAAGACAACCTTCCCCACAAAGAATCTTTAAATGTACCTGTAATTCCTCCTCTCTCTGGGTCTGAGCAGAAGCCATGGCAGACTCTGCCTCATCGTCATCGGTAACAATGATATCATGCAGCGCTCGACCTTTGTGTTCCTCCACCAACACAAACTTGTCTGTGGCCTCCTCCCTCAGCAGTCCCTGTGTCTGCCAGTACGCGATCTTCCGCCTCAGGGCTGTGGCTGGCATCTGTAGAACATTGCTCAACTCTTCCACGGTCCAGGTTTCTGCAACCACACAGAGAATATCAATAGTAACTGGCACGTGAGCCTTTTGCATTCATTCTAGACACACCAGTGGAGGGTTCAACTGCAGTTCATCATAAATTATCTCTAGCATACGACTGATCGCTTTGATAAATAAAACAAACATCAATGATATGTTTCAGTTACTGTAGATTCGTAATTAAACACGAGGAATTAATATTTAGATTTTAAAATCTCGCTTTTATTATTCAGATGTAAAACTAAATGAATCAATGAATTGATAAAAATTTGGTGTTTCGCGATTTTATATCCTCATGATTTGATGCAAAATGGTTGAATCACGAAATTAAGTACACAGGTAAAATAAGGTATCTACAGTACATAAACTTGATAATCAATCCATCAATCTCTCTCTCTCTCTCTCTCTCTCATAACTCAATGCATCAATTAATTTTTTTTAGTGATGACCTTACACCTTATTCTTCATATACATGTATGTGTAAGATACAGTACCTTGGGACTGGAACTGAATAATTATGGCAGCGTGGACTGGAGACACATTAAAGTTAAGTGTCCGGTCCTTCAATTCCACATCAATATTCACCAACCCTGTTAAACAAAGTGCCTAAATTATACAGCAGTTTGAAAAGTGTAAAATGTTAACACATACAGATCATAGTTCATTAAAGCGAAATTATGCACGTAGATAAACATACTTTTCAATACAATTTATTTTGATTAAAATGTAAATAATATCAAGAGACAGTGCATTTATATTTGAAATCATGTACACGTACATGTACATGTATATTCTTACCTAAATGGGGTTTCCAATTTAGTGTTCTGTTTCCTTTAAGGGCTTCAAACTTCTTGGTGTATTCCTCCAAGGATTTTTGCATGACTTCCGGTAACTTGATCTTTTCTTCTCGAAAGGCAGGCCAAAACTGGGCTGAAAGCACCATTGCATTGACTTCGATTTCCTGTAAAATACAATTTACACAAGTGTTAAAGAAAATTGTTCCATTCTGCCCACTGTATGGATCAACTGTCCAGTTTAATTAAAAGAAAAGCCTTTACCTCTCGTTTTGCAGCTTTTAGCCTCTCATCCATTACCCTTGAATTAAGTCTCTTAGAATCAGCCACATCCTTCAACATAACCTCACAGTAATGAAGCTGAGATTCTCCAAATCTTAATTTTAAAAGCTCCAAGTAGCGAATTTCCTTCACTATTTCATAATTAAATTGTGTCAATATTCGATCAGCGAGAAGTGTTCGATATTCTTGAACAAAGAGTTCTTTGCTTCCATAAATGTTCACCAACATGCTGATGATATCTGAAGCCCTTCTGCTTTTTGATGTGGTTCCTGTATTAAATTAAAAACATCAGAGTTGTTTTGGAATACATGTACACATCAACAGATTTATGATTTTTTGCAAATACATTGTACGATTCTGGAAAGTTCTATGTGTCTTACTTGGATCAGCATCGACTGGATCTGGCATCCAGTTCTCCCAATCATCCAGCTCATCGTCACTACTACAGCCATCATCCAGCAATGGCTGACCTTTCTGAAGTTCATCCAGCAGTTCATTACTGCCATCGTCTGTCAGATTGCATACTATTTGCCTCACTGTGTCGTCTCTGGACCTACATGTACATTATTAATAATTTTAGTTTTCATTCATTTACAAACATTATTTAAACAATTCAATCTGATTAAAATCAGATCATTGATCCGCTCCTTCTTTTTCTATTGTCGCTACACCTCTAACGGGATTTCTTCAGATGCTCGTGTAGCGACAAATAGAAAAATAAGGAGCAAATCGGGGATCTGATTTTAATCAGATTGTTAAACATTTGTTCCTTATGACATAAATACAAGTTTTCATGTTAAAGGATGTTTCTTTAATGAAATTATTTATCTCTGTTAAAAAAGCTCAGAATTAAAAATAAACTCATTCCGACTGTATGTTTCTTCTACTTATATCACTTAAAATGGAAGAGGGTTTCGGATATTTTCCTGATGTACATGATGGACCAATGGTGATCTTTACAGCCATTGCAATGCGAAAACTTCTTTTCCTTCATTATAATTTTTACCAATGCCCATTTTTTTTTAACCAAAAGCAGTCAGAAATGCCAACTGCTTTTGAATATAATAACAAGGCTGTACTGTGTACAAAATCATACATAAACATGTCAATCATTCTTGATCCATGTGCTACACTCACTATCACTTCTGAGCAATACCTGAGATATCGTCTCACTGGATCACATACAAGCTCCAGGATAACTCCAACAGGATCCAATATCCGGAGTGCACGGATAGCAGCGATGTACGCCGTCAAAATGTCTGATGTATTCACACCTAAATGACAGTTACAGACAGGTTACGTGCAGGCATTAACTTTATGACTTCTTTATCAAAGCAATCATATTTTCATAAAAATATATGTATTAAAACCTGGATGTAAAAGCCTCGTTTCCAATGCCGTCTTCAGAGATGTGACCAGTGTTCCTCTCAAGTCTGTTTTTTCTAAACACACTTTTAAATCGAGAATGGCGGGCTCTGACTCTGGAAACTCGATGATAATGTTAAACAGCTGATCTATGTGTGTCTTTGCAAAGGTCTCGTACATAAAGTGAAGTAGTCTACCTTTAAATCCTTCTATACAGTCAGCATTTGTATTTCGGCAATTTCCAGAGTATACTAGGGTTAGCCAACCTAACACTTTACTGTCCAGCCACTGCAAAACACAATTAATACCAAACAAAGAGCAATTACATGTATATTTATCTATTTCTGTACACAGTTATCCTAACTAAAGACTGAAATTTAATGTAGATCATGCTTCATGTCCAAACCTATTCTGTATAAATTTTTTAAAATCTAAATATTATTCACCTCCTCAAGATTTTTTAGGTAGGAAGTTTCAAAATTTCCTTTGCATGTGTTTTCAATGTGGTGTTTAATTCTGTTGTGTACAATGGAGGTCACCGCCATACCAGATACTCTCTCTAAAATTCCAATATCATCCCTGAAAAACAATAATTCATGAAATAAAAATGGCCAAGAAATGAGGATAGTTATTTGCCAGAAGACACTTGCTGCTTTTAGCTTCCTTATTATAATAACAAGGAAGCAATAAGCATATTAGTATTTACCTCTTAAAATTGTAATGCAGGTGTAGCTGTTGTTATGTAGTTTGAATAATTACAATAAACTGTTGATAAAACAGACCATCAGCATGTCCTTGTAAGGCCTTGTTCTACTTACAGTTGCCGGTTGATGGTGTGGAAGTTGTCCAGAATATCCTTACACACACACTCCTCCTGTTCTTTGTCACAACCCTTGCACTCATCCTCATCCTCCTCATCTGAAAATAAATATAAGCATACACAAAATTTAAAACTGATATAGAAAGAAGTGCTACACCAAATGTTTGCACCCAAGTACCGGTACATGTGCTTGTACATCTGTCGAAACACCAGTGGTACAGGATACCGTATATCCGGTAATTTTCATGATGATCTATTTTTTGCTTTCTTTCACGACCTCTTTTAAATCGCAAATAACTGAATATGCAGAAATTATATCCTTATCATTTTCTATAAGAAACTTTTTTAATCGCAAAAAATTTAAAATGTTACAGATTTTCCCCATTTTTGTGACAAGTGAAAAAACCCAGATATTTGGTATAGGGACCCTGTACACATGTATTTCATAAAATGAGTAACTCTTCCAAATATTATCTATCGATAAAAGAAGATGATTAAAGATTCATGGTTACATGCAACACATTCTCATTTCTGTGCTACCAGTATATATAGACAACTCTAGAATAACCTAAATCCTTTATACTCAAACATCATGATTTCAAAAATATTCTGGTAGAATTATATCATCTGGTTAAATCATCTGACTCTCTATGTCTATGAGGAAGGACAGTTTTCAAGATAAATGTAACATAATGTAATCTTGGGCAATCATATACCGGTACACGTCATCAAAAAGGGTCACGAATTTAACAATTTATAACATGCTTTCAGATTAATTGCATTATGGGGATTTTTTACTTTAAAATTCCCCTTCAGTAATACAGGTAACTATTCAGTAATAAAATTACACATAGATGGACAGCTTGCTGATACTAAGCTCTAACACTGGATATTTATGTAAATATACACCAACCTTCTTCCTCTTCATCCTCAGTACTGTGATGAAACACTTTGAAAGCTTGTGAATAAAATAGTTCTACTGCTTTACAGAATTGGGCAGGCATGATGAAAAATATGATTGATTTTATCAACAGAATGTACAGTTCTGATAAATTCTTTTTATTGAATACTGTCGAGGACTTCCTGTTTTCCAGAATCACTGCCATTGAGTTTAATCTGTCTATGCAAGGCACATATCCCATGGTAATCTCATGGAGATAATTCACAGCTTTACCCAGTTGTTTAGGCAAAAGTCCAGAGTCTTCTACCTCAAACATATTCCAGAAGGTTGGAGCAACATTCCTGCGAAGATCCTGCTGTAGACATTCCACAAACCATTCTTCGATCATGTAACCCAGGCCATTTTGGATCATAACATCTACTGAATTTTGAAATTCAGTTTCATTTTGTTTTCTTTGCTAAAAAAATGAAAAAAAGCGCGAAAATTGCATTAAGCAATCTTAACACATCTTGTATATGCAATCAATATTTAAGTTGTCAATCAAATTTCTGCCTGACAATCATTTTAAACAATTGATCTTTTGAAGCCTTATAACTGTCCCTTGAGTTATAGTTTAAGTCATCTATAGATATTTGCCAGGTCCAGTACAATTACTTGATTTATACTCTGTCCCAAGATATCCTGGATTCACATTTTGCTTAATTAATTAATATTTATAAATACCTCAGGGTTCAAACGATGTTCATTCAAAAGTATGAAAAATTTCCAAGATTTCTCAGTTAAAACGCCACCGTTAGCTTATCAGGTTTCAATACACGGCAAAAAAATGTGATGTCTACGGGGATTTTGTATTGCAGAAAGCCAGGATGATAACTTTGAAAAATCGCGTGAGGTATTCCGAGTACTTCCGAATGGAGAAAAGATGTAAACATTCCCCATTATAAATCTCCGTAAGAAATCTGTTTTCGTTCCTGGGAATTTTTTCGAGTGAAAAATGATAATGTGTCAATGAAGATATCTTGGAAATTTCCCCTATCATCGATTTCAATTGCAATTCATTCACAGGTATGTGTATTTTTAGTAAAAATCGGCCAAATGTGCTGCATAAATATCTTGGGACAGACTTTAGTTACGTAGTTTGAATTAACTACATAGCTTTATTTACCTACCTGGAATAGGTTTATTTAGCTACTTTTATGCAATTTTGATTTTAATGTAAAACAGACAAAAAGTGGCAAGGAAGTGACAACCTATATTTGTACAGTGTAGTTAAAGAAAAACAACCCAGAACAAAGATAGTCAAAACAGCTGCTTTTGAGTAGTTTTAAGCAAAAAATTCATTTCCAATGTTTGAGTAACTGGATGCCACCTTCTGTGCAATGAGGCATCAATAAGTGTGATTACTTTATATTGTGCTGTATTAATATTACCAATCAGTTATCATGTTAACCAGAACTGTTCTTCTTTGTTAAAACACTGCTGTGATGTCATCCCATTGTTCCAGCAGTCTAAAATGTTACCTGTGACAGTCCGATATTAGTGAGCTTCTTCATATCAGACCATTACCAGTGGTTACAGTACTGATCAATCCGATTAAAATCAGCCGTTCTGCTACCGCTCTCGAACATCTGAAACAAGCCGCTTAGAGGTCACGTCCGAACGACCCGACAATCTAAATATTTAAATATAAGGTCGTGACCTTTTTGACCAATGAGAATCCCCGTCTCTTAAAGACTATCGGGTGAAGTAACAGCAAGGTAAATATAACCGCACAGATTTATGGGAAATTATCTGCTGGCAGAGTTTTGCTAGCCACAATTTGATTGGCTTATCGAAAGGTCGTTCGGACGTGACCTCTAAGCGGCTTGTTTCAGATGTTCGAGAGCGGTAGCGTATCAGAACGGCTGATTTTAATCAGATTGAGTACTGATATCCTTCAAAATCAGACTGTCTCAGGTAAATCAACAATGAAATTCAATGTTTTCGGCATATATTCATAACTTATATCATTTAAGAAGAAGCTGTATGGTCACTCCTAAACAGTTATACATAGCCTCAAGACTTAAAGAACTGTAGTTGCAATTGCGCTTAGGGAGCAACATTTTCAAGAGTGATTTTGCATGATTTTTTTTTTTCAGATCTGACAGTTCAAAGTTAAAAATAATGCTGCACCTAAATGCGACTTCTTGTGCAAAAGCTCATTTAGGAAAAAAATGTTGATTGAGTAGCTAAATAAACCTACTTCAGGTAGGTAAATAAGCTATGTATGTAAGTCAAGCTACGTAACAAACTCTATATATCTATAGTGATTGTACTGGACCCGTTTGTTATAAAAGACGTGTAGCATCTGCATTTGTTTATAATCAATTAAGCACTTTTTGAATATAATTAATAAGAAAACATCGTAGTCATTGTGTATTGCTAGGTATAACCCTTACATTGGCATGAGTTGGCGACAAAACCTCTGTAATTATGAGCCATGCTTTGCTGACATCCTCGTTGTTGATTTTTGCCGCCATGATTAAATATAAAAGCTGGAATATACTGAACACGAAGATATAAATTCCGGAAAAATATTCGTGTATATATTCCGTGCTTACCGTTGATAGAAATACGTTGATTGGATCATTTCAGACAAGAACAACACGGGACCAGGGATGGGGCGCCCGCCTTCCTCTTCCTCATCAATTTTTTTTAAATTAATCTTTTTCTTCATATCTACATAATATTTGAGGTGATTTTTTTAAATATAGGTATGGTGGCATAGTTCTGCCACCACTTGTCAGATAATTATGTCGACTAGTCAGATCTTGATGTCGAATTGTCAGATAATTATGTTGACTTGTCAGATATTTATGTCGACTTATCACTTATTCACGTGTTAAAAAACTTAGCACTAAAACGTTTCGACGCCCAATTTGTGCCATTTAACTTACATAATATTTTCTGACAAGTCGACATAAGGATCTGACAAGTCGACATGATCGTCTTTTATGTCGACATCATTATCTGACAAGTTGACAGAATTATCTGAAAAGTCGACATACTTATTTGATAAGACAACATAACATCTGACAAGTCAACATCATGATCTGACAAGTCGACTTATAATATGAATGATACTTTTCTTCAAACTGGTGGCCATTTTGTTTTTTCTTTCAGATAATTATGTTAACTTGTCAGAGCTTTATGTCGACTTGTCAGATAAATATGTTGACTTCTCAGATCTTTATGTCGACTAGTCAGATAACTAAGTTAAGTTGTTAGATCTTTATGTCGACTTGTCAGATATTATGATGACATGCAAATGGCAGTTAGTGGCACTAACACGCTTTGACAACAAAATATTGAGTTTATAGTCAATATAATAATTTTCTGACATGTCAACATAAAGATCTGACAAGTTGAAATAAATATCTGACAAGTCGACATAAATATCTGACAAGTCGACATAATTATCTGACAAGTCGACATAATTATCTGACAAGTGGTGGCAGATCTATGCCACCATATATAGGCTTTCGACCTTCATCTATGAAACTTTTTTCTTTTTATCCCCGGGCTGTACAACTATACAGTATAGTATAAATAGTATATTTGATAAAGATGAACTTTTTAAAAACTGATTTAGACGGGAAACTTCTTTGGATTTTTTCACGCGTTCCGTCCCTCTCCCACTTTTCTGAAAATGGATATAAAAACGGTATTGATTAAAGAAAATATGGAGACTGTATAGAGAGATCCCGCTCCTCAAATTACAAGCGAATACAGGGATATGATTTTAACTAGATTGTCCCAATTATGAATTAGGACGTTGTACTTTTTGGTAAGGGTTCTTTTTTAATTGGGGGGGGGGGTGTACCTTTGGGAGAAGGGGGGGGGGGGGTGTCAAGAATCTGGCGCTAACCTATACCAAATAAACGAAAGACAAATAGGACCACATAAAATATATTTATATCGTAATTACGAGAAAAGATCTCGTGATTGCAAGAAAAGATACCGTTATTACGGAAAAAGATCTCGATATAACGAGAAAAAATATCATGTATTTCATTTTTTATGCAGCTGTTCTAAATATATTCATTTGAGGACAGTTTTTAATTTATATAAATATTTTCATACTAAAAATAATTTTTCAAAAATGTTAGTATCCTTAAGGCTTAGTTCTGTTTTAATAATAAATCTTCAACATTGTTGAAAATAAATCTCTCATTTATCAATAAATGTACAGCATATAGAAATAGTACACAAGCTTAATTAATTGTCAGAATTATTTTCCTCTCATGTAAATGTGAAATATAATTATACATGTATATCTTTCATACTGATATATGTAATAAGAACAATACTTCTGTTTATGCATATAATGGGCCTTTGCCAATTATTGTAATTGTGTTTGCGCCAATAAAATATTTGTATTTGTATATAAAATGGCGCGTTTTTATTCTTTTACTCTCTGTGTAAAATGGATAAACATTAGAAATTTATTAAATTAGCGAAATATTTTTTTTAAGGGTCAAAACAGATTGATTAATATATTATTTAACCAATTTATTCATATGAAGGATAATTTGTTGACTCCGAAATGTGTGTAATTACAAGCATCACTTTATTGATGTGAGTGTGTGTGCATACGTATGCATGGGTGGTGAAAGGAAAAAAAATACAATACAAAAAATTCATTGTAAAACTTGTATATACCTTCAAACTATTTTTAAACTACAATGAATAAATGTGAATATTACAAAAATAAGAATCTGGCACTCTTCTCCACTTTGGAAAACGATGCTACGTTCCCGCATGTATACATATACCGGTATTGTCGTGGACATTTCTGTCATGCACATATCACTAAATTCCGCTGGAAATTGGTTGCATTGCAATTAAATTTCTTAAATCTTTTGGAAAATCGTTGTTATCACACAAACGAAATTTTATCCGAGTATCAGGGAGCTGCCTTTTACAAAAATGGTTACGTTTTTGTATTGATGTTTGGGATCTTCTCATTGGGGCCAGCGTAGATTGGTATTCCTTTGCTTTACACAGAAAAAAAACCCCCATTATATTCCATTGACGAGATTTATGTCTTTTTTATCACTAAATCTCTGTTATATCGAACAATTTAAACCCCGAGAACTATTATATAATAGAATGTTTCTAATTTTGAATAAACAAATACTAGGTAATTCTAAAATCTATACAGAAATGCACAATGTACCGGTATTGTATTCTTTTATCTTGCATGTAGTATGAGTTAGCTATCTTATCAAAGGGTCAAAGAACCGTAAGCGTTGGCCAATGTTTATGTACCAGACATGTAGTTATAGTATAAAATACAAAAATTTTGTCAACAAGGGACAGATATCTTATGATATTTTATGGACCAGGCACATACTATCGGTTTCATGCATATTTTTCATTTATTTGTACATTTTTAATGAACTAATACATTTCACTTTTAACAAAATCCATAAGAATTTCAGCAGGTTTTTAATATGTAAATATATGCAAATATATGTGTAAATACATGTATATGTTTATTTCATTTTAACTGAGAACAATGGACGATTCCTTTCAGGAGCAGAGGACCGTTGTCGTACTTAAACACAATTGGCCAAACTAAATAATCTACTTCCGGGGCTGGGGCATTCCGGGATATCATCACATCCGGGTAAAAGTTCGATCCGGGCTTCAGCTTGAAAGTAATCGACAATGGTCTGTCTTGAACACTAGAAATCCATGCACACTTCACGCAGAGTCTGATAAAAGGGTGCAGATTATCTGCCTTGATGTAGGTCTTTAGATGGTGTTTTTCCGTCAAGAAAAAGAGCTGAAAAATATTACATATTAAAATTAGAATATCTTTATACTATAAGTACTAGTATCTAAACAACACTTTGTATATACATAAAGTGACAGAAACACTCACAAAGCACTCATTTAGTACAAAAAGCTTCTTGCATTGCAAAAGTTCTATTCTTGGGAATGAGAAGAATCTACGATTTTTCTTAAAAAGCAAACAAACATACGAACAACATGCAATATGTCCGCCAGTCACGTACCTGCTCAACCACCGGGAATATGTGTGTGTTCGCAGACGTCCTCAGTCTGTTGAGGTCAGAGGTTATATGCTGACTAGTTATGTCTGCCTTGTTTGGAACATGAATCTGAAAAATCAAATAAATCAGGACTTCACAAATTACTCTTCTTAGCAATCATCGAAATCTCACAAATACCGTGAAATCGGGTCTTCTTGGACCCCCCCCCCAAAAAAAAAAATAAAATAAAATAAAAATCTGTATGAGTTTCACATAAACAAAATAGAAATCACGAAATAACGAAAAATAATATCATTTCAGGGTTTAGAAAAGACCACCTTTTTGAGGAGATGTTGGTTTGAGGTGGGAACAAATAAAGTTTCAGTCAGGTCTCTGAGGTGCTCTTCCGATAGTTTCTCACAAAAGTCGTAACATTCCTGTAAATTAGAGTTCACAATATTCATAAATCATAAAGGTAGCACAAAGCAACGTATGTACCAACGACGATCAAAAATAATGTACATATATTTCGTGGATGTTCTAGCATAAATATCTATGGATTAAAATAATGTTGTTCTGTCTTTCATAATAGTTTTGCTTTGTTTATTTGCCTATTTAAATCCGGGGACTTTTGCCTGACCTGCAAGAGATTCAGAAGTTCCTCTGCTGCCTCCCTCTCTCGGACCTTTTTCTTATAGATGAAGTACTCAAAGGCAGGCTGCCACTCTGTTTTGTATATCTCTGATAGCAACTCTGCTACATCTTTTGGTCTGGAGAATAATAAATAGTGCAACCAAAAAAAGATGGGATATAAGATAGCGCAAATGCCCATTCGGTTTAGTCGTGAAATACAATTTTGATGAAAAAAAATTCTCGATTAAATCTATTCAAATATATTATAATACAAGTTTGCAAAAGCACAATATATAACTATATTCAGTTTTTAATATATATAACAAACGATAAGAAAAAAAAATTGCCTTAAATTTTGGTGGTACCGAACCCACAAATCGGTTTGTTTTCCATTATACCTTATTTAGACTATGAGAAAAATATGGAGCACAGGCCCACTTTATAAAAAAAGGCCTTGAAGTTCACAAAAATGGCACTATTTGGAGGTTTTTATACATATACGCCTGTTTGAGTCAACATATTCCAAGTATTGAACATATTCAAAGGTATGTTGAATATATATTGTTTTGGATAATTTAAAAACAAAAACACTATCAGATTTATTGATATTTTAATTTTTCAGTATCTTATCCGTCCGTGTATAGCTATTCATTTTACACGCCTTATCCATCCATATTCTTAATTATAAGTGATCCCCTTAACAGCTGATTTGTGTGTCAATTTATTCCCAAAAGACCCTAATTTTAATAGTTGTTTAATAAAGATTATATTTTATAATTAACTACGACGTCAAAGAATAGCTAAAAGATGATATGTTTTACTCAGAGAAAAACATTCCACTGTCCATCTTTTGTGTGTTATAGCAAAGTCGTGGCTTCCATTTTGACAATAAGGTAACTGCCTTCCCTGGACTTCACCACCATCCCCTTCCCATAATTATGGCAATTATACATTCCAGAAAATATTTAATTTGTTTTTAGAACGAAAGAATATTATTTAACATTTAAGGAGGTTGGCACCTGAAATAATAGTAATGTCAATCATTCGAAAACCACTTGGATATAAAGATGGTGACCTAAAATGTTCATTTATTTTATTTGTGACCCATGTCACATGCCATTTTTTATAAATATTGGGCTCCAAACAGAACTGATAATTTTCCTGAAATGTTTGCTAAAATTTGACATGGAAATTGATAATTTGAAGAAATCAAACAAATATTTATAGTTTGAACTATTATTTAGTTATGATTTTTATACAGTATGAGGTTGAACACATGTAGTGACTATAAAAGTAAAATCTAAGTCAAAGTTTAAACATTCTTGCTCTACTGGTGGCTTCAAAGCCCAGTACATAAAGAACACACAACAGATGTTACAAAATTTTGGAGTAATCAAATTATAACGCAAATAAAACAAATAATAGTAATGTCATCTTTCCAAAACTTTGCATACAAATATACATACATTTATTGTCTCATTTAAAAGTAAAACAAGTAGGGGTCACATCTCAAAAATTTGAGATATAGCATGAAATAAGCTAATTTCAGGCCAAAATTGGAGTTAATTTTTTCTTAACTTCTATGAAATATAAGCTAAATATGCCAAAATATATCGATAGAAATATTAAAATAATGTTTAAATATGTTTATTAGAACATCATGAATATATCATAATACACAAACTATCCAGAAGTTTGGTCTGTGCTGAAAGTTAGGAAGCTAAAGTAACAGTACTCTAAAACTAATGAGTTATGAAAATTGTTCATTTCTTTCTTGAAAACCTTCCGCCACAAAATATAGTCCCTTACTAAACTCTGTAAAAATGAATTTTTTTTAAAACAATTTTATTCAACAAAGTTTATTTGGCATTGTAAAATATAAATATACTACTAGAATTAATATGTGATGCAGAATTTTCAGACTAGAGGTGACCCAAAATGGCTACCCAAAACCTGAGGAGCGAACCTCTTTAAACAAATCTATATATACTTTCATTTCAATACGCCCGGGGTGATAAGGTTTTAAAGAAAAAATAATATCAAAATGTTGAATGTGTTAGAAGTTTGAGTTAACATTTTTATTCATTAATTCTATTATTAAAAACGTTTGAAATATGTAGTAATACATGCCTGCGAAATTTCTGCCTGATGACAAGTATGATTTTTACATTTTTAAACTCCCAAATTCATTTTCCGTCGGGGGGCTTTGCCCCATGAACCCCCAATCAGGGTTCTGCCCTGGACCCAGTGGGGGCCTAAGGCGGTCCCTCACAGCACATAACTAGTTTAATTCTGGAAAAATTGCACCTTTTTTGATATCCCAAATAAATTCATCTACATCCTATAAACATGACAAATGATGCTGGAGCCATTTTCTACTCATAATTAACAATAGTGCAATGTCAATTTTCTTCGATAGTACCTGGCTGTGTTGATTTCCATGGGGTGAGGAACATGGAGGTTCCCTGCCCCCCATCCTCTCCCTGTTTCTCGTTCCTCTAACCTCAGTTTTTCTAACTCCGATTCTAATTCGATAATTTTCTCTTCTCTGTGACAAACATTGAAAAGACAAAAACATATAATTTTATGCAAAACAGATTCAAAATTCAATCATTAAGTCATTTTATTCGCTCAAAGCCATGTAAATGGACAATGATACATCATATAATCCCGCTGAAGTCTTATCATATATCCATATAGCTAATCGTGTAAATCGGTGTTAAATGTTTTGAAAATAAAGAAAACAATGACAAAACATTAGTTAACTACCGACCTCGTGAGATTGTCTCTCTGCCCCGGTGGCTTCAAAGGAAAAAGAAAACAATCGTTATTCTTGGAAAGTTTGTATGACATAACGTTAACATGGAAATATGTACATATTGGTTAACTTTAAAGGCGTTTTTTTTAAGCGATTGGGTATAACATTTTCTTTTATACACATGCGGTTTGGACTAAACAGCTGTTACACTCGAATAAGATACGGTGTAGCTAGTATATCTAATAACACCAAGGCTAACAACTTATCAATGCTAAAAAAGTACCATAGTATACAAATAGTATACAAATGTTTATATGTTAATGACATGTAGCATTGCTATTGACTGGCGTCGATTTAGAATAACAATACACTTGAATTAAATTATCATTTCCTATTTATTTATTTATTTTTAATTTGGGTTGCAATAACACAAGTACGGTATCTTGAAATCAAAATTATAATCACTGCTTTGATAACGATCATATTTTTCTCTGCACAGCAACAGTATACATTACTACATGTATATATGTGTCTCAGTCTGACTGACGTTTTACAGATAGGTATAAGGCCGCTCACCCTTTCTTCCTCTGTCTTGTAGTCGATATTCTCCTCCACCCACTGCAACATAATCATGTGTAATAGATAATCCAAAATGTCTTACAAGCAGTCTTAAAGTAAGAAGAGAAAACATAGTCCTACACCCGAAACATTGTCATCGAGGTAAATTTTCACGATTGGCGCAAACTGACTGTGGTCATGGGATATGTTACATATAGGCAATACTGTAAACCAAGGTTTTTTGGCATGTGTGACGTTTTCATGAAACATCGTCGACGCGAACAGTTATCAGATTGTTTCTATTTTATATACCGGTATATATAAAGCTCATTCTTTATGAATCAATTTATCACTAGTTCATCGCAAAATAAAATTCGCCGCAAATAAAAGTTGGTTTGCTGTACTGAGATTATAACAAACAACCTTATATTTTGGGTCTCTAGCAAATTACCGTAAACATAGTATTAAAAGCGTGCGGATAAATATCCGCGAAATTTGCAACCAATACTCAAAATCGCGAAAAAGTTGTTTATTTATGCGGATATTTTATAAAAGAAAAAAAATAAATTGGAAATAAATATTACGGAAATAAATCAATAGTTTAATAATTTGTCTATCGAACTTGTACCAGTTGGCGTTCAAATTTTCGAATGTCGCGGTGTGAAAACAACAAGGAATATTAAATTATATACCAATTAATAGTTGTACTCACAATTCGCTCTGCCTCCACCAGAGCGTCCCGGAATGGTGCGCTGTTGACGATAAGTGTCCCGCCTTTGAAGTTTCTTACACATGCAGCAATAGGTGCTGCCCAGTGAGGGAAAGCTTCATCTGGGCTAACGCTCCGCGAGGATCGCAAATCTTCACTCATTCTACGTCTATCTGCAGGCGGAATGTATTTTAATTGGTGTGCTTTATATCACAAGTAAAATGTTCCTATCAGAAACCATACTTATGATTACTTTTAAATCCCAAGTTATATCCAAATTCAAACGCAATTGGTATAAGATCTCTCTGACGGAAATATCCGACAATATTGAAGATTCAGGCAAGCAAAACAAAACATGCCAGTATAGTGTGCATATAAGTGTAATTATGCCTGCTATAATATATAGGTTTTGAATATAACCTATACTAATTGGCATTATTATCTCACATTCGATAAGATTTTTTTGTTGACAGCAAGTCAAAAGAGATTACAAGTAATTTGAACCCTTCACCATGAAATAGTCTATTCTTCTGTATGAATCCCGCTATAACAGAAAGTTCGCGAAGAAGAGATAGCATAAGGCCCTATTCAAATTCGCTTTGACTACCTATAGAAAACTATAGAAAACTTCGGACTGAACTTTGTCTTCTCAGTGATCCTTTGGGCAGTTTTCCACATATTTCCGTATCAGTTGATAGCCCATTCATACTTTCATCGAGGCTTTATACTTTCAGTCCCACTAATTCTAACCTAAACACCAAAATTGAAAGCTTAAGATAGGAATTCACTCAAACCACCCTCTTTGACGGGTTTTCTAAACGCAGTTTTTTGGTTTATTACAGCTGATCATTACACCTATTGCATGGCCTAGCATCCAGCTACCAACCTTCACCAAAAGTAAGTATACATACAAACAGTCTTTATCAACAACATTTTAACAATACAAGATATACTTTAAATCATTCTGTTAAAATTCTTCGAATGTTTTTGTAAACAACACCTTTTATATATATACATATCACCACCACCTGTTTTACATAAAATAACAAGGCGCAGATAATAATGATCTACATCGCATACCATTAATTCCTTCAACGCGATACCGATTAACAAGTCAATACAATATGTATGATCATGGCCGGTACATGGCCGGTACATTTATACTTACACAATGATACAACGTATAACAAAACATGAGCAACCCGTGGATAGCACTACCTTGATACGGTTGGTCCATTATTGCCAGTACACTAGTCCACACCCATGCAGGTACCTTACTTCCTACACTGCTGGTTTGGCTCTAGATCACTGGTTTTCATGCTTGATGCGCTTGTCTCATGACGAAACACGGAACCCTATCCACCCAGAGTATGTAATTTGACACACTGAGAGTTATCTGAATTGCCATCTAAATCGGGGACACAATAGCATGTTTTCGACGTTCACGGCTCAGCCAAATCTAGTTTCATCACCATAGATCACAAAACCAGTCGAATAAGACCCATACTTGTCAAAAACGCTGAACAGTGAAGACTTGCAAAATTCTGTTCATCGAAATTATACAGACTTTCGGATCGTTTAAATATTTCGACTGTTGTTTTCTCCGGTGATGGCATCGACCGGAAAATCGACACAACCTTGAGAATTTGTGGACTGGTGGAGGGAGGGGGGTGGGGTGGCAATGCACAAAAATGTGTATCACTAGAGGCACGTATGAACAAAAACGATATAAAGATTCTTTGATGTTTTCTAGTGTACAAAATAATGATGAATTAAGAGACATGAGTCTGTATTGATGTGTCCTTCAGGCGAGGATAGTAACATCTTGATACGCATCGATGGTATGCACTAAAATGCATATTAAAGGAGGAATTTGATATTTCCGTTCTGCAACGTATTTCTTTAGAAATGAGTATATTTAACGATCTCCGATCCTCAGCAAAGTTCCTTAACTCTAAATTATCCGGATTTCTTTTATTCGTACCATAACAGACAATTTTAATATAGTATTCTACTGCTATAACCATCAGTCACACAACTACATGCTTGGCGTAGTGGATCCACAGAGCTCTTCCATTTATATATATCATATACCTCTAAAAATTTCATTTTATATCTTTTCATTGTAAAGGTTGAAAGAAAACTATCATTCTAATGATGAAAAAAAAATACTTTGAGACAAAGGATCGGAGAACCTTAAAAATCGATTTTTTACGTGTCAAGATGTGAACTAAGTAGCTCGTTGGTCAACAAATTAACCATCAGATCTACCAAACACTTTAAGTTATGATTTGTTTACCTATAAACTATTATTTAGCAAAGAAAAAGTCCATAAATTTTACATTGTAAATTTTGGTATTTTCCTATATTTTTATATAGAGCTCTTCTTCTAAAGGAGATCAATACAGTCTAAAAATGGCCACGACCATCGAGCCCTCTTAAGTCAACTTTGCAACAAGACTTGAGGCTAACATTAAGAATATAATCCTCTCTAAGTCGTAATTAAAGTGGCCTTTCCCGCTTCTCGAAAAACTGGCTATATACATGTAGTAGCCTCTTTCCCTCAGAAATCTGTCTATATAGTAGCCTTTTCCCCTCAGAAATTGGCTATACATAGCCAGCTTTTTCTATGGAAAATGTTGCCAACTGTAGGACTATGTAGCCAAATTTTCCATGGGGATAGTTTAGGCCATTGCAAGTTTTTTCTTTGTTTAGCGTCCACCCAAAACTAAAAAACCTATCTTTCTATGAGGAAAAAACACCACAAACCTTAGAAAAAACACATAACTTTAAAGGTTCAACAAAATAAAATTTATTATATATTTTGGGGTATTTTCTTCATGTTGTAACAAAAATACAATTTAACAAATAATTACTATGGTTTCCATTTTGAATGTTATAATTAATAGTTGATTTCGGACATATGAAAAAGCGATTTATTTTATGAACAACCATTGTGGTTTTTTTTTATTTTTACATCTCAAAACCAATCCGTCCGCGGACGCTAAACATATAAAAAACTTGGAATGGCCTTAATTTATAGTACATGTACACCTCTTTTTCCTAAGATTTTAACATAGCAGAACATTTATTTAAATATATTAATATATGTATGATTGAATCTGAAGCATTGCCCTTAAACAAGCGTTGATTAGTCTTTTACAATCTTTATGAAATCAAACATTTGCACAAATGAAAAAATAAGATACATGTACATGCAACATTTCATATAATTTTTACAAATATGGCCCGTTATTGCACATCAATGCCCTCATAAAGACGGGATGGTGAACCCCACGCCCTCCCAGCATTGAAATGTAGGAAAACGACCGATGGGTCATTTATCCCTTAAAAAAGGTGTCATTACCATTCAAACCAACACGTTCTACTGGAAAATGAAAACTGGTAATATCCCTTGTAAAGTTTAGTAAGGATTTAATATATACATTTAATAGTGAATTTATCACATCTACTAAAATGAATTAAAAATTGAAAATGATTAAGCTGGGCTTTTTTGGAAACATAAAAAAAAAAGAATTGACCAGTTACAACGAGATACCGATTCGTTGTACCGAGATATTTATCCCTTTATAACTTAGTTATCTCGTTATTACGAGTAAAAAAAAATACAGTCATATACACTCATGTTATACATGTACTGATAGGCGTTGGTCATATAGTGAAAATGCATTGATATTTGTCAGGATGCATAGATAATTATGTTATATTCTAATTGAATATTACATGTGGTTCAACACCCCCCCCCCTCCCCCCAAAAAATCACAAAAAAACCCCGTAACCTTTTTGACTCCATTGGCTGTTTACAAATCACATATTTCTATTGAGATAAAGTTGTTACAGAGCTTGCGAATGAATTGACGCATTCATACAGAATAATTCTTAGTGTAAATGGTACATAACAAAGAAGATGATGCAAACGTACATTGCATTAACAAGTCGTCAGTAGTTTGCATCTATACAGTTTTGTCTCAAATAAACCTGAAGTTCGTGGCCAATGGATTTGTCCTCCGTTTTGAGAGATTTCATCAAATCCATGTCAGTTAGTTGAACTTAGTTTTTTTGATTAGTTAGTAATTGATCCTGCAATTGTTGAGAGAGGGAGGCATGAGTCCGGGGGTATGGGGCCGCCACTAGGTCCATGGCAAAGCCCTTGTGGGAATTCCAAGGTTTAGGGGTTACTTGGGACACTTTTATGAACTATTCTACCTGTATCTGACATAAAACACCTAAATTGATCTGACATGCTTTTCTTGTAGTTCAACTAATTATTTTTAATTAAAACAAAATGGGGCGGATCCCTCTCTAAATTCGCCAATGGTATTGACCAAAGCAATCGAGTTAAGCTAGCTGGTGATGGCTTTTGATTCTCAAATCGCAGTTTTCATAAAACAGTTTACTGCTGATGTTGTACCAGAGCATGACAGGGGTATATAAATAAAACACTATAGAACAGACATTACATAACGTGTAAATATTCATTATAAGGATGCATTATGTAATAAAATAGCCACGCCACGGGTAGGAGAGAAGGCTATTCAAACTCCAGACTGGACCGGGGCTTGACAGTCTGATTACCCCCCCCCCCTTTCTTCTTACACTCATCAGGTGTGGAGATTAATGAGAAGGGGGGTGATTTTAATCAGACTGGGGCTTTGAGACGGCGTGAAATTTGACAAAACACACTTTTCATGCACTCAACCTATTTATTAACAGTTGTGCGTAGTAAATTTAACATTTTAAAATTTTAATCACAATAATTGTTTAAAAACTTATATAAAACATGTCAAAATTTTGTTCTTATCTTTTTTTTTTCTATGATGAATGACTGTGTAAAATGTTCTAAAGTGAATAAGAGATCAAAATTACCTGATTTGAAAACAAAGCTACCATTTCAAAGATGCTACAAACAAACATTTCAAGACTTTTCATCAAAACATTTTCACATACATGTAAAAATACTGTAACTTCAGTATTCTGAAGTCTACAAAAAAATCTGCTTAATCAACTGGTAATAATCTATCAGTCTGATAATATTCTTCCAAAAAACTGACTCCAACTTCACCAGAATGCATTTTATATGTACCTTTAGATTCAGATAACAATTGCAAAATTTAACAACATTTCTTACTTTCACCACAAGTAAAACTTAAAACTAATCTGAAATGAAATGAAATATACAAAAGTTATATATAATATCAATAAAGATGTGATAAAACAACTCAAAAAACAAATACAGTTGAACTTCGGTATCTCGAACACTGATATCTCGAATACAATGGATATGTCAAAGTGATTTGTAAGTCCCAACCACTTATTTTATAAGTATTTACCCCTGATATCTCGAATATTCGGATATCTCGAAGTTTTTAACCAGTCCAATCTAGTTCGAGATAACAAGGTTTGACTGTAATTTTTTTTTTTTCACTGAACATATAAATATGCAAGTTTTAAGGGTGATAAAGCACTTGGGTGTCAGTTAATACATGGCACATTAAATATTTTATTACCTAACTAACGTATGTTTATTAGTTAATACTATAATGTATGTTTGTATAAACTGAAACAATACGCTACTAAAATAGGCAGACTCAGGTATCAGTCCATTGTTCAAGTCTTTAATCCTCCAGGTCGTGTGTGCATATTTATATACACATATAGTTAGATGTTTTTAAACATGGGAAACAACTCATCATGCCACTATCAATACATGGGTAATACACTGATTCCAATAAAATGACCATTTTATAAAAAGTTGGTATTGTATTGTACATGTATTTAATTCAATTAAAAGAAGAACCTAACAAATCCAATAAGTCTTCAGACAAATACTGGTACCATATCAAATCAGCAAAATTATTAGATATGAATATATACAATAGTTCATAGCATGTTAATTAGGTTAATAGTATTAAACTGAAGTGTATTGTACACAAATCATTTTGTATGTACATTGTACATTTAAAATAATAACAAACCTTACATTTTAAATTTCTAAATTCTAAATTACCTTATGAAGTCTCATTTAAGAGAATATCATGTATTTCTTCATAAGGCATAACATTTACCGATGCACAAACAACTTTACAATGATGATCAATAATGTAAATATCTACCTACAACCTAAACTGATGAACTTGTTAGGTAGAAAATATATAGAATCTACTAAGGCATAAAAAAAATGTTTCTTTTTATAGAAAAACATCAACATTGACCAGCATCTCTTGGCAATAGTTAATGTCAATATAAGTCTCTTAACTAATACACAAGTCCTAGATCCATGAAAATTTAAAATAATATCTACAAAAACAATATAAAACTTTTTAAAAAGAAAGGTGGTATACTCTTGGAATATTTTATGTACACTATCTATAATTTGGGTATAAAAAAAATCATACAGCAGGCATTTCATGCTTGCTTTCAGTGCAAAATGTAAATAAATCTAAAGTTCCTTGAACATTCACAGAGCAAATGACAATCAGTAGCAATGGCCTCTATTTTCATTGTCCTTGTTGTTGGATATTACCGAGGCAGACGGAGCTTCAATAGACCCTCATGAACCTCTGTAAAACTAGAAAAATAAAAAAAAGCAACATTTTTTAGATTGTTTATGAAAATTGCCAACAAAATATACACAAAAAAAGATTACCAAATGGCTAACATTATAACTGTAAGATATCAGTTATGCTTACTTGTATCCTTTCTGTTTGAGCCATCGAATAACTGCTGGTCGGATCCTCGCCACTCCTCCCCGACTGTGACTTCCTCTTCCTGTTATGATGAACAAATCCTTCCTTTTGTCCCCTCTAGCAGACAGCTCTGAAGGAAAAATACATGGCCCATTAATATACATTTTCTTAACACGTCCCATGCCACATATATATAAAACATTACAGTAAAACTTGTTGAATCCAGATGTTGTGCATTCCGGCATGTTGTCCAATCCGGCGAACTTATTCAGTTCCTTGAAAATTTTCTATCATTTTATGTTTAAAAAATGTTGTGCAATCCGGATCTTGTCTATTCTGTAAACCGGCCACGATGGAACGAACCAACTGCATATAATTAGTTAGATTTATCTCCCGTAATCCGGCCGCTTATCGATCGGCCTTATGTGGGATAATTACTGCTCAATTATCAATCAATTTTCCTGTCGTTGCTATTGATTATAAACAATTGTGAATATAAATCCAAACTAACAACTCATTTCAGTTTATACCGTTAAGTCTTGTTTTAAATAAATATGCATTTTTTTTTTTCCAAAATTTGATCAAAAGTGGGGGTGGCCTATTATACTTCACCCCGATTTTTTTCAAGCTGTGATTCTGGATAGCGCAGAAGTAAGACTGCTGATATCATTTGAAATGCGCGTTGTATGGTTCCACTTACAAAGTCACATTTTATTCATTCTTTATTAAAAAAAAATTTGTTGGAAAATTTATCAATTACGATAGTGTTTCCATTGTACTTATTCTGATATGCAATTATTATTTCCCTCATAAAAAATGATAATCAGCACCGTAATCACGATCGAGGAGGTGTATAATTCAGAAGAATTGAAAATATTGCAAGAATAGACGATCAAGACCTACTGCATTAAATGCTTAAATTAATTTGCAACAATGTTCTCCAAACCGGATGTTGCTTTATCCGGCCAAATTTTTCAGAACCATCCTCCGCCGGATTAGACAAGTTTTACTGTATTACACAGTTTAATGCCTTTTAATAACATTGATAATATCTTACTATTGAGTTGATCTTCTATGACTTTAGTCAGAACAGTAACTGCCTCATCAACATGTAAACCATGCAGATCCAGTGTAGACTTGGTCTCAAGATACTGGTCTCTGTACAGGTAAAATGATTACGATAAATTTGGCCTATATGATCTAGACTACTGCACAATGACAGCTAGTAAAATATGTGCAATTCCATCTATATCTTTCATACCTCTGCGATAAAATCATCTGAGCTGCATTTTCATTTGCCTCCTTGATCTTCTTTGTATGCAAATGGCCCTAACAAAAATATTTTTTTTAAAATAACAACTTCTACAGCAAAATCGAAGGAAACATACTGACAGTATTTGTTGCAAATAATTACATGTACTAGCTACATTTACTGAATTGTGTATTTGAACCATTCACTTGAAGCCTCAATAAATATCATATTTAATTCTTTGTGATATTTGTATTTATTCCGACTCATCTGATGGGTTAGGTTCTAGAAACAAGTTTAATAGAACAAAATGTCGCTTTTTTATATAGAGTTGGTATAGTTTACCTGATTGGAGTAAAAGTTAGCCACTTGTTTCATGCCTCTCCTGTATGCCTCTTGAGCTTTCTGGAAGCATTCAAGTCGAAGTCTATAATGTAGATTGGCTTCTCCTCTAAAGTCCTCATACTCTGGATTTTCTGAACTTTGAAACTCCTTCTTCACTTTTGGGCGATAAGAGTATGAGTCAATCTAAAAAAAAAAAGATGCACTAATATATCTCAGAGGTTATCAAAAGACAGATTACAAGCAAATTAATGCCGCTGATCATTAACATAATCAGAACTAGCTTCTTTTTATAATCAAAATTCATGTATGATTTTCCTAAATATTTTGTTGCATACCTTCATCTCAAAGAATTTTTTTCTCCAGAAAATACTAATTTTTTTAAATAAAATTAAATTCTTCCAATTTTTTTTTTTTGGAAATCATAAGAATATTTGGGTTGTTGAACACCTTAAGGGGAGACAGGACACGTATCACGTGACTTTCATTGCAATGATACTTCGATGTGCTAACTCTATTATGACGTCATAATTGATTTGATTGTATGATGCTAATTGATAAATCTAAATAATGCATTACTTATTTGATAGTTTAAAACAGAAACTGTCACAAAAGGTCATAATTCCAGAATAAGGGGTATGGGTGATTCCTATTGTAGTATCTCTCTTGAATGGCATGAAAGTGGCCATGAAAATTTTATAAGTAATAAAGCGCATGCTAAGGTTGATATATGAAATTTTGTTCAAAAATTAATTGACAGTTTTTTTTGTGCCATCACATTTTGTTCAAATTTAAAATCAAAAACTTCAAAATTTGAAGCGCTGATTTGAGCAATATTTTGATAAAATTATGATATTGCTATGTAAAAAGGCCGATGTTGTAATTGATTTTGAAATTTGTTTTCATTCTTAAAATTAATGAATATAATTTGCAAATAAATTCCATCAAATAAAATAATTATTGCAGAAAATTGAAATTGTTAAAAAAAACTCATAATGACAGACAAGGGGGATAATTCCTATCAAAATATCTCCCTTGCAAGGTAAGAAAGTAGTCATAAAATTAATGCATGTTGTAGTGGACATCTAAATCTAAACGTGCTAAGAAAAGCAAAAAATTTTATTGACAAATAATTTTACACTGCAACGTCCTGTTCCCCCTTAATATATAAGCTCTAATATTTTACCATTTCTTGCAGACTTTGCTGTTTTGCTGCCTCGATCAATTTCTTCTCGTACTCGTCTGCAGCTTCTGCAGTCATTACAGTCTTTGGCGGCTCATTACATCCTAAAGATCCTTCAACTGCTTTCACTGTGTCTTCATAGTTGAAGCTACATATATGTACATTTAAAATAATAAGGTCAAGCATTTCAAAAATCTGAAATTTGTCATTGAGAAAGTCACGTTGAATCGTTGAAAACAAATTGAAATATCATATGCCTTGAAAATTATTAATGCAAATAAAATCTTGAAAAGCTGTTTATCATTAAACATACATGTACATTATCAGAAGTTCCTTTAAATTACAAAACAGCAACAGATTAACATGTAAGAAGTAATTTGGGGAAAATATTAACAAACCAGTTTGCTTGAAATATTTCATCTAATACAGATGAGTCTACTGCCGGAAATTCTTCATAGAGCTTTTTCTGTTTCATTCTGTTTCCAATTGTGTTGTGATATCCAGAGGCTTTCAAGACTTCCCTCTGAAAATTCAGGAAGAAAACATAGAAGGACTTTTTTCTTGATATAAAATAATGAACCCCTTACAACCATTGCTCCAAGTCGGATTTATTTTCAGGGCAATAAATGGTGACCTTAAAAAATTTTTGCTCCTAATTTCAAAATTTCTCATTGCAATCAATATTATTGAAACATTTCAATTGATATGAATTAATAATGGATGGCTTCTTAAATCAGTGACCAAGAGACTCAAATAGCCAGAAAAGGATCAGTTATTATCATGCAACTCTTAAATTCTTCTACTGGTACATACCAGCTCCTTTTTCTTTCTTTCCTCCTGTAACTGTTCTTCCATTATTGCATGCAGAGACTCACGAGCAGGCGAGTTTCTGTTGAAGACGTGTTTATTGCTCTGTTCTACCAATTCATTCATCTCAGACTGAAGCTGTTGCGCTAAAGCCTCATCTAAAGTATAAATCATAGTACATGTATTTTACACTCAGATCCAAACTGCACTTCTGTAAATACCAGATTCATGTTAAAAGAAAAATTCCAGGTTTTTTTTCTTCAAAGATTGATTTGTCATTTTACAGCACCATACCTTGTGAAATTTGCTGCCTTTTTTTGATGTGATGTTCTACATAGTCCGTCCTCAGACACTGATGCAAGCGTTGTGCTGTTATGTAATCCACAGGAATCTTTAAATCCTCCGCAGAGTCTGTAAAACAAAATAAACACAAAAATAATACACAACAATAATTCAACAGTGGAAATTCCACACTCTATAAATAAATCCAGATCTCTCTCTGAAATAATACACCAGAAAACAAACTCATGTTAAATATGCAATAAATTAATATCAGCAAGAGGCATCATTCACTATTACAAAAACAAAAATCAAAGCATGAAACACTTAAAAGTTAACATTTTCTAAGACTCATTTAATAATGAATGTAATATCTAGCTTACGGCTGCACTGAAAATCATTAAGTTTGCATCTATATATAAGAATACCTGGAGTCAATTTCCCCAAAGAACCAAACAGGATAAGTAAAGCCTTGATAAAATCAGCTGGGAGGTCCAGGGGAAGTGTGAAGCTGGATGGGGAATCGGCACTGGGCGGGGAGACAACTCTATCTTCTGCAAGCCCATGTTCTACCATTCCTTCAATGATGCCACTCTGTGGGGAATCGATGTAGGAAGAATTAAAACTCGGATCTGTTCTTGACAACTGAAGCATGGAATCACTATCAGACAACGATTCTTTTTCAGTTATGGCTACCAGCTCTTGTAAGATCTTTTTATTGAAATCGTCATCTTCAACGAATATCTCATCACCTTCATGTCCATGTGAATACTGATTATTGAGTCGAATATTAGATTCGTAGGAGAGCAGTCTTTTCTCCGAGTTCGCAATCAATTGAGTTTCTACATCTTCTTTGGTTGCAATATTTGTGTCTTCCAGAAATTTCATACAGATGTCGATCAGTAGAGGTGGCTGTATAAATTCCTCCACCACGCACATACTAGATGAACTTCTTGACCTAGCAGGTATGGTGGGTGACTTTGGTATGCGCTGCAGTTTGAATATTGAGTCTAGATATTTGTTTTTGTCCTCTTGACTTAAAGATAAATCATGGAAAGTCCACTCCAGAATAATATCTGCTGCCCATTCAACATTATTATCACAGTTCTGTAAAACATCTTTCAAATCAGCTTCTGGGATTGTTGGAAAACTGTTTTTCAAAAATTCAATATCTGCATCGAGCAAGTCTTCCGTCATTGTGCTACGATGTATTGTTAGAACTCTAGAAGACTTCCCACTATCCTCTGTAGGCAAGGAGTCTAATGGTTTTACTATCCAATCCTTGCCTACGATAATCAACATATTACCGAGTTGCTCTCTACTGCATGTCATTCCTTTACCAAGTTCATACATAATTTTTAAATCCTTAGGCGTTATTTCTGTCTCAGAGTCTATCTTTATGACAGTTTCACATTCCAATTTCATATCTTCCATTTCATTTATTTCGTCATCAAGGGTGTCAACTTTTATGGAACTCCAATCATTTACAGAAAATTTTGCTCTGTCATTTTCATTAAAAAATGGAAATCTAGCAATCATTTTCCGTTTGCCATTCTTCCTTTGACTTTTGTCTCTTTCCTTACTACTTTCCTCATGTAATGTAACTTTACTTGTATCACACACTGGTAAAATTGGTTTATTTGGAGTCGAATGAATAATTTCAACATCTTTTACAAAATCAGATTCCGACATACTGCATGCATCTTCCCTCATTTCTATCTCTACATCAGTATTGTTGTTGGGTATGTGTACACCATCGTCCTCTTTAAGCTCATCTTTAAGATCTTCAACTTTGTCTAAATTACCCTCTGTGGTTTTCTGATTTTTTTGTGTCCGTCGCTTTCCTCGTTTCTTTCTAGGTGATCTAGGACTATCACTTACATCTGTATTCCATGCTTCTGGAGATGTTTCTTTGTCCACTGAATTTTCTTCATTCGTTTCAAGTTTTTTCCAATACAACTGTTCAGATGCTTTAATACTACTAAGTTCTGAAGCTTCATCACTTTCTGCTGTGTTTGAACTTTCATCTACACCAACACAATCACTTAACGAAGCATCATTTTCACCACTTGATTCTGTATTAAGAAGGATTTCACTGTTGCCTTTTTCTGATAATGCTGAATTACCTGATTTACAAATACCATTTTTTACATTCTTAGTCATATGAACTTTTTTCTGCTTTTCCTTTTTCTTGCTTCTTTGATTTTTTGGAGTATCCCACACATCTTTGTTGTCATTGTCATTTGAAACTTCTCCAACACTGCTGTCATTAACAAATTCGTCAGTTTGAGGGTCTTTTGAATCATTCAGGCTTTTCTCAATCAGTCCTTTAATTTTTTCCTCAATCATTTTTTCGTATTGTGGCTGCTGGGTAGGGTCAATAGGCATAAAGAAAATGAGTGACTTGAGTTCCTCAATAATCTTATCTGGATCACAGTCACCAATTAAAGAACTCCCTACATTCTCTAAGATAAGACTATCCACCATTTTCTCGATCTCATCTCCGTCACCTGGTTTCAAGTCTTCTGTTGTTAGGGAGCTCTGAGACAGAGTTGAATTGTCTGCTGTCAATTGTGTATTGCCCTCTTTCCTTCCTTGAGACCCATGGGAGACAGGTGGAGACATGAGGGTCTTTCTCTTAGAGATCATTTCTAGCTGTTTATGCAAGTTCATGGTGGACATACCCACGTGAGATCTGGCCACGTAGCCTACGTTAGCTGGAATGGGACTGCATCTGCTATCACTTAACTGATCAAACTCCTTTTCTAATCTCTTCTCTGAGTCAGTATCACTTCCTGGGGTAGAGCACTCCAGATAAGAATCCCCACTGTTCTTTCTAAGATTTCTCTGTTGTTCATCCTCCTTCGGATCCCCCAACCTTGATAAAAACACCTCCTGGTCTATGGAATCTTTTCTGGGTGGCTCTATGAAATCCTTCTTTGGTGGATTGGGAGGACTGCTCAATTCACTGTAGGAATTCCTAAGCTCTGGAAAGTCAGCTTGAGAGAACTCAACATCCTTTGCTTTGTCTTCATTATCACTGTAGGTTTAAAGTATAGCATTTATTATCATTCTTCTTTTCTATTCAACTTTCACTATTTTTTTTTTCAACTTAAATTTTCTCTCTTTTTTATCTTGAAAGAACATTTCAAAGTTCTCATCTAATTTTTTTAACAGTGGCCTATGGGCCACATCGCTCACCTGAACCCCCCCCCAGTTCTTGCATTGTTCTTTCTTTTAAAATATTGTAAAACATACCTCATTTTCACTGTTTCATGATTACCTCCTTTTTAAAAAGGGTTTTGCCAATTATTTCAACAATCCATAAGGTTGCTTTGTACCAAGTTTAGGTAAAATTGGTTCTACTTTGAAGTTTAAACTTAATGGCCAAATGGTATTTGATAAGATTTTTTTTAAAGGTCAATAAATTTTGCCATCGGTTCAGGTGAGCTAATAATGGTATGATCATACATGTATGTTCAGAAGCAACACTTACATTTTACTTTTTTTCAGTGGTACACCTAAGATCATCTCTACCGTTAAATCCCTTTGGTATCTCTCTTTCATTCTCTGAATATGTTCTTTTGGCACTCCATGGTCATTTCTCCTGCAAGTACCAATTCCTTTTTACTCTTTATCGAAATTTGATTACCTTACCCATTTTTAACATTAACAGGTCATATCTAGACACATAAAAACATGCATTGTTAAACACAATAGGCTTTATAACAACAACACAAACACAATTCATAACTTTCAGAAAACTAAAACAAATTAAAATACCTTGCCAGTTCTTTCGCAGAATATTTCCATGGTGTATTGGGCTCCAATATTTCCATTTCATATGAAAAAGCCTTACCCTAAAAAAAATACAGTACACAGCTGGAAAATGTCTGCCTTCATTATTGTCTATTTTTTTCATATCTTCGCAAAGTGAAGATTTCCACTACGTAATTCCAAAATTATATTTTCATGTTATATGATATTTATCTATTTGGATATATAGTTTCAATTGAAAATATGTACTATGACTTAATTAATACAAATTCAATTGCATTTTGCATGCTATTAAAGAAAAATTCAAAATACAGGTAAATATCGGTATCTCGAACTTGGGGGGACCTCAACAAAACTTTGAGATATCCGGGGGTTCGAGATATCCGAAGTGGCTTTCCAATTCTAATTCTGTGATGTTCTTATATCAACACGTGTTTTAGTACCGGTATATACTGAACTTATCTATAACTCATAAACGAATAATCAACCATTTGATTAATATTTTTAGTTTGTGTGTTTTTATTTGTGATATATAATCAATATTTGTAAAAGCAATCAAATTATAAAATCAATATTTCGTTTATAATACAACTTCACATCCTCTTCACTCTCGACGTTCAGAATTTTGAATTGGAAGAAGCACTTGCAATGTAATTTTTGAAATTTATAACATAGGAAACGAAAAATACGATTTTATATTAACTCGTTACGCTCACAGCTTTAGTACTCATATTGGAATCAACCCGTGTACGATATGAACTGGAAGTCACTTTACACGCTGTGTGTTCAATACATGGACAGTTTCTGTTAAATTTTAATGAGTTTTCTTTTATATCTTCGTATCTCAATCATGTTTCATTGTTATTGCAGCGTACATGTATATGAAAAAAGAAATAAACTTGATTCCGTAATTAATCGTTTTTTATAAAATTGGCAGTTATCAATGTTAGATCGATTCTCCGTACACAGTGTGTTTTATTAAACACAATATCGGTAATCGTGGCTGTGATTTGATTTAAATTTTATAAAAAGGTATTAAATGTAAAAACACCCAAGCTACCATCCTAATTAACTTACATCGTGCAGTTTGATATACCACTAGTTTTTTAAGATGTGAAAATTGCCGCGGGCAGAAATGTGTGAAGTAATGTCATCAATTATATTCAAATGACCGGGAAAATGGCTCCACTTTGAGAAAAACCAGGTAAAATTAGGGCGTCGGCCTTTCAAAATACTTCGACATAAGCGGGGTATTTGAGATTACCGTATTTTAGATATCAGGATTTTTAAAAATTTTTAATCATTTATATTGAGAAAACGGCTGGGACCATCGAAAGACTTTGACATAAGCGGGGTATTCAAGATATCCCATGTTCGAGATACCGATATTTACCTGTACTCTAACTCCAAAAATAGCTTGGTAATGCACCCTGAATTTTTGGGCATGAACAGATTTAATGCAAATAAAGAAGAAATAATCTATCAAGAAAAATTATCTAAAATTCAAGAACGTTGCGTGTGACGTTAATACACTGTATATGTCATTTTCAAATAATCAAAGACGTAAATGGTAGTTTAGAAATTGAATTTTCCACTAGCTTTTTGAAGTTTCATTAAAATGGATTATGTACATGTACCTCTTAAAAAAAATAATGCAACAAATTTACTTGTTTTATAAATGTTGAAGTATATGTACATCTTATGATATGATTGAATCATTATTTATTATGCTAAATGTTTGCTTTCATTTGTAAGAACCAAGTTACAAAATCACAGGCAACTGGTAAGTGCAGACTTTGAAAAATGTTATTCAACATACATGTATATATGTGTAATACACAAAATTTAAAATTTCGCCAACAAACACATACTGTATACAGGGATATATTTGCCCCCATTTTATTTTTGCCCCTTTCGCCCTAGTTGTGAACGGGCGAATTTAAAACTCAAAATTTCAATGTCTCAAATTACCGGTATCTCTCATAAAACACAACTGTGTCTGGGCGAATTCAAGACAGGGCTAAATTGTTTGCAAGTGTAGAAGGGCGAAAAATAGACAGGGCGAAAATAACCCTGTATACAGTAATCTCTCTTTAATTAATGAAAGTGTGAAATTGTCATGCTGGCATGCAAGCCCTTTATTCCAACTTTTTGTTATCTCTTGACATCCATCCTACTACCCAAGTGTATTTGGAAATTTAAAAATGGACAAAAAAATATTTTGTTCTATTTACCAATTTTAAATAGGGTTTCATTTCCCATGCCTGAGTGTTGGTGTTGTCAATTATTACAGGGGTTATTTTCTCCTCCATGGCTGCTGCAGCTGTCAACATAGAAAAGGTTTAATTATGAAAACTATTAAATGGCAAAATGAGTAATGTTAAAATAAAAAATAAAAATTTCTGTTGCTGAATTTGGAATTCATAGTTTCAAAATTGCTTAAAAAATAAAACCAAGCAACAGTTTATTTAATATTCTTACCTCTTTTACGATTCCATTCATGTGCATCTGTTAGTCTAGTTATATCATAGCTGTATATTCCATTCTCATAAAAATAATCGTCAGTGCTTAAAATGTGTCCGTCGCCAACCAGTTCTCTGTAAATATGTGATTCATGTGACTAGCCAAAAAAATTTAAATAAAGGTAGAATATTTTGGAACCCTTAAAAATAATTTATCCATGACAAAAAATGTTCACAAATATTAATGAACACATATATCATACAGCTGAAAAGTTAATGAACATAAAACTTGCCCAAAAAAAAACTAACAGTACGGCACAAACTTAGAAAACCATTAAGAATTGTTAAGAGTAATCCATTATTAGTTACTGGTCTTTCAATTAAAGTTTCTTTGAATATAAAAGGTCTAAAAAATAACACTAATGAAATGAAATATATTTGCTTACCTTGCTAATGTAGATTTCCCACTTCCAGGGAGTCCCCTCAAAATGACCAGCACTTTAGCTCCACTTATTACCTTTTGCTTCACTCTTTCTATTTCTCTGTCAGATGTCTCTGTTGACAATTTACCATTTCTTTGGACAGGTAGAACTCCACCTGGTGGTAAGAAAGGTGGAGCAACACGGGGCTCAGAAAAATTGTGGAAATGCATCCATGGTGGCATCCCTCTTGGCATTGGACCCCTCCCACCCCTAGGTGGCCAAGGTGGACGTCCAGAGAGAGGAAATGGAGCACGAGGTTGTCGGAAACCTGGACCATATTGATTAGGCATTCGTGAGTGTGGAAGAGGCATGGAACCATCCATTGAGGGTTTCCCCATTTTTGGCATCACAAAATGAGGCTGCAAATCCTCAACCTGTTCATCGCCTTGTTTGACTTCATCTCCTTTCTGTATCCGTGGTACAAATTCTTTTGCAGAGGCAGATAATTCAAATGAAACTATTGGCAGTTGCATTTCTGCTGACTTTGGCCTTTCTATAGTGTCTCTATTCTCTACATCTAGCAGATCAGAGGAATCTTGAGAAGAATAAGAAGTTTCCAGTTCCACTGAAAAGTTTGGCAGATCTGGCTTTTGGTTTTCAACAGTTGATTCCTTTACACTGACATAGGTCCCTTCTTTTAACAAACTGTCAATATCGAAGTCTCCAGAGTCATGTCTAGAACTTAAGGCACTTTTATTTGCAAAGGAATATCTCGATGTCTCCTTCGGTGAAGAAAAACCAGACATCATATATTTACTTTCATTTGAATGTTTTCTTTCATTCCCTGCTTGTTGCCACAAAGATGACATAGTTGTTTTGTTTTCACTTAGTAAGGATGCTGAATGACTTGAGGATAGTGATGGAAATTTTTCCTCTGTAGGGGTTGGTAACTCACTCTTAATAGATGTAGTTAAATTAAGAGCACCAGCAAGAATTGAATGTCCAATTCCTTGTGAAATATGGGGTATAACTGGAGGAATTGGTTCTTTTTTCAAAGTGAAGTCCAATTCTTCTTCAAAATTGTCATCAATATCATCTAAAGAGTTATGAGATGATGATCTCAGGTTATCTAATTTATTAGGAACAAGTCGAGAAAAATCCATTTCTATGTCATTGCTGCTATTTTTATCATGAAAAGATGGGAACACATCTCTTTGCACCTCCTGAGAGTTTTTACTTCTTTTCTTTTCTAATTGATCGGGATAGTCTGTAAATTTCATATTAATTGACCTGATAGAATCTGGGGTATTTTTGTCACCAGTAAACTCTGTAGAAGCAATGGAAAAGTTTCCAGTTGATTTTGAAATGTCCCCTGATTTTCTATTCAGTTTTTCTCCAATCACACCAATATGTCTAGGACTTGTTTCAATATTTGATACATTTTCAGATGATAGATTTCCAGAGCTATACACAGAGGGGCTTGACATGTAACTGTGGTTAGCATTTAATCTTAAAGTGTCTGTTGAAGTATTAATAAAATTTGCCTTCTTTGGACTTGTATGTGGCGATAGTTTATTATCTATTCTATTTATGTCTAAAGTTGCTGGAGTAGGCTCCCTTGATATCTGTCTTGCGTTACTTTGATGTGAACCAAGGGCAGGGAACTCTGAAGGCATAAGATTTTGAGATGACTGTTGCTGAGATGACCTAGTTTTCTTGTCAAGACACAAAACATCCTTTGCTATCTCGGCCAACTTGCTGCTTTTCTTGGATGCATCAATTTTGCTTCCGCACATAGTGCACAGCGAATTGATTGCCTTTTCAACTGGAAAACAATAAAATAAACAATTATCAATTTATAATACAAAAAAATCCTTCTGTTAAAAAAAAGGGCATGTTCATAATGCATAACATTGTTTATTATTTTATAAATGAAAAGGAATTTAATGGAGCTTTCCTTATCTGTATCAAAACTCCTTATCAAAATCGACAAAAATCCTCAAATAAAACTCTCTTCAGGCCAAAATAAAATTGGATTTGCCTGAAGTTTTTAAAACATATTTCACACATCTTTATTTTAGAATCATGAGGAGTTGTCTGACAAATCATGATAAAAATACATTAAAATGTTTCCTATACTATACACACTTCAATTATTGTTTAGGCTTAAATAAGAAATACACTTTTTATCAAGCCAGAGTGTTGCCAGACTAAATACGATACCACACATGTACAGCAACACATAATATTAGGTTACTCTTTTACAACTTTGCTGGGAAGGGGACAAGAAGATAACTTAAGAAAACACTCAGTGAAGGGTTTAGTCCAATACCAAGTTGTCAAATGAGCAGAAGCTTTATCTAAATTAATCATTGTAAAGCACTTTAGTAGCAACCCGCGCCAATCGCACAGTTCATTAAGAATCGGGCAAAATATAGCATCACCTTATTTTAATGTCTTCAAAAGATCGTTTTCCATTTATAATTCTAAATAAAACTTACATTGTTTAAAAGAGAACGAATTAAATTTTCGATTTATGTGCATACTTTAAAGTTTATTTGTTGGTTAAAGTGTGTTTTGATGCGCTAAAGTCAAAACACAGGGGTAAATATCGACAAATGCAAAGTTTCAACTTCGCCGCGAGTGACCTCAATCAGGGGGTTCACGTGAACTGAAATGCGGCTATCTAAATATTAATGAATATGCATGAAATTTTCCAACCAATCGTATGTAAGATTGTTCTACAAGCCAGAAGTTGAAAGTTGATTCTATTCCTAATATTATGAAAGATACAATGCTCCAAAGTTTTTGCAGTCCTGCATGAAAAGCTACCAGTAAGTGTTTTACTTACATATAGATTTCAAAAGAAATCTTTCTAAAGTTTTATTTTTAAACTAAAGTCTTTAGTTTACTCTGCATTAATAATTATGTGATTGCATAGTAAATAAACTTACAATTGTCCTCTAAATTAAAAAATATTGCACAATTAAATTCACGGTGCATGCATATAAAAATGGAATAAGACTAAAAAATTAAATTGACAAGAATAGAATTCCTGGGTCCCCCGCCGTTCAAGCAGTATACTAGTATACTGTACTGTGGAATCATTATATTTCGTGGGGGCCAATTTTCGTGGATTGCTTAAATTTTACAGGTTCATGGGGACGTAATTTCGTGTATTCTCTAAAACCTACAAAGGAAATATGATTTTATTACCCTTATTTATTAATTCATGTAGGATGTTAAATCGTGGATGAGAGGTACCCACGAATTCCACGAAAATTGAACCACCACGAAATCTAATGATTTCACAGTATATGAAATTGCAATATTTTTAAACATTCAGGGCTGTTCCAGAATTAAATGTGTGGGGAGGTTGGGAGGAACATTTTTTTACCCCGACCACCCATTTTTTCCAAAATTTGTAGGCATGAGAGCGCTTACAAGGTCAATTTTTGGATAAAACGGAGTCATTATTGTGGTCAGAGTCCCATAACTCCAGCAAAAAGTATTGACCAATGCTGATTTTCGAACTTGACCAAGGTATTAGGTGTATAAACATTTGGTATAAATTTAATGAAAATCCGTCAAAATTTGTAGGCATGAGAGCGCTTACGAGGTCAATTTTTGGATAAAACGGAGTCATTATTGTGGTCAGAGTCCCATAACTCCAACAAAAAGTATCGACCAATGCTGATTTTCGAACTTGACCAAGGTAATAGGTGTATAAACATTTGGTATAAATGTAATGAAAATCTGTCAAAATTTGTAGGCATGAGAGCGCTTACAAAAAAGTGTGACGGACGGACGCACGGACCCACAGACCCACGGACACACGGACACACGGACCCACGGACCCACGGACGGACGCCCGGCATTTCTATGTCCCCGCTCCGCGTTGCGGCGGGGGACAAAAATACAAAATTGAATATTAAGGTAATTGTGAGTGATGTGTTCATGCACATTCTGTAAAAGCATATGAGGTCCCTTTTGGATTTTGTATTCATTTAATAATGTCACCTATTCATTTAAGTGATGTCACTAATTCAGATTGAATAGGTGATATCACTTAATCTAACAAGTGATATCACCATGATCACCAAATGGTAATACCAAAACAGCCCCCAAAAGAAATTACATGCCCAGAATGGCATTGTCATTTACAATACATGTATATGTTTGAGTTATCCATGATATAAAACGAGGCAAGGGCCACTTGCTATCATATTTGGTATAGATCATGAATATAATTGTTCATTTGTTGACAGAAGTGCAATCTATTGGAGACATATTGTAGTATAACCAGATGTCTTTGAAAATTTTACCAAACAAATAAATATCTGGATATATTTTGACTTTTCATTTTATGTGATAACACACCATTCCATTCCAATTCCTGGAGAATGATAAACACGACATCTCCATCAACTTTTCCGTCGAACATCTCTTGAACATGACGAAAAATCTGATCGTTCACTTCCTGTTGTCTTTGAGAGTCGATGAGCGGTGTTTGTGTCTTGATTAGATTAGCTTCTTTTACTTGGCCTTGCTTCCACATTTCAACTACAACAACTAAGTTACGTCTGAATTCAAATACATCGTCATCTTTGACGACTGTAACGTATGTTTACACTAGCCTCCCTCAACGTGGTCTAAAATCAATGTTGACTGCGCAGATCTAATGCGCATGAAGATATCTCCAACTGGTATTTGAAACAAACCATTTGATTTGCTAGTGTTTTTTAAGCAAAATTTAATTACTTTGTATTATTTACAAACTGTTGATAATATTTGTTGAACAAGTTGGTGTTATAAAAAAAGTTACTCTTATCTATCTCAAATAGCCGTGAAATCATTTTAATCTATCACCCACAGTCAGGATTTTAGCAAAGTTCCTCTAATAAATTGACCAATCACATGAAACCTTTCATCCCATGACGAAAAATGTATGTAACCTCTCATATGGAGGAATAGTTGGCGCCGTTTGGATTTGGTCTTTGTTGACATAAATATCTAGTATTGGTTTGTTACATTTAAGGTAATTATTGATTTTTTAATATAGACAATGTATTTTAATGTCAATTTAAATTGTCAATTTATAGCATCGGTTAAGAATTGGCTTATTATTTCGGAGGTAGTCATATTTTTCGAGGACCATTTTTTCCAAAATGGCCGAATATTAGTGTGTGTACATCAAATTGTTTGAAACCTATTCGAGTTGAATTAATGTTCAAGGTCTTGCGTGTATGGTGATAATAAGAAAACGTTCCATTAACTTATTGTAATGATTCTGCTCATTTATCACTTATCATAGATGCATATATCGATCGTACAAAGAAAAAGGTGTGTAACATTGACAATCACCACCACTGTACCAGAGGATCTTTAGCATTTTCAAAACAGTTCTTTAAAAAAAATTGCAAAAACTTTTTAATTAATGATATTTCTTGTCTAAAAACTTTAAGAATTATGAATTTTACAATTCATCTTGACAAATATTAGTCAAATTATTTGCTGTTAAAAGATTTTTCTAGTTTATAGAAACAGGTCCAGCACAATCTCCTGATTTAGCCATCTAAAGCTTGAAAAAGCTATATAGCTCAATAAAGCTATTCAGAATAGCTTGATTTAGCTATTTTGTCTAAAAAAAATTTTAAAATGTGTATTTTTTTCCGCCTGTAAACAAAATCGCACTTTAGTGCAGTGATAGTTTTCAACTTTGAACTGTTCTGTAAACAATGCTTGTAAAGATTACTCATCAATTTGTGTCTCTTTCAGAGACTTTGCATTCAAAGTTCTAAAAGTTTTGGGGCAACTGATTCATGAATTAACAGTTACTTCTTGAATGAAATATAAAGAAGGTCAGTTATGGTAAAAAAGATAATTGATTGGTAATAATTCAGCACAATGTAAAGAAATCATTCTTATCCATGCCTCAGTACACACAAGGTGGTGGACAGTTACCCAAGCAATGGAAATATAGTTTTTGCTTAAAAGTGTTCAAAACCAGCGGTGTTAAAACTAAATATAATAAGGGTTGCTTTTTAATGGTCCATGGTATAAATATGAGCAGTAATTAATTTGCGATTTTTTGTTTATTTCTGATAATTAACATTTTTGTGAAAAACTGTATATAAATAGCTTTATCAAGCTATTCTGAATAGCTTTATTAAGCTATAAAACTTTTTCAAGCTATATAGCTAAATCAAGAGATTGTGCTGGACCTGAGAAAGATGTAATTTTTTGTTACAAAAGCATTTTTTCCATATTTATAAGAGTATTTTAACAGGGATTCTTCCTTAATGATAGAGAACTGTGATTGTTATATTAATTTGCATAATGTTTACTTATTTTTATTTTTTTTTTACAAGCAAAATGCAACAATGACGAGTGTTGCAGGGAAAAAGGTGGTCTATCCTTCTGGGTGTAAGGAGGTCAATGAAGAAATAGGGAAAGATGAACTGGTTCGGAGACTCAAGGTTGGTATATAGCATTTAAGGTGTAATTAAACATCCATTATCAGTTTTGTAGGTTGTGCAGACTAGAAATTATACTTTATGTCTTGAGATAAAATGTGGGTGTAAATGAAATCTACTTTGATGTTGATGTGTGATCACTGAATGTTTTATTGTTGCTGTTACTCTTGTAGCTCCTTGCCAGGGCTTTTCAAGACATGGGTCAAGATGACAATGAACAATACAGTGGCTTAGCTTTATATTTGGCCACTGACTATTTCATGGACCATCAGAGTAAAGATGTTCGGCTACTGGTAGCTTGTTGTATAGCTGATGTATTTCGCATCTTTGCCCCTGATGCTCCTTACACAGAAGCTGCTCAGCTAAAGGTAAGGAATTGTTTTTATTCAATCATTGGTGTAGTTTCAGTTAGCACCAAAAAATACATGCAACATGGAATTTTTTAAACTTACAGTAATTTACTAGTGTTTGTTACATACAGCAGTTATCTCCCCATTTTATGAACATTCTTGTATACTGTGGTTTCATCAATATTCGTTGAATACCAATTTTCGTGGATTTCGTTGTTAAGTTGATCCATGAAATTAAATGCTCATCGAAGAACAATATCAACTAACATTTTGTATTGATAGGGTCATTGGCCACGAATTTACGTATCCTTGAAACTGTGGTTTTCAGAAAATCCACGAAAGTTGATACCCACGAATATTGATGAAACCACAGTATATATTAGAACAAATTACATCCCTTTTTTAAAATTCATTAAAAATATTTGCAAATCTTATAATCTTTGGCCTTAAAAATGGATTTTCTTAAACTTGGGGGGTTGTTCTACCTATTGACCCTTTATTTAATATTTTTTTTTTTAAACAACTTCATAGATGGAATAAAGAAGGGAATAATTATTGGTGAATGCAAAAAATGTATTAGCATTTAATATTTCATACCCAAAAAAATTTGCTTTTATACACTTTCTTTACATTTGATATTCAAAGCATTTGGAAAGATATAAGGTATTTGTAGAATGTTTCACATAGCTATCATTTTGGTTGTAGGAGATATTCATGTTCCTCATTAAGCAGTTAAGAGGTTTGGAAGAGCCAGATGCACCATCCTTCAAAAGATATTTTTATTTGTTAGAGGTAATTATGAAAACATTTATATACCTTTTTACATGTATTAAATCTTGTTTCGTTGTTGAATGTCATATTGGTTTCTTCTGGTGTGATTTTTGTAGAATTTGGCATGGGTTAAATCATTCAATATTTGTATTGAACTGGAGGACAGCCAAGAGATATTTTGCAGCCTTTTCCAGTTAATGTTTTCTATAATCAGGTATGTGTACATGTTATGAAAATGTCAATAAAAAACTTAATTTTGCAAGCCTCTGTCATTTATCATAAAATTGCAGGAGCTATGACATTAGTCCTTACTGTCGATGTCATGAGCTGCATGTTGACCTAAAGTTGATTTTTGATGTTAAATGATGCAGAAAAATTATACCTGTAATACAGTGTACATTCTATGTTTTGATATAAAGTGCTTTTGATTTTCACCCATGCCCTTTCAAAACATCATTTGCACGTTCTCCATTTAATAATAAATGTTGCCATTTGCAGTAAGTATACAATATGTTTTTTACACACTTGATTAATTTTAAAGTATTTAAAAACAAAAGAAAAGAGAAATCCACAGAAATATAAATACACGTATTTTTAAAATATGCAATATTTGCATGTGTTTTGCTGTCGAAGAGTAATAAGCTTGTCTAATTTTAGTGAAAAGCACTCCAACAAAGTTAGAAACTTCATCCTGGACATGATGGCCCCACTGATCACAGAGGCTGATGCTGTCTCCCAAGAACTGCTGGATATCATCCTCATCAACATCATTGAACCCTACAAAGTATAAATATAGAAATTTACAATCAATTGAAGATTTTCAAATGTATCCATAGAAGATTTAACAATGTAATTGTCCATATTTTTTTCAAATGCATGTATGCATATCTTAAAATAATGTAATAATAAAGTAGAGGGTGCATCCCTGTCTCTTCAGAGCATAGAAAAAGTCCATGGCTTTGACAGTCTTTCTCTTGGCATGCTCTGTGGATGGACATTTGAAAATAGATGTATGTTTTATTTACATGAATTGTACATGTATATGGCTCTAGTTGAAATAATTTGCATGTATTCCTCAGACACAGAAGAGGGTAGCTTATCAGCTAGCCAAAGATCTGTTGATACGAACCAGCAATGCAATAGAACCTTTCATCCAAACAGTGAGTAGTTGCATACAACTGTCTCTATTGCGTTTGATGATTAACAATACTTTACTTAAAGCTTTTATTATTATTTAAACCTGTGGAATATCTAGGTATTGATACATTCAGATACATGTTATTTGATGTTTTGTAACATCAAGAACTTTGATCTATTTGCAGTTCTTCAACAATGCTTTAATGCTGGGAAAATCCTCAGAAAGTGAAGTCTCTGACAGACTGTATGATTTGATTTATGAACTCAATCAAATTTCTCCAAATGTCTTGCTTTCTGTGTTGCCACAACTAGAGTTTAAATTAAAGGTAATTAAACGATTATAAAAAGTGAATTTTAAACTGTGTTATTGTGCAATACATTAAATGGTGAAAATCAACTAAAAATTGATTTTAATGATCTGTTTGTTTTATTTAGAGCAATGTGGAGTCTGAGAGAAAAAAAGTAACAAAACTGCTCGCAAAGATGTTTTCAGACCCTGGGTCATCACTTGCTGATCAGAATAGAGCTCTTTGGAATTGTTTTCTAGGAAGGTAAAGGGGACTGTTAATTTTCTGAAATTTGAATACATGTATAACATGTACATGTAAATGACAAGATCAGTGTTTAAGACATGTATTGTTCATTGAATTCAGGTTTAACGACATCAGCATTCTGGTTCGACAGTGCTGCGTCTCGCACTCTCAATTTCTGTTGCAACATCATCCAGAGTTATTCAAAGACATCGTAGAGCAGCTCAAAGTTCGACAGCATGACCCAGAAGAAACCGTTAGAATGGAAGTCGTCAATGTTATTTTGACTCTTGCAAAGAATGACTTTTCAGTGTGCACTGAAGAATTGTTAAGTTTTATTAAAGAAAGAACATTAGACAAGAAGGTATGCTCTTTTGTACATGTACTTTTTAGACGATGAATGTTGTTGAAAAATTAAGATATTAAAATTAAATGTGAATAACTTTTTATCTTTCAGTTTCAAATTCGACAAGCTGCACTCTTAGGCCTTGGACAGTTGTACAAAAGATTTGCCTTAGTAGAGGAGTATAATAAGGCAAATGTGGACAAAATAACTTGGGTGAAAGATAAAGTATTTCATGCATACTACCAGAGTAATAATGAAGACAGGTGAGGAAAATTGATAAAACATTAAATTGCATTATTTATCACTGAAAACTTTAAAATCCTGTCTCGAAATGTAAATTAAATTTAATGATATAATGGTAAAAGGAATGTACTAAATGCATGTAATTTGATATTTTTTAATTGCCTCACTAATACATTTGTACATGTATGAACATATAATTCTTTTTTGAGTTAAAGTTCCTTGAATAATTTACAATGTTGTTTCAGTAACTAATTAGTTATGGGGGTTTCATTTGTACATTTCAGACTATTAGTTGAGCGTGTATTCAACACATGCTTGGTTCAGTATAACGCTGAGGTCTCGGAAAGAATGAAAAGATTGTATTTATTGTATGCAACAATAGATGATCATGCTGTCAGGTATGCAATGAGTTCATTTTAAATTAGAGTGGTCCATTTCTTAGTTGTAAGATACTTGTTGATATCAGGTAGTTGTTTATATTTGGTTAAATTTAGATCAACTTCTAAATTATATTTTACTTTTTCAGGGCATTCCATGAAATGTTGAAGAACAAAAATCTGTAAGTTAACAGTTTTTTGACCAAGATATTTTTAGAATGAGTTTTTTTAAAGCTCTTGAGATAACAACTACATTGTAAATATTTGCAATGTGGAGGAGCAGTAACACTTTAAAACTTTATTGGACATTCGTAACTTCATTTTCAAAATATAATGTATTCTTTGTAGTGTAAAAATCATGATGTCACAGTTGGTTGAGGCTGTTGAGGTCAACTTGGAAGGAGAGAAAACCATTCCCCTGAACAGAAGATTAGCAGCCATTGCTAGTAAATTTTCTGATTTATAGTGTTATTCCATGCAATTACAATGTACATGTACATGAGTAAATGCATGTATTTCTGAAATACAGACTAAATTCATGTTATTTTTTTTTTATTTTCAATCCATAGAAACACTGCCAGAAACCAATAAAGCAAATGATCACATGAAGAAATTTGCCATGCTGTTGAAGGATGATAAACGGATGCGGCAATTCGTTAAGACCTTAGTGGGTCCAGATTGTAATTCTCAGAAAGCTCAGGAGTTGGTGGTAAGACTGAGACACCTGTTTAGCTGCAATTACGTACATTGTAAATCTACATGTACATCAAGACTCAAACTTTTTGTTGATGTCATAAGATGAATTACTGTGTATGAATTTTGATTGCAATTATGTGTATTAACAGAAAGAGATTTTAAAGAAGCTTGGGGGCCCTGGGCCAGGCCAGCATAACTTGTTCTACAACTCCATAAAGTCTCTGATGGAAAGGATTGCCCCTGTGATGTTTGATGCAGCAGCTATTGAAATGCTGGTCAAGCATGTGGATGAAACCGTGAGAGGGCTAGGCATCATTACTGATGGTATTGACTCTGCTGCAGAGAAGGGAGTTCGACTTCTTGTGGTATGTGAATTCCTCATATTTGTTCTTAATCAACCTGTAACAAGATATTTTCTTTTTGAGACAGAAGTCTGCAATATACATGTACATGTAGCTATCAACTGAAAAATGTCGCTGTTATTTTAATTACTTGTACCGGTAAATACATTGTTTTGTTCTTGCAGGCTTTATCAAGTGTTTATCCTCACTACTTTAAAACAGAAGAGACTTTTGAACTGCTGCTTTCTTTCCTAAAACATGATGATGAAGCAGTTGGTAAGTTCTTATGTTGACAGTTCATGTTTTTTGGTGGGTTTTTGTATGAGTAATGTTCTATAGTCTTTCTCTTTACGTGTAAAAATGTATATCTGCATATCGATTTGAAGAAACTTACATTACATGTATCTGTTAGAAAGACCTTTACTAAACGTTGTCATTAGTTACATGTAAATCTAATATGTAACTTTATTTCTTTAGCTGATCTGACCATCCAGATTTTCATAAGTGTTGGAAAAAGTTTACAGTCAGAACACCCAAATATTTACACGTGAGTATTTTGTCAGAAATGAAATATCCATTTCTTTTCTATAAGCCATTTATTTGGTGTACTTTGCACTAGTATGAGAAATGGAAAATCTTTAAATCTTTGCCTTCAAATTCCTTGATCTCTTTTTTCAGTGATGCTTGTATGAAAATCTCTTAATAACTAATAAATTATTTTACACTAACTTTGACTTCAAAATTCCTCTTCTAGAAGGATTAGATTTTTTTAATGTAGTTTTTGTGCAATGAGTGAAAAAGTTGTGATTTGTATGCACTTTTCATTGCAGAGTTCTTTTGCCAATTCTTCAAAGGTCTGCAAAACTTGGCAACCCTAAACAAAGCAAACATGCTATCAAGTGCATTTCAATTGTTTGTCAAAAGAAGGAAACCATTCTCAATCAAGTCTTTGAGGTAATTTTAGATTTTAAACTTGTGATGCAAACAACAATTTCCTATGCAGATACAGTGTCTTGCTTGCATTTCTATAGTGCATGTTGCATTTAATGTTTTGAAATTTATAAAGATTTGTTTCTTCAGTATGTTAAAAAATCTCTCACACCTGAGTCAGCCAACTTCATCACATCCATTGTTGCTCTGGGACACATTGCCAAAATGTGCCCAACAGAATTTGCCGCTGACGTTAAAGCAATTGTCTCCAAAACCATTGTCAAAGATCTTCTAATGATGGACAGGGTAAATAATTGATGATCATTTCTAGAGCAGATTAATTGAAATAGAGGTATCTATCACATTTTGTACTTTTGTTCTTGGTTTTGTAGACCACAGGCCCTGATACAACAGAAAGCTGGTACTCTGAACATCATGTCACAGAGGAAACAATGGCCAAGGTAGTTTGAACAAATTCTAAGATTTGACTGCTGATCGTAAATAAAAATTGAGATGTACATGTACTTTAAAATTAAATAAAAAGGAGCATCAGATCTCTTGAAATGATTTAACTAAATCTCTTTATACAGTTAATGTGTAATTTGATAGGGGAAAAAAACCACATTCATAATATCAGCAGCTTTAGACTAATATAAATAATACAAGCATTTTTTTGTGATCTGCATTTGATATACATTTGATTGTTTTGATGTGTTTCAGTTACAAGCAATGAAAATGCTGGTGAGGTGGTTAGAGGGTCTACAAAGCAATGCTAACAACTCAGGGACGTCCACTCTAAGACTACTTTACACCGTTATTATACATGAAGGAGACCTCATGGAAAAGGGCATGATCAAGTAAATAACTTGTCTTTGATGAATCTTGTCTTTTAGCTTTGAAATTTAGAATCAATAATATCGGTCAGAAAAGTTTGTTTTGTCATAAAACCGGAGTCTTTTAGCTTTTCAATGTTAAATAGTGAATATCAATCAGGAAATGTTGTTTTGATAGTAAACCAGAGTTGGCCAGACTAAGGCTTCAGGCAGGATGCTGTATGCTCAAGCTAGCAGAGTACAAGTGTTATGGAGACCTTATCACAAGGGAGCAGTTCCAAGCATTAGCTTTGTTGATGAATGTAAGTACATATGTAACTAATGCTGCCGTTGTTCAAATTTGATAAGATTGGTACACCTCAATTAGTTTTAAAAAGACCATGTCCTATTTTGAATGTTATTTCTGTTTGAATAACAGGATAGCTGTTACCATGTGAGGCTTAACTTTGCCTTGAAGTTGAATAAAGGACTGATGATGCTCAGACTTCCACTTGAATACATGTGTATATTCAGTCTGGCAGCTAATGACCCACTGAAAGAAAGGAGAGCACAAATCAAAACCTTCCTTCATGCAAACATATCAAAAAGAAGGGATTACATCAAACAAAATCCATCCATAGGGGGTATGAGTTCTTTAACTTTTCAAGTTAAAATATCAATTGATTTGGGGTTTTTTTTTTTGCACGTTGCATAATTTGCTAAAATTTAGTAAATGGTAATTATGTAACCTTTTTTATCTGCGCCAATCATTTCAAGTTTTTGTGTAGCAAGCAATACATGATTCAATTTTTGATGTTGTATTTGTTGCGATTTTAAAGTGATCACGAAAAAGCAAAAAACGTTAGTTATAGGCAAAAATAACTGGACTTACTGTATTTTGTAGATTAATTACCAAATTTTTTGTCTTGCATAAAACAGATGATTTTTTAATTTCAGCTCGCCTGTTTCATTTCATGCCTGAATATTCCATACCTTATGCCATTCATCTCCTGGCACATGATCCAGATCTTCAGTCTCATGAGCATTTAGAAATCTTAAAAAATATCAAGGAGTAAGTCAATGTAAAATCCTTAGACCTGGAAAAGGTCATTCAATTTTACTTAAAGTTGTTTTGTTCGAAGGTTTCAGGGTGTCATACATTATATGTACATTTAGCTGTGTTTCTTAGTAATGTTGAGGTTTTGTGGTCACTGAGCTGTTCATTCTTTTTTTTAGGTGTCTGTTGTTTATAATTGAACCTCTCATCAGTAAAAGTGAGGACTGCAACTACTCCTTCTTTAGAAAAATGTTGGAGAACATCAAACAGTGCAAAGATGCTCAGGACCCAGATGATGAAGCGTCCAACAAAGTAAGAACTTAACAAGAACGCATACCTTGGTGTGATTAGTGTTGCAATAAAATACACAAAGAGTACATGTACATGTTATTAACATTTCAGAAACTTTATGCTGTCTGTGATATGGCGCTAGGGCTATTGGTGAGCAAAGCCACAAATATCACTTTAAAAGATTCCAATGTGGAGCCAGTCCTCCCATCCAAGTGCTTTGTCAAGCAGGCCAAGGTTTGTACATGTACATCTGATTCTCCTGACATTTCCATTATACTGTATGTACCAGTATTGCCATGTTTTATATTATAATCTTTCAACTTGTCCTAACTTTTAGGGATATATGAATACCAAAATTTATGTTCCCAAAGAACTGGTGGAAGGACACAAGGTCAGTCTTTTTCTTTAACGAACATTTTTATTCTGGTTTTATTATACTGGATTAAAAAGTATAGTTTGCAAATTCTGTCTTGGGATTAGCCATACATTTACATGTATATACATGTAAATATGTATTTATGTATACATGTTTTATATTTTGTTTTTTATGCTTTTGAACTTTAAAAATAATACAAATACATGTTTAGAATTACATGTGATTTCCAAAACACACATGTAGGGCATAGACAATGATATGTGTTTGTCTCAATTTTGCAGAGGAAAGGTGTTCATGATTCTATACTAGCACCAAGTGAACCTGAAATTGTAGCTTGTCCAGGACCAGTAGTTAATCCTTTACCATACACTCCAAGGGAAAAATCCTCAAAGCCAGCCAGACCAAAAAAAATCAAGAAAGAACAAAGGTGTGCTTATTGAGTTTCCTATATCATTATATACTGACATTACCTAAGTTGACTGCATGTTTAGATTATATACTACATGAACTCAATACTTGTTGGTGTGAATACTGAGAATGTGCATTTGTTTGAAGATGCAATAAAATGTAGATTTTGGTATTTTTATAGTGCAAGAGAGGAGACTACTTAATTACCGATGATAGGGGCAAAAAGTAACTAATTTTGGTTTTGCAATTTAAAAATTGTGGGAGGTGTAAGAAATACATACTGTATACAGAATTTTCACAATGTTTAACTGAAATCTTTTGACAGGTGCTAGTTCCTCAGACATAATCATATGTGCAATGATTAACAATGAAGTTGCATATTAACATGTTTTATAGAATTGCATTTATATGTATACTACAGTGAATCTGATGACATGGAATCTCCAGTGAAGAGTCCTAAAGAGAAAGCAAAGAGACCTCGTTCTAAAAAAGAAAATATAGATTCTCAGGAAGAAAACCAATCCTCAGGGGGTCCAAAGAAACGGGGCCGAAAAAGTGCCAAGAAAGAGAATATGGCAGAGAATAAAAAGACAGATTCAGACTTGGATTCTTCTAAAGAATCTCAGGAATTCAGTACTCAGTGTAGCTCCTCTGACATAGAGGAACACTCAGAACAGGAACAAACGGAGAATCTTCCAAGAAGGCCAGGACGACCTCCGAAACAAGCTAATTCTAATTCTTCGTCGGCCAACTCCTCTCCGAAAAGGGGGCGCAATAGTGATAATAATGTGACAAAAACCAAACAAATTAATGGTGCTTCACAAAAAACTTCTAACATTAAATCACCAGCAAAAAACAGTCCCAAAAATGCTGTAGGGAAATCACGGAAAAGATCTGCACCCACATCATCTGAAGAATCATCACCTGTTAAAAAAACTCGAGGAGCTAGGTATGCAAAAAATAGATGTGTGATTATTACTTACAGTGTAGATAAAGGAAACTGCAATGCTTACATGTTTTTTTTTATGTGTGGATCTATTTTAATGCTTTGTCTTTTGGAGTTATAATATATCTCCCTTTAATTTCTTAGCTGTCCAGTCTTGTCTATGTTAGCAGATATTGAGTAAGATTTACCGTTAGTTGATCAGATTCGTGTGGATTTTTTTTTACTTGTTGTTTTATAATTCTTATAGTTTACCAACTTTGTTGGGTTTTTTCTTTGACTCTCTTTTTATTGTTGAGAGCATGGTTTTAGGTTTGTTGAATGTACTAAGAAAATCATAAAAGTGTAGCTCTGAATTAATGGTAGTATTCTTGAAATGAACAAATTTATACACTGAAGTTGTTCAAACCAGGTTATCGTATAATTATTTCATTTGCAAAAAAAAAAAAACCCAAAACAGAAAAAAGATAATTTATTCAGTGTTTCAGAAGGATCTTTTTCTGTTAACAATTTAACTTGTGAAAGGGAACACCACCCAAACATGAAAAAATGTATCCGTTCTGATTACATGTTTGGATACATTTACCTGTAGAGAAGAATATATGAAATATATATGTACATGTATATATCTAATTTTGAAGTTCAATTGCTTAAAATTATAATTAAATGAACAGGGCAGCAGTAGTGAAGCAAGACAGCTCTGAGAGTGAACCCTCATCACCAATCAGTCTGGAGAGTGAATCATCATCGGTCAAAAGTTCACCTCGTAAAAAAGCAACCTCATCTACTGCAGCATCTAGGTAAGATTATCAGCCAATGTTTTATCTTTTTGATCCGTTTCAGTTTGATTTGTCAGTGAGAATAACTTTATGTATATGTGTATATATTATAGGAAAACGCTAACAAGAAGTAAGATTCAGTCGGAATCTGAGTCAGAAGGAAATAAAACACCTGTGAAAGGAAGGAAGGCAACCAAACAGCTTAAAGTTGACCAGTTCAGTACCAAAGTGTCTACTCGCAATGTGTAAGTTTTTACATTGATTGACATTGTATATCCAAGTAATGATTTTAAAGAACCAACATTCACAGAAGTTATCAAAAAAAAATTTCAGAGGGTTAACTCCTTTAACATTTTTAAGGAGAAAGAAGAAGGTACAGTTTCTTTCAATATTTGCCCTAAAATTCAAAAGTTGTTTAAATCTCATGAAAATACACATACACCATCTTGAATATGTGTGTATATAAAGTACAAAGTTATACACTTTTATCTTGTTTCAAAAAATAATTATGACTTCAACATTTTGGCATATTTCTAAGATTTAGTCAAAAATGATGAGAAATGGCACATTTTCTCGTAGTTTTTTGAAGAGGAAAATGTGTCCGCAGCCATCGCCCACAACGAAATTAATATATATTATGTGATATCACATGATAAAGTTATAATGTGAGTTTCATCGTGGGCGACAGCTGCTGACATAGTTTTCTATTTAAAAAAACACTGAAGAATTGGTATCTTCTGCTCAGTTTTATGAAAATTGCGGGAAAATGCACTGTTTATGACGTCCCAATTACCCTTGTGAAGGTTTAATCAGGTAACTCTTTATAGATTCTTAGTTTATGGATGTTTTTGTGTAAATAAATGTTACATTTCAGTTTCTTGTGATATTTTTAATAATCACTTTAAAACAGGGCAAAATATGACTGAAACTGTACCTAGTTCTTTTACGATTTAATGAAATCAAGAAACTTGATACTCAAGAATGTTCATTGCATATTACCCGTAATTTTTCTGGGGTCAAAAGTTCAGCTTGATTACTGATGTACATGTATACTCTGGTCAGGTATTGTCTATCACAATACAGGGGGAAAGAACTCCAATCATTTTAAAATGTCTCAATACATATATGTACTTCAAAAATTCATTTTGATTCAATTTTAAATTGTAGAAGGAGAGCCCGGTCATTAGCGAATGGAACAGATGAAGACAGCATGGAAGTGGAGTCTCCACAGCCAGTTTCAGCGTCAAAGCGGGGAAGGGGGAGAAGAAAATGACAAACTGTCTACTGATTAAACAGACTCATAATATTTAAGGCAGCTCTTGTTTTTAATGCGATGAATCCAGTGGTTGTGTCAGGTCCTGTATGTGTGAAAAAAAGTTCACCTCTGACATTTTTTTATCCATGGCATGAATATCTTTAGGATAGCTTTGTTTTTCATCCATCAGGTTCTTCCTTGAGAGAACTGAAAGAAGTGTTCAAAGAATTTGAAATATTTCATGATACAAAGATATCACCCACATAGGCAGTTCCATCTAATTGTCATTATTGGGCAGCAACTAATTTAATGTAAGAAGTTTACCTATGGCTGATGTAACCAGGTCAACAAAAACAATTTTCTCAATTCCACAAACAATGTAAGACTGTTGCTCTTATCTTAGAGTATATGTGTTATTTGTGATAGTTTGAGATTTCTGTTCATGAACTGATAAGATCATGTGAAGAAATATTGTATTTTATTTTGATTTATACAACGTATTTAATTATGGAATAAAATTTTAAAAGTTGTAAATATTTGTGTTTGACTAGTTTAAACTTGAACACAAAATGAAGTGACACCTGTTTATAGCCTAATTTTTTAGAACCAGTGGCAATTATTTAATGATTTGGGGGTTTAGTCGATGTCATATTTGCAAACCATTGCCAATATCAATCTGAAGGAAGTATGCGGACTCCGGACTGTGCTTGAGAAGTTGGGTCCATATTTCTCTTGTATCATATTTCAACTGGGGTGAAGATTTTAATCAGCAAAACATTAAATTGTTTAACCACAATTTATTGAAATATTTGTGTAGTTGACAAAAACCAGATACTGGTACACAATAAAAAGCAGTTAAAACACGGCAGATCAACAGCTTTAAAATGACAGGTTCTTGTGGACAAGACTGTGCACTATACCCGTTTTTTCCTGTACGAAAAACTAGTGGGAATAGAAAATGCCACAGAATCTTAAATTTCTGTTATTTTGTGCCAAGCATTTTAGGTTGTTATAAAAGAAGAAATAACAATTTTCTTAAATTATGGGGGAAAAAATGAGGGGAGGGGGGATGTTTATATAAGGTCTTGTGTTTGAAATTTCTTAAATTAAAGCTATGAGGCACTGGCTCCAGACATAAAAAATATTTCATTTCATGTTTTAAAAATACTATACTATAGTGGTAACAATGTTATTTTTAATTGGGTTTTCCAAAAGAAAAATTCAGTAATTGAAATGGTGAAAATGGCTGGCGGATGGATGGGCAGCTGCCAAATGGGTACCCTTATTGTACGGATAGGAAGTTGTTATTTTACAGATCAATAGTACATACCGGTATATCAGAGGTGTGCATATTGCTAGGATTTTGATTTCTGATAATTTATGGAAAAAAAACCAGCTGTTGAACTTAGTCATTTTTTGGCAAAATATTGCTTATAGGGTACCCTTTTTGTACGGATGAATCCAGATAGGAAATTGCTGTTTTGCAAATCAATTGTACCGGTACATATATCAGAGATGTTCATATTGCTAGGGTTTTGATTTCTGATTATTTATGAAAAAAAATACATGTACCAGCTGTTGAACTAGCATATATTGGGTATCCCATTTTTCTGGATAGGTAGTGTTCACCAATTCAGGGTTGACAACTGGATTATGGATACTGATAACACAAAAGAAAACCCGATTTGCTGTCACATTGACAACTTTTCTCTTGTTTCCTATGATGCAGGAATTCAAATAAAAAGAAATATTTTTAATGTCATGTCTTGTTGGTAACAGGTTAAAGTATGACTAGAATATTGAGAAAATTATTTGAAGAAAATTGTTTGAAAATGTATCATAACAGTTATTACATCTACTCTTCTAACAAGAAAAATAAATAACTTGATGCTTAATGCTTGTGAGTGTTCGGTTTATTTTCCGGAATTGTATAATATTTAATGACCGATTAATATTTAGTTTTACAAAAGAGCTTCCGGTTTGATTTCGGCATGTACACAGAGAAAATCGAATAATGCTTGACGTTTTTTGTTAGTTGTTACATAATTACATTATTTAGCATGGAAGAAATTAAATCACATGGGATATTTTCATTCAAAGACGAGAAGACACAACCAGATCCGGTGTTTGAATACCCCAGTAACATTGCTAACAGCGGCATACCACTTGTGATTGACAATGGTAAAAATTTCCTAATTTCCTCAATAGATCATAAAATGATGCATTACCATTTCATAAAAAAAAAACCCAGTTAAGTTGAAAAAAGTAAAATACATTCCAAAATATATATCCTATATTTGGGACAGGAGGCCATAAAAAGCTGGGTCATTAATTTTTGTCAGGGTGTGTAATCCCCACCTCCTTATGTTTCTTGTGAATTTAACTGCAGATATTTGCTTTATATTACCTTTTTATATTTTTCCTTCAACTTTTCATTGTTGTATTTGAATACAATTAGATGTATATTTCAACACAACTGCACACAAGTAGGAGTAACAGCTAATAAAATACATGTGTCTAGTTTTGACTAGTTGTTGAGAAATTGGTATCAATTTTGTTTGTTGTTTGATGGAATTTTGCTTGTTGAGTCAAGCTTATAGCACTCAAATGCACTGAAATTTAGTGTTCTTAAATTAGATAATCATACAATATAGATGTTACAAATTGATTAACACCAAAAATAAGTGTTGTTTTTCAGTATATATACATGTATCATTTTCAATCAATATGAAAATGGAATTTAGAATTTTTTCGATGTCAATTCAGACTCATACAGTTTATCATGGTATCATCATTATTTATATTTATTTATGATTTAAAGGTGTATATAAATGCAGAGCTGGATGGGCAAGTCTAGAGCAACCACAACTTGTTTTTAAGAATATTACAGCAAAGCAAAAGGGAAAAAAGGTATTAATTTGTTAACTGAAGTTTAGTTTTTAGGATAATTATCATTTTTTAAGATAATTTTATTTCAAAAATTACCACTAGAAATAGGTTGTGACAACTTGCACAAGTAGACACAAATTTAAACAATGCTTCGTTTTTTATATTATGCTTATAATACCAGACCATACACTGGTAATCATACAGTTTAGTTTAAAAAAGAACATGATGAAAGTAATGAAATTTTATAATTATAATCAATAGGAATTGGACGTTCAAGTTGGAAATGAGATAAATAATGTTGAGGTGGTCAAGTGGATACTGAGGACACAATTTGACAGAAACCTTGTCACATTATATGATGTGCAGGTAAGAAATGTGCAGATTAATGTAATTTTAGCCTACTGTGCTCACTTTAAAAGAGAAATAATTTGTCATTTGTTTTTGAGTGACAAAAGAAGGTTTTATTAACAATGGTTTAATGACCTAAAGCTATATAGAACTGATTTTAAAGAATCAATATGAGAAAGTTAGATTATCAAAAAAGGGAAGTTGAAGGTATAATTATAGCATTTGCAATTGTTCAGTGATTTTTCATATCAATACACTTGAATTCCATTTCCAGGAACAAATCTACGATTACATATTTGCACATATTGGGATTAACACGGAGGGTTGTGTGAACCACCCCATAGTGATGACAGAGGCACTGTGTAACCCTGGCTACTGTCGCCAACGTTAGTACATGTACACCAAACATTCTTGCACATGTAGTTTCATAAATACATGTACATTTATTGCATTACTTATATTTAATTAAAATAATAAACACATAGCTTATTGTTCTGGTATGTTAGGTACCTAAAATTTCATGTTTGTAGAACATCAGTAAAACTACATTAATGTAAAGGTAAGCTATTAATATAAAATTTAGTTTTTCATCCACCAATGCTTCATATCCATGAAACTTTAAAAGATTCAAAGTTTGATGTGTTCATTGATAAAAACTTGTTAACATTCCTCAGGTACCGGTACATGTATTGAATTTTTTTATATTAAAAAAAAATTAATACTAAGCTTAAAATACTGTCTTCCTCTCTTAGTTTTGTCACTTTATGTGTCTTTAATTCTAAAATGCATCAGAACAATAATTTTTGAAAATTTGTGTTAGTAGTTATACTGCAGTTAGTATGTCATTTAAATTTTTTCTTTCTTTTTTTACATAAAGAAATGTCTGAGTTGCTGTTTGAATGTTATCATGTTCCCTCCGTGGTCTATGGTGTGGATGCTCTGTTCAGCCTCTACAACAACCAGAAAATTACAGGTACTGGCTGCTAATACCCTCGATCACAGAACTCTGTTGAATTAGGAAACCCTTGATATAATGTATACAGGGAAATTTTCGGCTCTGTTTTATTTCCTCCCTCATTTTGAGCGGATGAATTTAAGACTGGGCGAATTCCAATACCTCAAATTATCTCTCTTAACACAACTGTGTCTGGGCGAATTCAAGATGAGGCGAAACTATTTGCAAGTGTTGAAGGGCGAAAATTACTCGGGGCGAAAATAACCCTGTATACAGTATCTACATGGATGTACAGTAACTCCTGCTTTGGATTTTGCAGATCTGACTCATTCACTGATTGTTGGTTGTGGCTATCAGAACACCTCTCTCATTCCTGTGGTGGATGGGAGGGTGAGCTCAGCCAATTGTCGGAGAATCAATATGGGCGGGGCACAATTAGATGCATTCATGCAGAGACTGCTGCAGTTGAAGTATCCAGGTCACATGGCGGCTATTACCTTGAGCAGGGCAGAGGTCAGATTATCAGCTTAAAGTCAAAGTTTAAATTGCAAAAAAGTGCCCAGAATTAATTAATTTTGTCGGTACACAATTACTTCCCCTCATCATTTATAAGCAGGAAGTTGTAAAAAGATCAATAATATTATATGTATTGTCAGGATTGTAAATGATTATAGTATTACTATATATGGTAACTGTTTTGTGGTGGAGGCCTTTAAAGCTTAATTATTAAAGTCCATGAGGTTGGTTAAACTGTTGGATGATGGGTGGTAATTAAGATGAGTATAGTAATAATTTTTATTTGACTATTAATGAGAACACAGGAGTTGATTAGTGTCATTAATCTGTTTCAGGAACTGGTCAGAGACCACTGTTACATGGCTGAGGATTACATCGGCGAGCTGGAGGCGTGGACAGACAACGATTATTACGATAACAACGTCACTAAGATACAGCTGCCCTACAATGCTGCTGTTTGTATATTAAGATTCCTGTGTCTCTTCTACTCCATCTTTGCAAGTTAAGCGGTTTCCTATCCACACTCCACATTTCAAGGAATTCTGCTAAATCTGCCAAGGGTTATAGAGCAGAGTACAAACTGGAAACATTTGGCTTGTGAAGATGCTTCTATGCTAGTGTTCAAGTACATGTATACAATGTACCGGTATATTCAATGATGATAATTATAATAAAATTTATTAAAATATCCGCACAAACTGATACATAGTTATTACATTTGTAAATTACCGTAGTTAACATGTATTAACTGGCAAAAATCTTCCTGTAGGTTTCAAAATTCAGAATAGATACAACTTCACTCTTGCTGTGAAGAATGATCTTTTTTAAGTACCTGGGTATTGTATATGTATCTAATATTGAAGATAATGGTCTATGATAGGTCACTGGAAGTCAGCTGACAGCAGAGCAGTTGAAAGAGAGGCGAGAGCAGCAGATCCGTCGCCTGAAAGAGTCGAACGCTAAGCGACGATTAGAAAAGGCAAGAACTTATTCTACACATTATTTTGCAATCAAAAGAGCAACTTAACGGTCCATGTACATGTACATTGTATATGTAGTGCTCTGGTAGATAACTTTACTAATTTTTAAGACTGTTCATACAAAAATATTTAAAGCATTACGGTATTGATGTTATATTAATCTTCATTTTTAATGAGTGGTAAATCAATTTGAGAAACCAATGTTATCATTGATATATAATCTTTGATAAGATGATGTTTTTGATGTAGCTTCAAATGGAGGAAGAGAAATTAAGGGAGCTCATCAGTGTTCAGGAGCTGTTGGACGATGAGGATGACGAAGCATTCAATGTATGTACAAAGGGAGGAAAAAAATATAATGATATAACACTAGTTCAAAAAAACAAATCATTTAATTTATATATACTGTACATATATATACTCTATATACATGTACATGATCTTGATAATTCTCTACGGTATGTACATGTAGGTGTTCATGTACATATATTTTGTATTCAACTTATGATATATTTAGTACTCTGTACACAGGTAACATTTCATTCTATTTATGAGTGTATATTGTGTAGAGAGCCCTGTCATCACTACCATATGAAACAGCAGAGAGTTTGCAAGTTGAGATCACAAAGCTCACTATGTCAATACAAAGAATGAAAGCCAAAATCAAAGGAATTGATCTTCCTGTTGATGAAGAGGTAACTGATCTATGAATTCTCTTTAACTACTATCGATTAGACAGAATTTAAAGTGTGAACATTGTTCTTTATGTACACATGTAGATTGAGTATTTCTTAATCCCATAGTAATGAGTAATGTTTAAGAGATGGGTTGTGTCTGACTAAATGTTCTATGTTTACATGTATATTAAAAACTTACATGATTTAAAATGAATTCCCATTTTCATTATAGTTCATATGATTACTTTTTAAAACTGATCTTAATGCTAAATGTTAGAATTTTTACTGTAATTGTATTCTGAGAATTTTGAATTTTGACAGGCAAAGAAACCAGCTGTGTATGATCTTATTGACATCCCTGATGATCAACTGACTCCAGACCAAATTTCAATCAAAAAACGACAGAGGATGTTGAAGAATGCAAGAGAAGGTCGTCTTAGGGCACAGGCAGTGCAGAGGGAAAGGCAGCAGAAAGTAGGAAATATTCATTACTTCTTGACCTTAGTTAATTAAATTTAACATTTTAGCGATGACAAAGTCTCATGGAAGAAAATTGACTTTGACCTATATCAATGACTTTGACCCTATATTAACATTGACCTCATCATTCAAAATATACAACCAATGTTAAATTTAAAGTCACTAACGGACAATAAAGTTTATGAAACTGTTGTGAAATTGGCTAACATTTTCTCTGAGCAATTTCTCTGATGTCTTTGATTGTAGTAGAATGAATTGGAAGCAATACATGTGTACTTTAATTTAGAAAAAAAAGGCTTCAGTAGTTGTTGCTAAATGTATGATTTAATTCTTTGATATGTTTATTTGGTAGGAAATGGAAGAAGAGAAGAAATTAGAGCAGAGAAGAATAAAAGATTTCAATGGCTGGCTACAATTAATTAGAGACAAAAGAAAAGTATGTGAAACAACATGATGCTACATGGATAATAGCTAGTGTATTATTATGTAATCGCTATGCCTGGTTTCTTTCAAGCTTTATAATAAAACATGTATACACATACATATACATGTACATCTATTATTCAACATGCAATGTACATGTATACGTGTAACATATATTTAGGTTTTGATCGATCAGTAATTCAGTATTAATCCAAATTTTGAAGGTTAAAAAATCCCACTAATGATGTTTTTCCTATGAAATTTTTCATGACAAGAATGTAGTACCAGTACAATATCGAGTCACTTATCCTTTCAATTTTTTTCTTGCCTCAGAAACTGCTAGATATCCGCAATGCTAAGAAACAAAGGAAAGCAGATCTAGCCAAGAGAAGAACATATGCATCTCAACAACGGATGAAAAAGATTACCCAGCTTGTTTCTGGTAAGTCTTTCATACATTGTATTTGTTCTAATGAATATGAACAGGTTCTTTATGATACAAAACTTATTTACATGTGGAGTAAAATGAAGCAATGTTTAGATTGATATGATTAACAGGAGGATCAAAAAAGAAAAAGGAGGACACCTTTGGTCAGAATGATGCAGACTGGGAAGTTTACAAAGAAATAGTAAGCATTGATGTTGAAATCTGACAAGAGCTTTTGGATATACAAATAATATTGCATTTGTTTTACCTTCCATTATTTCTGTATATAAATTGATTTTACAGTAATATGAATTATAAAAGAAATGCTTGTACCAATCTTTTCCAGCACCCAGAGAATGCCGACAGTGATTCGGAGGCAGAGGAAGACAAGCTGGAGGAACTAGAGACTCTGCTGAAGGAACACGACCCCGAGTTCCAAAAGTAGGTCAACTCCTGAGGAGTAACTGTGTCATCAGCATTTATCTATTGATATTTATCTCTGTTTGAATGAGAATATGGGTGTTCAAGATGAATTTGTTCTACATGGATATCATGATTGTTCATTGACTTTGTAGGGAAATGGACCAAACTATGGGACAGACAGGAGAGTTTGACATTGCCGAGTACTACAGACTTCACCTGGCAGTAGAGAAAATCAGGTAGTTACAGAAATAAGAGATTCTAATCCTATAATCCTATTCTAATCATATAAGATTAAAAGATTCTTCAAATTTTTTAACATGTCTAGTTCATTGGTGTCACATTTTATTTTCATTTTTTATTACAAAGAGGATTGACTACACATCTTTTCTAGTGGTACACCATGTACATGTATTTCAGAATGTTGAGGAATGAGGATTTGTATTATCTATGAACAATGAACTTAGAAGAAAGTACATGTACTAATAGGAAGTAATTTGTTACAGAGTTCCAGAACTGTTGTTTCAACCTTCCATGATAGGAATTGAGCAAGCAGGCATTGCTGAGACCATGGACTTTGTTCTAAAGAAATTTGATGCAGAGACACAAAACAAACTTGCTCAGGTACAGTATTTGCATTCATTCAATATGAAGAATGACATTTTATAAAGATAGAAGAAATAATAATATTTTTTCCATACTATCCATTCAAGTACGGGTACAGTACAATGTATATGGTGTGGTTATTAGTGTTTACTTGAATCTATATTAAGACAAATAATAGGATGGTTTTGTTTTTGTGCTCAGAATGTGTTCATCACCGGCGGAAATGCCATGTTCAGTCATTTTAAACAGAGACTTGAGCATGAGCTTCTGGCAATGAGGCCTTTCCAGTCACCATTTAATGTCTCAATTGCAAGTAAGTTCCATTAGATATTTCTATAGTTTAAAAGATTTATATTTTGTAATCTTTTAAATTAAGAAGTTACCAAATCAAAAGGATGATACATAGTAATGTACGTTTTTTTTTTGGTTTTGGTGAGTCTTATTTAGATAGGCAAGCTACATGTACCTTGATACGATTATACATGTAGTTCTTCTTACATGTTTTTATATTTACTTCTTTGGAAAAAATGTTCTCCAAATCAATATTTGGAACAATGAATGTTAAATCTATATAACATGTACATGTAAATGCATAACATTTTAAAAATCTCGAGCTACAAGGGTTTTTCATGATAATAAAAATAAACTTGTTTTGGTAACAGAAATTTCATTTTTCATTTTTAATGCTCATATAATTGTGTATTTTTACCATGTTGTTTCTCCAGAAAACCCCATTCTTGATTCCTGGTATGGAGCCAGAAAGTTTTCATTATCTCCCTTGTTGACAACCAGCAGTGTAACTCGAGCCGAGTATGAAGAGAAAGGCGGGGAATACCTAAAGGAACACTGCGCTTCAAATCGATATTTCCCCACTCCTGCATCAAACAAATGAATCTGACAAATAAATACATTGTACCACTTTTGTGTTTTATTATTGAAATGATTTCAAAAATATAAATAATCAGAAATGGTTCTGGTCTGGAAGGAATGACAAATGTTACTATGTACCATACATAGAAAATGTCAACGTTTCAACGTGGTCATGTACATGTACATGTGTATGTTATTTCCACTGACACAAGAAAATGAAATGAGAATGGGTCCTTGTCAGTAATGCTCTCTCTCTCTCTCTCATCTCTCTTTCCACAATAATTAATATGTCCTTGTCATCTCCTCTCGAGATTTGCCAGCTCCTTTTGGCATTTTCCTCTTGGATGTGTCCTCCAACTCTTTTTGCTTGTAGTAATGTGGTGCAACTTCAAGTAGCCATGAATTGTCAATCTCTATCACCTTTAAAGAAAATTTTTCTTTAAAGAAAATTTTTCATTCACTATAATTGCTTTTCTTACATGTACCGTGGTATAATACAGTAGATGTGTATGTCATAAAAGTTACCTACACAATTCACTTTGTCCTACATACATGTAGCTAATATTGCACCTTTTGAATAGACTGCTTACTACCGGTATTACATTTATTTTAGAGCTTTGTATTTAGCTCTACTTACAAAAGACCATGCTTTCTTTGGTAATAACCATTTAACATGCCGAATAACACATCAATAGATAAATGTTCACTTGACATGTACATCAAATTTCACAGTGGTAAAATTGTCTCTCAAAAGTAGATTGCCACTGAATCAAATCATTGATTACAAGAACTGGAATTTGCAACCTTTAAGAGGACTACTTTTAAAATGGCTTTGTTCTCATTTCTTACCTGTCTCATGAATTCTTTTGTTGTGAATACCAGTTCATGGTAAATTAGCCACTTCGGTCGATCTTCAAACATGCTGCTGTTCGGGTGAACCAATACTGTCTGATGATATTTGACAGTTTTATAATTACCTCCCTTGTCTAATCGAGCAGTGTGGTAAAAGTACCCAGCTGTTATTGCCTGGCAAAGATACATTGATATTGAAAACGAAATAAATGACAAGATTTTTATACTAGACACATATTTGACTTATTCATTGTGATTGCTGCAATTGATTGGAGCACTCTGCCATTCAAGAGCGCTACATTATGGAACTCTGGAATGTAACCTGTTCCATTTCTTTGTGAACAACTACTGTAAAAGTGGTTATTTACACGTGGGGGAAATTTACACTAGTTACGCTGTAAGTTTTAAACTTCCCCCGCGCATATGGTAAAATAATGAATACCGGTTCTTTAAGAGTGGTAAATCACGCATCCGCGTATTTAAAACCCACACGTATTGTTTGACCATAGAAAACGCATACTTAACCGCCAGCGAAAATAACCACTTTTACAGTATGCATAGACATAATAGTTTAATTTGGGGTTTTGTTACTGATTTCTTTTATAAACAGATAGATATATTAAATGAAATATGACCTACAGTACCTTACGAATGGCCACCGAGTCTCCTGGATTTGTAGAAATCTCAATCTCAACTCTCTCCATTAGGCCTTCCAACTGGTCACGAATATCGCGAGCCCTTTTCATGGATCTATGCTGAATAAAGTTTTCATAACACCACTGTGTGGAGAAAGCTGTCTCTTCCCACTGATCATACACATTTAACAGAGTCAAGTGATCTCCTCCAGGCCGAAAGAAATTCACCCGTGCCGTGTCTGCATGCACTACTTTGTCTTTCGGTCGGTAAAACACAGCATTGTTCACAGATAACATAGCACAGATTGTCAGGATTTCTTTGGCACATTTGTATCTGGAAAGCAATTCAAAAGTTGAAATTAAGTCAAAATAACAAAAAAATTCTTGGGTAGGAAGATTGATAAAAAATCCTTCAATATCTAGGAAATCATGTAAACTACTTAGTACCTGTAAATGTACTGCAAAATTACTTCAATTTCTCTTCCTTTAAACATAGAAATATATTGTACATGTACATGTACTTACTGTTCTGAAGCCAAAATACATTTGGATAACATGGGATCTACAGGAAATTCAGCCATTTTTCTTCCCAGTTTGGTCAACTCCCCTCTGTGATTTAGCGCCCCAAGAGCATACAGCTGCTCAAGGGCCAGCACTAGGGTCTCGTGAGGAGGGGGGTCCATGAAATCAAAGTGAATCAAATCATTGATCCCCAAACTCTTTAGCAGTAACACCACATTTCCCAGGTTGGTCCTCTGAATTTCAGGGACAGTATTATCTTCCAGCTCGTGTTTATAGGCCCAGGCTGTGTATAATCGGAAGCATTTTCCTGCTGAAACTCGGCCAGCTCTCCCTGCTCTCTGATTGGAGGAAGCCTGCAAAACCAAACAGATATAAATAAAATTATGGTAAAGTCATCCATAAAACTGATAATTCATTCTGCAACATCAAATACTGATATGAGAAAACTAAGATTTGATCAACCAAAAAGTTGTTTCCTTGTAAAGTCAACCACCAATTTTTTCAAAGCTGAAAGACTACAAATACAATTTTAAAACTATCAATAAATATCATTCTGAAATTTGAAGACTGAACCTTAGAGATAGGGGTGACTATCAGAGATTCCATCCCTGTCCTGGCATTGTAGCTGTTCTGTTTGCAGAATCCTGGATCAATCACATACTTGATGCCATCTATTGTCAGAGAGGTCTCTGCAATATTTGTGGCCAAAACTACCTGCAATGTACATGTAAAACCATTCACTGTATTTCACTGTATTGTAATTAAGGTACATATATATACAAGTTATTTCCCACAAATATCGTTATTTGATTGTATTCAAAATACTTGGCATGCATGCTTACATGAGTATATTTTCATAACACTTCCCCAATATTTAAAAATATTGGCCAATTCCAAGGTAAATACAATTGCTCCTTGATACTGGGTATATACAGTACCTTTCTTGCTCCAGGAGGAGTTGGTTCAAATATTTTGGACTGCATGTCGGAGGGGAGATTGGCATAGATGGGTAGGATCATCAGCTCCTTGATTTTGCTGCCAAGTTTTTTTGTTCTTTCCTGTGTGTTTGAAATGCAAATTGTTAGACGATAGCCTGATGATCAAACAAAAGTATGGTGGCATATCTCTGCCCCTTGTGTGCAAGTTATTTTTCTATAAATTATGTCAACATGCAAGATAAATATGTTGACATGCAAGATAGTTATGTCAACATGCAACATAACTATGTTGACATGCAAGAAAATTGCAATCAAATAAGAATTATAAAAAATCTCAAATATCGCCAACATGTGACATCCAAGATGCTAGATGCTAACTGTTTATATCGACATGCAACTTATTTATGTAAACATGCAAGATAACTAAGTTGCATGCAACATTTTTATGTCAACATGCAACTTATTTAAGTTAACATGCAACTTCTTTATGTCGACATGCAACTTATTTATGTCGACATGCAAGTTAGTTATGTTAACATGCAAGATAAATATGTTGACATGCAACATATCTATGTCGACATGCAACTTAGTTATGTTGACATACAACTTATAAGTTGCATGTCAACATATTTATCTCGCATGTGAACATAACTAAGTTGCATGTCAACATATTTATCTCGCATGTCAACATAAATAAGTTGCATGTGGAAATAAACAAGTTGCATGTTAACATAAATAAGTTGCATGATGACATAAATAAGTTGCATGTCAGCATATTTATCTTGCATGTTAACATAAATAAGTTGCATGTCGACATAAATAGGTAGCATCTAGCATCTTGGATGTCACCTGTGGGCGATATTTGAGATTTTTTTAGATTTTTTATAATTCTTATTTGATTGCAATTTTCTTGCATGTCAACATAGTTATGTTGCATGTTGGCATAACTATCTTGCATGTCAACATATTTATCTTGCATTTCGACATAATTTATAGAAAAATAACTTGCACACAAGGGGCAGAGATATGCCACCATACAAAAGCTACAGTGGGTGGGTTTTTTTTTCATATACATGTACATGTACATTTACCGCTACATGTTTATTTGCTGTCTACTATACATAGTTTCACTTCAAATCTGATCTCTGCTGTAAAGACTTAATTTACTTTTAAGTATGTACCAGTAATGTATTTTGTAGAATCACTATCACAGATGAAAAATTTGAATTTCAAAATATACATGTACCGGTAGATGAAATAGACCATTAAATCTTATTTTCACTAAAAATTTCATGAAATGACTATAATATGTGCATAATTTTTTTTTAATTGGTGAAATAACATTACAAGCACAAACTTAAAACAATTTTATCCACATGAAACTGAAGAGTTAAAAATTTCTTACCTGTAACATTTCATTAGCTGTCTCTATCTCCTCTTGACCAGTGAGGAACACCAGAATGTCCCCCGAGGGCTGGGTGACATGAATCTGTAGCACTGACACCACGGCAGCATCCAGATAATCTGCCTCTGGGGCCTTAGTGTAGTAGATATCAACAGGAAATCTCCGACCAGGAATACGGAAAATGGGAGCGTCGTCAAAGAACTACGAGTACAGTGAAAAACGATTACAAGTCAGTGACAATGGTTGATACTTGTACATGTACTTCTAGACTTCTCTTTGATAAAAATTTGTTTTCATAATTTTCAGCACATAAAGGCTATTGCATGTGCAAACATGTTTTTAGGAAATATAAGTTATGTGTTATTAATATTCTTGCAGGATCTGATAAAATGCTAATGCATCATTGCATTAAGTTCATAAGTATTTTACTGGTAATGCATTATGAAATATTGAATGCAATATTAAAAGACAATAAGATTTTTTTAATTTGTGACATATTGAAAATCTTTCTTAGTTATACTTCAGAGAATTTTTCTGCATCTAGAGTGGCACTGGAGATGAGAAGTTTGAGATCTGGTCTGAATCTTGCTATGTCTTTCACTAAACCAAACAAGACGTCTGTGTGAAGTGTTCTCTCGTGGGCTTCATCAATGATCATTACACTGAAGATATAAAAGAAGGAAGTCTGAATTTACATGGAAAGTGAGTATAATCTTTAATTATGGAACATTGAGTTCTAGCTGAATTGTGATTAATCATAATGGCAGATTTTGTTCAATTTTTATTCTTAAATCTCTAAGAAGCAATAATTCTGGTTACCAACAACAAAGCCAGGAGCTAAGTGTACAATATCTGTCATTATAAAAAATGTACTGGTATTTTAATTTCCATGTATCTCCTACCTGTAGCTAGCCAGATCAGGTTCTCCCAAGAATTCACGCAGCAACATTCCGTCTGTCATGTATTTGATCATGGTTCTCTCAGACGTACAGTCCTCAAATCGGATACTGTAGCCAACCTGTGATGAGAAATTGAAATTGAGGTCATTTTATTTCGAATCTCTAAAGAACAAAACTAAAGTGATTTCTTCTTGAATACTGAAATAATGCTCACTTCATTGCCAAGTTTGTATCCCATCTCTTCTGCAACTCTGGCCGCTACTGACATTGCAGCTACTCGACGTGGTTGGGTACATCCTATTTTCATGTCATTTTTTGTAAAGCCCTAAAATAATCAATGTAAAGCTTGTTAATCATTGAGAACTATAAGCAATGAAACCAAACATTTTGGATTCCTAATGCCTATCTCTCTGATCTTTAAAGTTGATTAACATACAAATTATCTGAGATTTGAATCTGCTTTGGAACCACAAAATATGAAGTTTCTATCCGGCAGATATAAATTGATGCAAGAAAACTCATTTCATCTTTAATTGACAATTTACCTCAGAACATGAACTGCAGGATCCTGAATTACTATACTAGACATGTTAGCATATTTAGACCATAACTATTATTAATACCAGTAATTCTAAGACTAGGAAAACTCCACACTTACTGCCTGATGCAGATACTGGGGGATCTGAGTTGTCTTCCCTGACCCTGTCTCTCCCTCTATGATAAGGACCTGGTGCCCACGTATAGCATCAATCAAGTCCTGCTTGAAGGGGTACACTGGTAGACTTTTCTGGGTTTCCTCAATCGTCATTTTCTTCAGTTGGGCTTCTGTTAATTCTGGTTCATCCTACATGTACATGTTTTTGAAAGATTTAACAATCTGAGCAATTGTCTATCAATTTCATAATCTTGTTAATATATCTTAAAGATATATTTACCTCATATTTGGATTTTACATAAAATTCTTCACATTTACATATATTTGATTATATATTCAAAATGAGAAAATGATCAAGAAGTTAAATGTTACCTTATTTTTCCTTGTTCCAGGCATTTGCAAAACTTGTACGAATTCTATTTCTTCATCCATAATAAAGTCATATTCTTTCTGTTTACTTTTTGCCTTGGCATCTTTTGCTCCAAACCTTTGTTCAACATAAACCTCATAAAATATCTTTTGTATGCAAATGCAAACCAGTATTCAACAAAGAAATATATTTTTATGTTTTTCTCATGCCTAATGTATGATAATTCGGGCAATAGGCAAAATTTTATATTTTTTTTTAAATGCATGAGATACCCTGTATCTATTTTTTCAAAATATGGATTTTTCAATAAGCAAAAAAATATTACAGAATTTATCAAATGCAGCATTTCCAAAGAATTTAGGCCTTTTTAGTAGTTGAACAAATCTTACTTCATTATAGCTGCCCCGACATGCTCCTCCTCCCAGCGCTTCTGTTCATAATTTGGTCCTTTTTCTGTAAGGTCCTCTTCATATTTATCTGATGGCTTGACATCATCTTTCGGCATGTAATAACGGTTAATTTTCTCTCCCTCCCGAGCCTTGTGGTGATCTTTGGCTAATTTGAGGACTGTTTTCTTATATTCTCTCTCCCTTTTCTCTCTCTCTGTAAGTCTAAAGAGGTATGAAACAGTTAGAAAATCTGCATTTAGTCTCCTTAAAATTTCTTTGAAATGATTTTTTGAGAATAATTTGTGTTCAAGTGAGACAATTTTCTTGGATTGCCTAAAAGATTAACAGGTATGCGATAATTAACTGTTACTTGAGTTTAAGCAGTATGTGTTAACTTAATATTCCTGGAATGTAATTCAGAGGTATAGAGTACACACTAAGTCCTTCTAATAGTCTTTCAAAAAAACTGCCAATCATGTACATACACACTGAGAGACACCTGTAATGAAAACTTACTCTGTGTCTCCAAACAGGTACTCCTCGTCCATTAACTCCGCCTCCAGGTCATCCAGTTTGTCGACGTTTCTTTTCTTCAGGTAATCCCTCCTCGACTTCTTCCTCAGCTCAGGAATTATCTTCTTCCTGTCTTCTGCTTCCATCTCCAGCCTCTTTCTTGCCTCTTCATACGCCTTGATGAATACAAATACAATCCAAATTTTTTTTAACCAATATCATTATATTATTCCTTAATTAAAAAATTATCTAACAAGCTCAATCAAAAATGATCAATTAAAACGCTAAAATGTTATTCAATATCAAAATGACATTTTAGATTATTTAGCGTTGTCCAATTCTTAGCAAGTTTTGATAACTCTTATATCATGGTACATGTATTACTTTATTTGCTAAAAACAGAAGTTTTATTTTGTGGATCACTAAGTTGACCACTGATTTTGAACAAGCAGACAATAATTGTAATGAACACATTTATTTAAATTATTTTATAGGGGAGGGAGTGGGGTCTATCAACATTTTATGGGTGTGATTTGCTTTGCAATCCAACATGAAATCATAAAATCATTTGCAAAGATACATATACATATACAATAAAATAGTATTTAATCAATAGCACTGTTTACCCTTTTCTCAGATTTAGACATGACAGATCTTTGTTTTTCTTTATCCTTTTTCTTTAGACGTTCAGCAAATTTGTCCCTCTCATCCAGATCTTTCAGTCTGTCTTTCTCCATTTCTTCCTCTGAATCCTCATCTGTTTCATCTCTATCATCATCTTTATCCAAGCTTTCAATTAACATTGCAATCGTGTAAATTATTTGCATCAAAATAACATGAATGCCTGCAAGTTTAAATATAGCATTTCCAAAGTATAAATCTTGCCGTAAGAAATAAGCTTGATACATGCACCATAACAAGATTGGAAAGAAGGCCTAAAATGTTGAACATTTCAATTCCAATGGCCAGAATTATACTGAACATGAACAAACTTTTAAAAAAATGATCTTAAACTATAAGTCAATCAAATTCTCATCTGCAAGCATGGCTGGAATACTGAGAGAGAGCTTTGTTGAAAGCTAGTCAACTCAATATGATGGTCATCATTACTGATATAAAGACCATCAACCAGCTCCATATACCTGTATTTTATTGCTTCTAAATGCCTGCTATCTACTGAATGTTGGTCCAAGGGCCATAACTTGATTGAAAGTGAATAATTTAGTGCATTTTACTCAAACATAAGTTAAAACAAAAGATATACAGGATGCTGATTCAAACAAAACTCAAATTAATGAAAAATTCATCAAAATAAATCCCTTATCATTGTCACCTTCATGCATGCAAGCTTGCACATCAAAGTCATTAAAACTGTTCTGATATAAAGACACAAAAAAGAAAAAATTAAAAGATATGGCCTGGGTTTTTTTCCAAGCAGAGCATAAAAACAAAATTTATGACATACTTTTCTTCCTCACTGCTGCTTTCAGATGAAGATTCCTGCTTTTTCCTGTACTGTTTCTTATTATCAGATTTGGATTTCTATAAATATAAAGAATTTGAAAAGGAATACTGTATTAGCCTCAAGTGAATTCAGTACAAGAATTTCAACTTAATCTTTGTGAAACATTATGCATATATGTATTGGACAGGAGGCTTGTGTGTGAGATTTGACAGGCCTTTACCTTTGATGGAACAGCGTAATTTTCATCCTCACTGTCACTGTCAAGAAGCCGATAGCTGCTGTTTTTCTTTTGTATTTCCAGTGCTTGTCTTTCTAGAATGCGAGAACTTTTCTCTGCAACAACTTTTTGGGGCAACTGTAAACAAAAATATATATTTTACAATTTTTAAACAACTGTTCTTCACAAGACCATTTCAACTTTCTTTCATTTCATTATTTATATATAAAGATACACTGAAACTCATTTTGTCAGAGCTAGGTTTAAACTGATTCGCAGATAAAGCAAAGATTTATGCTACTTCTCACAACATTCTTAAGAATTCCTATATTTTGAATGTCAGACAACTTGGTCCAACATTACCTTGGCCTTGACAGGTCAGCCCAAGTTAAGACACCTCGTCCGACTCAATCACAATTTTACTTATTTTTTAGAATGTATTATGGCTTCATTGAAACACTGATTACATTAATTAATACTGCTATTTCAAACAACCATGTGTACGTAAAAAATTCCTGAATGAATTTTTTATTCAAACTAAATTGATTTAAGGTTCTTTGACTGACCAATTCAATAATAAATTGAGTACATCGATACGATGATAATTGAATTACATATGTCTCTCTGTTGATTAAAAATATCCTAATGCTATAACAGGCATATTTTTATATAAAAAACTTGAGACAGTTATACATTTATCAATATACATGTAGGCCTATATGTAATGTTAATATTAACATTAGAACCGTTTTAACAAGAGCTTGGACTTTGGGTAGTACGTGACAAACTCCGATTTGATGAAGGCGGGGTCTACTCGTTGTTTACTGTCCAGTCATTGGCTAATAGATATGAATACATTGAACGCAGTGACACTCGTCCGACCTCATCCAGGGATGTATATTTCGCTGAAACAGCGTCAATTTCACACAGCAGAGCAGATCTTGGCAAACAACTTTCCGGTTTTGACAGTCTATGAATATTAATGAGCTTCTCTTAGCGAATTAGAAGAAAGGAGGTCAATATTTGAAAGCTTGTTTTGATGAGTAAACTAGATAGTAACATCCCACCGAAAGTCCAAGCTCTTGTTAAAACGGTTCTATATCATGGCTCTGACAACACTTTTCAACTTACACATGCAATGGAAGACCTACTCTTTACTTTAAATCAAAGATCTGTTCTAGTTGTATGCATATATTTGTATTAATTTATATACTAACATATATTTAAAATAAATATAAAATTTGGGTGGTGGGGGGTGGAGGCTGAAGTGTCAATCATATGTGTTGGCCAAGCGAGTTTAATTTGAGACAAGATGTCTTTGGCTTTAAACATCTGTATGCCTACATTTTGAACAGGAATGTAGTATTTTTCTAGACAAGACCTTTTTGGATAATTTAATGAGATTATGAAATGTTTGATACAGCGTGATATATTTGTATGGTAATAATGAGTTGGGTAAGAGACACAACACAGTTACTTTTTTAATCGATTAATATACGGTAAGTATTTTATCAAAGTGAATTAATTTCATACAATGGAATGAAAAAGAAGACTTTAGCTAAGACATAATCATTTTGTAAAAATGAAGCCTAATCATAATAGACTGAGCCCCTTTCTAAAAAAATGATCAAACAAAACAGGTGCTGAAGTTTAACTGAAATGAGAATCGCAGAATTAGTTTTGGTAAAACATCAAGCATAAAAAACTACAAAGAGTAATAGAGTATGTACACTCGTAAAATGGGTACAATCATATAACAGTCAACAAGCTGATTTTAATAGAGTCAATTTACAACTGATCGAAATCTCGCGAAATATCGCGCTCCCTATTGTAAAGTATTCCCAGTTTAAATCAGTATATCTTTCTAATAAACAAATATATCGAAATATAAACAGCTAAATCCTATTACCAAAACATTCAAAATATTATATTTTTATGAGTTTATGTCTTATAAACAATATTAAAAGAGGAGTTTTAGGAGGCAGTTGACAACCCGTCGTCTGAGATTTCGCTGATGTGTTATAGCTGGCCTATATATTTTCTATATATAAATTTTATTTTTTGTTTCAGAAACGTCTAAATCCTATGCACATTTTTCATAAAAACAATATACTTTTGGTTTAAGATCAATATATCTATTTACTAAAATGTAGTTCTCAAAGTAAGGTTGGTCCCGTAACATTTTTCAACAACAAAATATGCTAATGGCGGAGTTGCCAATCTCTGTTATTTATGTCTCTGGTGGGATGTAACAATCTAGTTTGCTCATCAAAACAAGCTGTCAAATATTTGAGAACCTTCTTTATGATTTGCTAAAATAAGTTAATGAATCATTGATTGTCGAAATCAGAACGCTTTTTCCTTTCAAATCTCAAGTTGTTTATATTTCACACACAACTTTTCAAGTTATTAAAAGAAGGCTTACAAGATGTGTCGAGATCATACAAACAATTTGAAAACAATCTCTCTCAAGAATTAGTTCAATACACTCAAATTCTATGATATCGCAGGTTCTTTGGTAAAATAGTGTGTAAATATATTGTAGTACATTAACCAGATAGTCTTCAAAACTTTATGCTTAAACTTAATTTAGCTATATGTACACACGGTTGGCTGTTCGTTCGCCCTAAAATGTGTTGGCCCTTGACGCCGTTCGCCTTAGTTTCCGTTCGCTCTAGGTCCGTTCGCCCTTGAGGCTATTCGCCTTAGGTCTGTTCGCCTTATTTTTATATATGATTAATGTATTTATATATTTTTGTATTCTGATCAATCTAAACACTATGAAGAGATTAATTATTGAAAACAATACCACCCTTCCCTTTTTTACATAATAATCACCAATTGACTGATGGTGAAATGATATCGATACGAAAACTTTTGAATTGATTTATTTAATTTTTTTAATGTTACTACATTTTATATTCTTCTGTTATTTTTTTTTAATAATTATTTTAAATTTCACCTCATAATATTACCATATTATAATTATGAAATCTCCGTTTATATCTCATTTAAGAGATTAAAGGATTGTGTTATGTAAATTCTTCAAAGATAGAATAGGTGATAATCAACTGCTTAGCTTCTGAATGAGCCAATTAAAGTCTCAATGTCTTTTATTGTTAAAAAAAAAAACATCAAGCAAATCATTATAAAAACAACAAGACAGTTATCGACAACTTACGGCAATAAAATCTTACAATTATACCAATTACGTCTTTGTTGATGACGGAAAAACATAGAATATACAAATAATTTATAAAAGTTAAACAAGTTTTAAGTTAAAATTAAATAACTTATGATGTGGTTCATTAAAAAACAAGGCGCGAACGAGGTTTAGGGCAAACGATTATTAGGGCGAACGATAATTAGAGCAAACGGACCTAGGGTGAACGGACTCAGGCGAACAGGTAGATAGGGCGAACGAACCCGATACCTGTACACACATTGCTTGACGGGTTCTTATGCTTATTGTGACCTGATCGTAACTTTAAGATTAAAATTATTATTTGATCTTCATTAGACTATTTTATTAAATCAGAACCAAATACCTTTTGCCACAACTCATGTGCAAAATTCAACATGTTGGTGTCGATTTCCACTGTTCCAGTTTCGCGAATTTTGTCGATAAAATCATTGGGATCAGTTGCCTTTTTCGCCAAACCAAGAAGATATTGGGAAATATATTTGTCTGATATCCCCAATATATCATGGAGTTTATCATTAACCCATGTTTCTAACATGGATGCCATACTCTTTCTATAATCGTAACTAATTTAAACTATAATCATGTAAAGTCCAAAATATTCTGCTTCGTATTTCATGGGAGCCGCCATGTTAGAATTAATAGAACGTTTCGATGACGTATTTCACAAATTATCATGAACGCACCTTTCTAGTCTAACTGACTATTTTAAATCTTGTTTGATTTAAATTAATTCCTAATGAACTAAGTCTATACAAGATTTGTTTAATTCTGGTTTCTTTTCTTAACTCCACATTTTTAAGTAATCGAATAGGAAAAAGAACGACGTGTCAAATTTAACCCTCTCGCACGCAACGTGCTCTCCGACTTCATGTTGCAGACGCAATATTAGCGACAATAACACGATTGAATGACAAGTAAGTATATTTTACTGGTGTTGTTATGATCTGGTTCTGTTTTTTAAATTCAGAAAAATATTCTTAAAATTCTTCTAAAGTGAAACCACTTTAATTGCGTATTTGTTTTTAGTGCGCGCAACAACAGCTGTTCAAATTTTAAAAGTAACAGTGTTTGGCAGCTATGTTATTTAATAATTTGTATCTTTTTATGTATGGTAGCATATAAACAGTTTGACTTCACATATCTATGTATGAAAAATATTATGACCAATCATTGCTATTATCATGTTAACCTCCAGTGATGAAAAATAGGTAGATTTTGAACCGAAAAGCGGTAGCATCGCGCGCGGCCTTTTTCGCGTTTATTTTAAAGCACAGATTTTTATGTACTATATATGTAGTAAGGGTTTCTTATTAGTAATTAATAATATCAACTAAAATATAAAAGACTTGAAATTTAGTGATATCAACACAAGCAATAAAAATGTATGCATGCATTTACCATTATATTGATTACCGGTAAGTTATTTTTTTTTAGGAAAAATATTTGAGTGCAGAGACTTTAACAATTGCCTTTGTTCTGAAAATAGGTTAAGTTGCCAAAATTTAACATATAAGAGAAGTAAGAACTAGTAGGAAATCGTATATTCTTTTTCAATATCAAAACGATGTTTATAAACATGCTTATTACAAATCATGCAGCTTTCAATAAACTGCAAGTCAAGTTTATTGTTATTGCCAAGTTAAAAGATATATTCAGTTATTGTTAAAGCCACGTGTGGAATTGCAAAGCTTCTTTTTCCTTTGCAAGGATAATATCGACATGTTTTGTAACTAATGTAATCACGGGAAGTGGCTTCTTTCATCGTTCAATGTAAAACACATGCTTGATAACTTGTCATTCAAGCGACCTAATAAAGCGTTTGTGTGCCTCCGATTCAAAGTCACGCGCTAATTTCAAACCCGACGAGATTTTTTTTTACCACAATGGCTTCCAAAATGGCTATCTATCAAAACAAGGAACGTATTTTGAAGAAAAATGGTAGATTTTTTAATAAAAGCGGTAGGCGGAAGACAGAGCTAAAAAGCGGTAGACTTTCGCGTTAATCGATAGAGTTAACTTGTATGGATCATCCCTCTTTACAGTAAAAAATCATTCCTGTGAATGCGAAATTTTTATGATGTATTTCAAATAAATGAAAAGTCCCAATAAAATAAAATAAAAATCCAGGTAAAAAAATTAATATAAAGCAATTTAATTTTTAAGACTGTCAGACCACAGGCACCTGACGTTATATATTTTTCTCATAATAAAAAAAAATACCCTATATCTAATAATACACAAGGTACCCATCCCCGCCATCTTGGATTTATTTCACACTGTCACATCAGCTGGAAGTTTTGCTTGAAACTCATCGGTAAAATTATTTTGCGATCCTCTCCGTCTCCCGATCGGTCATTCAACATCTAAGCTTACAGTCAATTCAATCAAAACGGTGCATTACACCTGACATTAATAAAAATCACCCCTCGATCTGCATCTACTGCCTTGGATTTGCGATAAATGTCTAAAGGGTGGACGGAAGTTGTCACCTATATGTAAATGAGATTTCCCTGCACCGTGTATTTGTTTCAATATTTCAAAATATATGCATTTATAAACATGTTTATATAAACTTTCTGTAACAAAAGTTATAATTGACTGTTTATAGTATCCCTTTTCTTAGTTTTAACTTGTATGTTGATCGAATTCAAAATTAACGCCTTTTGAATATTCGTATCAGTGCTATATTTGGAAGGGATTACCCAAAGTATGACGCAATTTATGTCAACTTCCGTCCACCCTTTAGCCTTTTGTCGCATATCTAAGGCAGTAGATGCAGATTGAGGGGTGATTTTTATTAATTACAAGTGTAATCCACCGTTTTGGTTGAATTGGTTGTAAGCTTAGATGTTGAATGACCGATCTGGAGACGGAGAGGATCGCAAAATAATTTTACCGATGAGTTTCAAGCAAAACTTCCAGCTGATGTGACAGTGTGAAATAAATCCAAGATGGCGGGGATGGGTACCTTGTGTATTATTAGATAGAGGGTATTTATTTTTATTATGAGAAAAATATATAACGTCAGGTGCCTGTGTGTCAGACCTATTTGGCCTAAAATACCAGTGCATGCACCATTGCTGCAAAAAAAAAAAATTGGATGAATTTTTTTGCTTCGTGTAATTGTGAGTATTCTTGCATTGAATGCAAATTTTCCCATTGAAAGTATATTTTTTCATCTTATAAAATAAAAATTATCAGAGTTTGTGTTCATTTTGATGACACTGTTCAACCTTGCAAAAGCAATTAAATCACATGCAACAATTATTGGTTGCTTTTGCTTTTATGTTTTGATCTCGCCATGAAAACTACTGAAGGTTGTACCAGCAATAATATTTACACCTATGGTAAACAAATATTTTTCAAAAAATCAAATAGATTTTTGTGTTTTTGAAAGAAAAAAATATTTTTATTGGACTTTTGTTGCTCATATGTAATCTGGGATGCGTTTAACATGAACCTTTATTAAATGCCTGTGGAGAAAAATCAACAAGAATTTAAAGAAGATATAATTATGAAGTACACTTGCAATAGCATCTTTGCTGTTAATTTAAATGATGTACATGCTAGTAAAGCACAAACAGAAATGAAAGAAATTTTAGACTTGTTTGGTAGGCAACATAGGAGTACCATTTGGGCATTTGTCCATCAAATGGGAATGTACGGTAGCCATTAAATGGTGGTTTGACCTGTCAACCATCACCTTTATATTTTGTAGATTTCCTGATGTGATAGTCTCATTGTATAAAACTTTTTATAATGCATGAAGAAATCATTTTGTTTCATTGCAAATAAATAATTTCTATGACTTTGAGAACTGTCTGGGTAATGATGGACAGGTCTGCAGTTAAATTTGACATATTAAAATAATAAATTTATACTCCCAACCCCCATCCCACCCAAATTTTGAGTTTGATATAAATCTTAATTTGATGTAGAAACTTGCAGAGATCAAAACTAAATTCTTAAGAAAAGAGTATGGGTGTGTGTTACTTTATGACTGTCTTAAGAAGTATTGTGTAAGAGACTTACTGGACTTAGAGTAGTCTACCAGAATTATGTATAACAAAAGAAGATACCAGTAAAGCAATTTACTTTTTATCTGAAAACAGTCGTGCAAAAAGCATATTGTTACCATTTGCATAAGGGAAGTATGTTGTAGAGAAGCATACAGTATAATACCAACAAGTCTTTTGTATTCTAATTCCATTATTTCATTGATAAGTGTTTCAAAGTAAAATAAAAAGGCCCTTAGGTTCACATGAGCTGCATTTGCCAACTGACTGGAAAAAAAAGAATCTAAAACAGTTCTTTTGCTCAAAGTATCTTTGATAGCTAAACATTCTAAAAAAAAAATTGAAGGGAAATAATTGCTTATTTGTGAAAAGAGAATGGGCTTCTTTAAAATGCTTCTTGAAATCCAATGAAGACAAAATGGGGAAACTAATTCATAATCTTATTTATAAAAAAAGATTATAAATGTATTCAAATCATGATCCCCAATGGTCAGTTGAATGCTAATCTGGGGATCCAAAGTGTTGGGTTTAAATAAAGCCAAGCAATTCTTAAATAATATTCAAATTTTCTGAAGAAGCAAAAGCTATTGATTGCCAAATAATTAAGGTATGTATATAAATTATTCTGAATGTTTCTTGCACGTTTGATTATAATTTAATAAATATAATACGTTAAAGTCTTAAATAAGTGAGAAAAGCTTTCAGTTTTATATTACTTTTCCTTGATAGCAAAATATAGTACAGTAAAACTTGTTTAGTACGAACACCGATATATAAGCGAAATCTTAGATATGGTGTTGTTTTGTTGAGTCCCCATCAAAATTCTTAACAAATCTTGTAAAATTTCAAGGCTATAACAAATTAACTGACATATCAAACCAATTTTGAGCCCATATACAGGTGAAAAATAACAAAATTTACATCTTTTATAACAACTTGTTTTAATTTGTTAAAAGTTAGCAATACTAATTTGCATAATAATCATTATTTAAATGAATTTATTATCACATGTATTTTTGAATTCCAAATCCGATTATTTTAACTTTTCTAAAAATGTATTTATGAGTTAATGCCTATAATGAAACACAAATGGTGGTCATGTTGAACGAAACATGTACCGGGTATATAATGAATTCGCTATACTTACTGGTATTTTTACCAATTTGCTACGCATTACGGATATAACAAAGTAAATTCTGTGGCCCCTAGGAATTCGCTATTATAACTGAGTTTTACTGTATCGGGGAAACATGTAACAAGGTCTTAATTCTAATACTCCTTTCTTTATACCTGATAAAATCATGACAATTTTTTTTTGCAGTACAACTGATATACCCATATTTATAGATAAAAAGAAAGGTCTTCATTGAAATAGCCATTTACAAGCAATTAAAGTTTGAGAAGGGGATACAGATCTTCTTGTCTATATGTTTTGTCTATCTCTCTCTGGTGAATAACTTTCCTATTAAGAAATATTTGGTCTCAGCTTGTATTGGGCAAAAAAAAAAGGGTTGCTTTCACTTGGAATTGTTTCAGAACCTTTGTCGATGTCATTTGATGTAGGTCAAGGTTGCATAACTATTGAATAAAGTCTCTCTGCACTCACATGTCACCTCACCATTTTTCCCCTTTTGGCTTCGGTCTGTACAAGTCTAAATTAATTAAAACAAAAACAAAACCCTTATTTACTATGTTAATTGGTATTCATTCATCATATCATAAAACCAAGCACAAAGTAAAATACATGTATAACTAACATGGATATAAAAGATGAATGAATGATTAAAAAACTCAACATTTTTACAGTGCATCGATCGCTATCAGAGATAACCTCATTGCCAACAAGCCCGTTAAATATAGTGTAAATTTGATAGCTACCGGTATGTACTTGAACAAGTCAGTTATTTTCAATGTTTATTTTAGATATACATGATATATTCAACATAACATCAAAACGTGTATCATTATTAGAAAACAACAGCAACAATTACAACTTGTAAACAAACCAAGTGATGTTGACTAGTGTGGTATGCAGAGCATGATGTAATATGTATAACAACAGGTCTTACAATGCAATATTTTTTGTACAAATATCTGAGAAAGATGTACAATATTTTTTGTTTTATAAACAGTCACATTTAAGGTAAAGATGTAGTAAATGAAAGGTGCCTACAGGTTAATGAAATTTAAGATATAAATTCTTTTATTGATGCTTCATACGGTAATTATAGATTTGTTTGATCAGGTTTACGGGGTTGAAATTTTTGGTAAACACAATGGAAAATCATGTTTTTAACTTTCAATCTCAATTAAATATGAAAGAATAAATTAACAAATTTTGAAGTTTTGTCTATTTTTGACTAATGAAAGATATCTAGAATGCCTACAGTCTCTTCAAAAACGGAATTAAACAAGCTTTTGGCCTCCTCTTAAATGATGTCAAGTTGAATATAGGTATTGGGATTACTTTTCTCGAGATTTGATATAGAATGTCAAGAAATTGTTTCATTTTCTAAAATTAGTACATGTAATTCCTTTAAAGCCATATTGATCATCAAGCAAATGGCCAGGGTTGTCTCTAAGACCCTGGAGAGGCGGGGAATTCCCCTACCTAAGATGATTTATTACCCACCTATTATTGCATTTTAAACACAATCTAGCTATAAGCTATACCCCAGACCCTCTTCTTCTTTTATATTTCTTCCTTCTACTTCAATTTTTAGAGACAACCCTATTAAATGGTAAGATATGTCTCAAAAAATAAAAGTTTTACTTTACTTAGAGGTTCCACTTTGCGGATAAACGGGCAACAACAAGCCAGATTTATAGTAATCCCTTGTAAATTGATTTTGACTTATTCAGTAGTTAAATCAACAATGTAATGCACCTCTGAGGCCTTCAGGCCCTTTGATTTACTTTATGATAATCAATATTGTTTTGGTCATTCTCTGTTCTGAAAACTGATGTTGTAAACTTAGTTTCCAGGTTGTCCAAAGAGTTACATTGATTTTTGTTGATGTGATTAGTATAGCTGTTGGAAAATCTATTTATTACAATGAGAGAAGTTCTAACTAAGTAATAAATGCAATGGTTGCTTTCTAGTTTTATAAGTTTCTCTAATAAAGCCCATAGAATATGAAGGTTGGTGATGCCTCTTGGTGAAAAACCAAGTTGAAATAATCGGATGAAAAACTCTCCAAAAAACTTCTACCATATTTTAATTGTTTACAGCTAGACATCGGTAGTTGGATGCAGTCAATTCAAAGTTTGCATAAAGCTGCATATGGTTATGTCCCTTTAAAGCCTTTATTTATTATGCTTAATATAAGCAGAACATAAAATTATAAAAGATTCTTATTTTAAATCAACATTTCCTCAAGAAGCTGTTTTGTCTTGTGATAAGATGATCTATGTATTTAAACTGCTTTACTTCAGTGCATTCCTCCTGTGGAGGTAGTAATGGTTTGTATGGACTGCCGATTTAATCTGGCCGATGGATTTAATTTGTTAAGTCACAGAAGTCTGGTTCAAGGTCCCCATGGTAGAGGTTTACATGACTCATGTTTGTTTGGTTTGGAAATTTAGTGAATGAAGACTTGGCATTAGAAGCTAGCAAGAGACCTCATTGCTGACGTGTTATTGATTTTGTATGGATTGTTGGGTGGTGTAACTAATATAGAAAGTCACACTGGAACTATCTATTTATTACATTGAGCAGTTTTCAGTAGCTAGCATTGATTGCCTGTGATTGTGCATTCTCACTGAGACTTCCATCTGCGCATCTTATGGAAGCTGAAGGTAGGTTGTAAAATATTTTTCCAGAATTGGGATCATGTATTTAAATACTTTTCAGAAAAAAGTCTCTGTAAGAAACGTAACTTATTACAATGGGTCGTTGTGTTGTCTGATCAGTGAAGATGAACAGTGAGGATGGGGTTTTTTAAGTCTCTCTTACATATGACTCCAAGCTATTAATGAACACCATAGTCTGTGTACTGTTATAAATGATTGACAACCAAATCTAACTGGCTTGATCCTGTATTGTTTTCAGTGAATAATGTTCATTTAGTCCTATAGGCAATAAGCCAAGACAAGTAAAACAAACATTGGAATTACAAACAACCTAAGAATAACTGATGTATTTTGGGGTAATTTGTTTTGTTTTTTAATTGTATGATAAAAAAATCTCTCTTAAGTAGTAATAAATTAACATTTATTATCTAGAATTTTCCCTCTTCTATTATTTTTGTTATAAAAACAACAGGGAAAAATTATTTGTGGTACATTTATTTCCTTGATGTTACACTATTAAAAGGAAATCCATGAATATATTAATGAAATCATTTTATAAAGTGCATGCAGGCTTGTTTTCATGGAATGTGTCTCTGAAGGAGATCTCGTTAAGGAAACCAATCAATATTCAGTGTATTGGCACACCTACATATGTACAAAAAAAGTACAATGGCACTGGTTAATTCTGTCATAGTCTCTTTTTGCCATTTGGCTGCGCTCCGCTCAGTAAGTTTAAATAAATCCTCTTGACCTTGAAAGTCAGACGCTATTTAAAGAATAATTCTCTTGGATCTTGCTGAAAAATACCAACAGAGTTTACATATGATTACTGGTTTAAGAGTCGCACTGCCGGGCTAAGCTTATGATCATAGCTCTTGTGTTTAATTTAAAAGACACAGATTATCACGGTATGTAATTTGTGAAGCATTCTTAGATGTCACTTTCCCCTTATCAGTATGCGTGTCACCTGTTCACGTGTGAAGCATTGAGTTTAGCAGAATTATAACAACGCCGTTGTGTTAGTGTACCTCATTACTGACAACGTATTACAGTTAGTACTTGGATGCACTATGACTTTGATAATTGGATTCTAGGCAACGTATTCCTACTGATGTTTCAAAGACATTAGATTTCTTAGCCCTTTTGGTAAGATAAGGAAAATTTGAGTATATCGTCATTTTTTAGTTTCGAAAAAAAATTATCAATTGAGGTTGTTAATATTTGGTTACAGTATTTCAGTAATAATTTTTTTTATATTAAGTGCACTTAAATTATTCTAGGTTATTCCTACACTTCTAAATACATGTACATGTATCATATTTTATTATACGTCAAGCTCTTTGTGTACAATTTCTCATGGTGGGATATGCATAATTGTATACATTGTACTGTGTATTCCCAAGTTTACCAGTAAATATTATGTCTATTCTTTGAAAGAAAGTACAATGTGTTCTTTGTTAGTGTTGGCGATCTCTGTTTGGTGGTGGTGGTGATCTAGAGCGTTTTCTTGCCTCTGTTGTGAATTATAGACTGAAGAATAGCCAAACCATTTGTTATTGTTATGGTCAAATGAATGAAATCTTTCATATCTATGGATACACAGCAAAATGTAGCCAGTTGTTTAACCAGCATTGCTGGTATACACAGCATGGGTCTGATATCCATTGATGCAAGGATTTCTGCCTATAGATCTACTCTGAACAGTATGAACTATATCATCAGTTGTATATGTGTTTTATCACAACACCAGAAACCCTTGCAATGTTTGTAATCAACACAAGAGATAAGAACGGGTGTTGTAATGATGCTGATGAGTGCTGATAGTGCCGAGCCACTGATTGAGGTACTGTGCTCACTGTTTATACAAATAATACATGGTAACAGGTAGGCAGTGGCATGCTTATACAGGCAAAGTAGATACTAGTAATTCTATACACACTTGTGATAGATTATGTGATTATATATTTTGTGTTCATGCATATTGAAATTATTCTTTAGAGGTTGAGTAGAGCCTTTTAAAATCCACTGAATGATACTTCCTACAATGGTATCAAATTTCCTTGTTGAAATCATTAGTTTAATTAGTCATGTGCTCATAAAACTTATGATCACATATTGTGAGGTGGGAAATTTAGAACTGTACATTAATTGTATTACATCCCTGCTTTCTAATACCAGATAACATTGATAAGTTGGGAAAGGGGATTTGAATGAGTATTCTAAAACTTTACTTGAATCAAGAGTAAGGATTATTACAGTTTGCTGATGTGAATGACCAGATGTGTTATTGGGTCTCTTTTTGCTCAGGTGCAATGACCTTTGAAGTTAAACTAAATTTGTAGATCATTGACATTTGTTGTCATTTGTTTAATCAAGTTCTGTCTCTGGAGGTTGATGCTTTAAGTTTATTGCCATATTAGCTGTATCACAGTCAGTATAGTTGGAAGAAGCACTAAGATATTGGTTGGGAGTTGATATTTGTAATGCCTAGAAATGGAATGTTAAGAGTATCTGTTTAATTTTTTTTTCCATTTCAATTTCTGTGTGCTTTTAAAGCAGAGACAGAAATTCAATATTTCTAACAAAACAAAACCATTTTATTTTCAGAATTAAGTACAGATACTTTAATAGAGAAGAGATGTGCTGAGCTTTAGCGACCAATTGTCTGGATTATCAGCCTACAGTATGGAGTCGGAATTGATAGAAGACTGTAAAAGAGCTCCATTGAGCTTTGAAAACCCTGGCTATGAGAAAACGTTACTCTTTGGACTCTGTAAACTACGCAAGGAAAAGCAGCTGTGTGATGCTCTTATGGTGGTAGGAGCCCATGAGTACCCTGTCCATAGAGCTGTACTAGCCTCAGCCAGTCCCTTTTTCCTCCACATGTTTGAGAAGAAAGACAAGGAGAAGAGCTTTGTTCTGAAAAATGTGGATGATCATCACAGTTTTGAGTATTTACTAGACTACGCTTATACAGGAAGGTACTGAGAGCTATATCTATTATTCATATGATATTTCTTTTCCTTAATTTAGTTTTCACTTTTATGTTCAAAAGTCTTTGGATTCATGCCAGTTTTTCCTGTGGAAGTATTTCAGAATGTAGAGACTTCTGTGTTGTGAAACCATTATGTATAGATTTTTAATTCAGGTGAATAACAACCCTATTTTATTATGGATCAATAGCATTTCTTTACTTGGCAAAGTTTGACACAAAGCCTTAAAATGGCTGTATAAAGTATATATCAGTGCAGAGATTTGTTATATTTACATAGAAATATCTTGCAGTGTATGGCTATTCCCATGTTTAATACTGTTGTATATTTTAAAAGATCCCTTATTATTTGTTTGACAAGCCAAATTGAACTTAAAAAAGAGCTAACTTTGGATTCTTATAAAGCTTTTGTAAGCATTTGGTATTGCAATGATTTCTTAATCATGATCATTATGAAAATTTACAAAACTCACTGACAAGTAAAATGAACAATAATACCCTGATTGTTATGACAATTTTCATTCTTGTTTAGTAATGGTAAAGTGTAGTTTAAAAAAAAAATTATTAAAAGGCTTACTGTGAAATCATAATTGTTCGTGAGGGACCAATGTTTGTGGCTTTCGTGGGTAAATGTTGCCCACAAATTTACATCCCCAGGAACATATATACAAACATTTGTTTAATATCAACCGCAACTTCTCGGGTCTTTCTGGCAGGCCCAGAAAAACACCTTGAATGTATTACAAAGGCGTCCATGACCCCCCCCCCTTTTTTTTAATTTTTATATAACTTGATATAAATACAACACTTTTTACGATCTGTTGAGATGTGAGCAAGACTTCATTAAAGTCAATGTTATACCCTAAAATATAACACAGAAGCGACATTCAAGGCTGTCTAGACGATACTTATTTTTATGGGAAGTGACTCCATTTTGTATAAAATTCTAAATCCGGTAAATACATCTGAGTTGTTTTTCTGAGCTCTGTCAGAAAGGCCAGAGAAGTTGCGATTGGTTTTATATTTATTAAAATTATTCGGATCTTGCTACCAACGAAGTGACATCCCCACGAACTAAGAAAAATTTGGCTATACCCACGAACATTGACCCCTATGAAAAAAAATGATTCCAGAGTAGATGAGAACTACATGTATTTCATTATATGCTTCAAAGAAAATATCACTCTTTCCTCTCAACTTATATTTTTAAAAATTCTTAATATTTGTTGTGAATTGTGACAAATCATCGCTTGATTTCATCATTATTTGTTTTTAAAATCCTATTAGTGAGGGTTTCATTGTTTGGTTGAGGCACAAAAAAGTGGGAAACATGAAACAAAAATTTAATGGTCATACTATTGTCTGGAACTTTGTGTATTCTAAACATTTTAAGTTTACTTTGTTCTCAGAAAATAATGACCATGAATAAATTGAATATTAACAGATATAAATTTATGATTTTACTGGTAAATAGTTTATGTAATGTTATTGTTGTAGACTTCAGATCCCAGAGGAGCATGTTAAACCAGTTTATAGAATGGCCACTCTCCTGAAACTCAGCGATGCCGCAAACGCATGTTGCAGTTTCCTGACAGCAAGCCTGACCAGTGATAACTGCTTAGGTACATGGTCTCCCACCCCTGGGCAGACTTTTCACCCTCTCTACCTTCCACCTTTCAAGTATCACCCATGGGTTCCATGCATAGCCATGGGGATATGGGTCTTGTTGCTTGGTATCCAGTGTTGTTCAGTGGAGTAGTTTTGTGTGATTTGACAGAATATTGTCCTCTCTAGGAATCTTAACTGAGGGATTTCATGAACATAAAAGAGAGTAAAAATCTGGTAAGGACCATTCCAAACAAAAAATAGAACTCATAATATTTTTAAGTGCTCACTTTTTTAATTTCATTTCAAGTACAAGTAGACTATCAGAGCTTAGTAGGACTCGAGGCAAATGTACAATTTGTCAGAATGACGGTAAGATTGATAATTTACAAGAAGTCCATTGACAATCTAGAGAATTCATTACAATAATATTGCTCTAATTTTCACTATTGATTGTGGAATCCCTCTTTTGTTGAATAACTGTGCATCTGGAATTAACATGTGCTTGGTGATTATTGTGTCTGATTAGGCCAAGTTCTCGGGCCAGTTTTAATCATGATGAAATAATTGTTGTAGACAACATTTGCATTTTGACAAAATTGTTTTTTGAAAGAAACCAGATGCACAGAATTACTTGTGATTATCTTGACTGCTGCCAGATCTTTTTTACAGATATCATTTTGTATCACAATGCAGGGAATATGTAAGCTTTGATCAGTATGACATTGCTTAAATTAATAAATATTGTTAATTTCTTGGAGTTTAGAAAACACTCTCATTTCTTTGTATTGAAATATATGGGGTTAAATTTATGTGGGAATTTGAGAAATTTTATTAATGTAGGTAGAGGAGGGATATTTTTTCATTGTGTTGTAATTGTCACTTTTCAGGTATAAGGATGTTTGCTGAAGATGAGACGCTTAGACAGACGATTGATAACTTCATTCAAAACAACATCAAGGCAGTTACTGAAAGCAAGAAATTCTATGGCTTACCCCAAATACCAGTTGAAATAACAGGTACATGTACATTGTTTGAAGGAGACAAATTTAAGTTGCTTCTTGGTAATGACAATTTCATGACATTGCTTGAAACTTCATGGCATGTTATTATTGGGATGATTTGATTCTCAATAAAGGATTTATCCGAACAGTTTATATGAACTTACAAATAACATACATTATCCATACATTTTATATTCGACCATAAATGTATTTTGTCAAACCTTGTTTTCTTGAATGTAACCAAGGCCAAGAAAAAAATAAATGTCACAAAAATTTGAGATACAAAGGTTAAAATCTTGGACGTGAAGAGAGAAATGTATGTCTACCAAAGTGTTTTAGTTAGAAATGAATTGGCTATAAGATTATGACAATAGTGATGGTTGCTTTTTAGGGGCTGATCAAGATCTATTAGAATCTAGTAACGAAAAACACATGTTTGAGTTAGTTCTGGCTTGGGCTAGGGAAAATGTTGACCCAAAGAAGCCAAGAATTGAAGATTTAACAGAACAGGTAATTATATAAGGTCTGATACTTAATACCTTGATACAGTACTAGGGAATAAACTATAGTTTCTGATACAATTGAATAAAATTTTAATGATGGAATTTAAATTTCATTTTAAAGGGTCATTAACAATATTTGAAGTATTTACCTTTCCATTGTCATAGTATTTAATTAATTAACATGTATTCATGCGCTTGCAAGTTTCAAAATTGTTATGGTAAATGCTGAACTGTTAATACTTGATGTCATACATGTAGTTGAATTCATGAGTTGATGTAAATCATTCATATCTGTTTCAATATCTGGCTAGAATAAGTTTCTATTACCGGTACATTAAATTTGGCTCACCTTGCTTGAATTTGCAAACTGCAGTAATTTTTCTTAGGTCAACCTTGTAATACAATGTAATAATTGTTTTTATTTCTGCATTTATTTAGTACATTGAAGGTTAGATTTCTTGATTGAAGTACAACTAGTGTACATGAGAGTTTATCATCAAGTCACTGTCGAAAAAAAAACCCACCGACAACAAAAGGAACTTTGTACGTGTTTGTTTTGCAGATTAATGTATTGAATTTGAATACAGACAACAGTTTAACAGATTTCAAAGATGTCAGCGATGAGGTGGTCAAAGACCAGGATGGTATTGTGCAGGATTACAAAAAGAGCATGAAAAAGGTAAAAGAAGTTACATTTGATTGTAAGGAAATCCAACCACATTGGATCGTGATTTTATGCCTTGAATAGTATGTACATACACAGACACTTTAAGAGGAGTCTTTAAAATCAAATGAATTGAAGGTTCATGTAGAGATTGAGTTTTGAACTTCTGATTTTGATTTATGATGTACATGTAGGTGCATTACTACAGAGATGATGGCTGCTATTGCATCCTGCACACTGCATGTCTACTTAACAGTATGAAGTATGGGAATTTCCAACCTGGGTGGTTGTAGAGCAAAATGTTAATCTTGGTTTCTTTGGTGCTGACAGGGGCTTAAAAACTATGTTCTCCTCCCCTTTCTGATTTTTAACACAGTCAGAATCTTTACTATAGACAATCACCTTATCTTAATTCTCTTTCTGTTTATACACGTATTTGTGAAAATTTGCTAAATATATTTATAGATGAATATTCCTAAACCAAAGGATGGAACAGAAAAACACATAACTGGCAGCATTGGACAGGTCAGGAAATTCAGTATCAACCCTACTGGACCTGTATCCAGAAAGGAATGGAGCATCATTGCTACTCATCAAATAAAAGGTGAATCCACAAGTTATAATTGAGACACCGTATACTCAAATGTTTATGAATTGTATGTCAGGTAGAGAAGTAGACAAAATCTGAATAATTTTTAATATTTTGTAACACCTGGTTTTTATTTCTATTTTATTACACATATTTTTAGATAAATCGTGTATGGCTCTTGCTATGTTGAACGGTGTGATGGCAGCTATTTCTATCCACTATCGAGCTCCGACCACTCCCAATGGCACTACCACTCCAGATGAACCGGACTCACCCCCCAACAGCAAAGTGACTCCCACCAAGTTCTTTGACAGCAAGTCTTCTCTCACTCCATTGGCAGGGATGAGTACAGCACGCTGTGCTTTTGGATTGGAGGTCTTAGATGGGCAGCTAGTAGCATGTGGTTAGTAGTTAACTAACGACAGATACTGAAGTTTTATTATTCCCTTTTTTCATGAACGGAAAGTATTTTAGTTATCAAATGAGAAGACTTCGTTAATTATGAAGTTGAAAACTTAATCCATTAATTTAAAGGGGCATGGTCACGATTTTGGTCAAACTCTATTTTTCTATTTTTATTGTTTTGATGCTTTAGGAGTGCATTTCAAATGATTAAATGAAATTTAAGAGTCATTCGTTGAGTTATAAGCAAGATACAGGGTTCGCAATTCTTTGTCATGTAAACAAGGCTCGTGCCCTGTTTTTGTTTACATAGGTTCAATATACCAGTAAAAAATCTTTTTCAAGCTGGTTTGTCTATCTTCTTATTCATTTTAAGCATAAATAAACAGTTCCTAATGTTTAACACATTCATTTTAGGTCTAAAACTGGAATTTTCACTTCAACATTCAAAATGTAAACAAAGGCTTTGTTTACATAGTAAAGAATTGTAAGCTCTGTAACTCCCTTATAACTCAACGAATGATTTTGGTTGCCTATTTAAAATGCTTCACTGAAGCATTGTAAACATTAATATCGTAAAAAATTATTTTTGACCAAAATCGTGACCATGCCCCTTTAAATAAAATGCTATGTACATTAAGGGACAACAATACTTGGAAATAAAAACATGTTTAAATATATATTGATAAATGTTTTAATGCATCCATAAATATTTATATTACATGTAAGACTATTCAGTGGAGTTTGTAATATATTTGCAACAGGTGGATATGACCGATCTGAATGTCTTAAAACATCCGAGATGTTTGATTCAAATAGAAACAAGTGGATTCCACTGGCAGACATGGGAGTCCAGCGAGGACGTTTTAATGTGGCCTCCGTTGGAGGTTTTATATATGCAGTAGGTGGATCTGATGGATTTAGGGAGCAGAGAGATTTGGAATGTTATGACCCAAACCAAAAAATGTGGATCACTCGTGGAGAAGCTCGAAATGCCAAAGTGTCTCAAGGTATTTTGAACCAGATGTGAATTTAGATATTTGAATGAGATTATTTTGTGATGTACTTTCTTTGCAGTATAGCTTTATACTACAACCTCACAGATTGCATAAATAATGCTCATTGAAATTGTGCCTGCACTGTATACCTGTTAACCCTTTTGTATCTTGTTAGACACTCTCTTTTTATGACATAAAATTTTTTAAGATTGCCCCTTGTTTGGCATTTTGTCAAAATCAGATAGTTTGTATTTTTTTACCATGTTTGATTTTAGGCTTGGCATCACTTGATGAAAAACTGTACTGTATTGGAGGATGTCTGGGACAAAAGAGTTCCAATGAGTGTCATGTGTATGACCCGAAAACTAATGAGTGGGAAACCATAGCTCCATTGAATACAGGTTTTTGTCCTTATAGTTTACATTGCTATTAAGCTCATTTTTTAAGGATAGGATTGAGTACCGAAACAGAAATATTTGTCTGTAAAATGAAATCACTGTTTTCAATTCCTAGGCATTAGATTTAAAGTCAAGAAAGATGAATCATTGAATCAAATGGATGTACATGCATTTAAATTTCAACAACTGGGCGCTTTACAGTTTGTTTTTCCCCCTTGTTTCTAGCAAGATATCAGGCAGCTGTTTGCACTTACATGGGCCGAATCTATGTGATTGGTGGCACTGATTCGTGGATCTGCCTCAACACTGTGGAAATCTACGATCCAGAACTGAAGAAGTGGCATTATGGACCCCAGCTGAATGTAGCACGTCGTGGGGCAGGTTGTGATGTCTTCAATGGTAAGAATATCACATTCCTCATAACATTTTATTTGACGTGAGAGTTTAAATCGTCATATTTTGCCTACATTTAAAATGTATATATAGATAAACAAAGAAAAACTAGAAAACAGTTGTTTCTGTACTTGTACTTATAGAATGTTTTTATTGTTAGGTGTAAAAATATACTTCAATGAGATCAATTTTGTCAGGAGACATAATCAACTTAATTTTTTTTATATCAAGATACTTTTATATATTAGCGGTAACATTTCTCATTTGTACTATGCGACAGGCACCGTGTACCTGACTGGTGGAAGTGATGGTTCCCAGTCCCTGAAGTCCACCGAGATCCTGACCCCAGACAGGGGCTGGGTGATGGGCCCCTCCCTTAGTATTCCCAGGGCCAATGTGGGGGTGGTCACCTGTGGTAATCGCTTTTTTGCTGTGGGAGGTTTCAGTGGCAAGAAGTTCTTGGACAGCATGGAGTTTCTTTCTGATATTCATGAGGAATGGTGCTGCTATCTCCCAGTGGAGAATTCAGTCATTGCTGAAAAAATGGCAAAACGAAACTCAGGGACATGTTTACAGAATTTGGATCAAAATGAAAACTGCGAGAAGACCTCTACCATCATTCCCCAGGAAGGCGTAAATGGTCTTTAGTCAGACTTGTATTTTTCTATCATACTGAGGCTTTCTACTTAAGAATCTGAAAGAGAAGAATGAAATGTGTACAAATTATATTTATATATCATTTTTAAGCCTATAGAAAGAGATGCATTTAAAAATGTTGCCAATTTTTGGGGAAGAGTAGGTTGAAATTGTTGGTTAGAAATAAATGATCATACATGTATATATATTTAGATTTACATTATTGTAAACCATTTGTTATTCACAGATGCACTTTGGAATGGCCATTTATATATTAGGCAGTTTTTCATTTGAACTTTGTTGTTGCTTGTGAATAAAACTTGGTTTGCAGTAATTTGATAAAATATCTGTGTTTACAGATGTTTGAGTTATGTACAATTGTACATGAAATATATGAAAATAAAGGTAAGTGAAAAGAAAATGTATTTTATACTTGTAAATGTAATTAAAGAATTAAACCAAGCTATAAATGTGATATACATGTATACCATAAAACTTTCTTACCTAGTACATGCATACGATTTAAAAGAATTATCTTTTAAAATACTATCAGTAAAATCATCCTTGCAACTCCTATTGAGTTTAATCTTGAATAAAACTGTTTTTATTTCACAGTTTTGAAACCTTGAACACAAGTACCAAACCAATTTTTGTTCCCATGGTGGTTGTTTCTTTATAATTGTGATGTTTACTGATTTGTAATGTTGCAATATCAGGGATTTATTTCATGTGTAATCTGTGTATTTAAGGATTTTGATTTGAAGCGAGATTCCAATGGAGATTTTATTCATATTGTTGTAGGCTTTGATTATGCTCAGATTCTTGTATATCATTAGAAGGGACTCCCATTACATGTATGTCTAAACTGTTTCGTAATTTTTCCTGGAACATGTTGAAATCATTTTCTGACTGTTAGTAATTTCTTCCCAGATTTGGTATTATCTACAAGTAAAACTACATCTGTTTGATCCTGTCATTTAGAGATTAATAAACTGCTTTAATAATTTACATGTATATAGTATTTAAATATTTTTAAACTTTGTGGTGGGATTTGATCCTATAACTGTTTTGCTATTGCCCAACGAGTGAAAAAAAAACTTCGGTATGTAATTTTTGTGCAAGTGACTAGGGTGCTTCTAAATTGGTTTTAAAGTTTTAGATGCAAGTGGTTTTTCTTCACATTCAATACTAGTTGCAACTGTTTGAAATATATTAAAGATAATTGAGATTGATTTCTGATGTTAGGTATTTGATGATTGGTATGCTTCCTACATGATGTATGTATATGTCCTTTCTTCCTGTATAGTTTTTTAATTGCATGGCATCCATAATGGCCTACAGATCTGCTTTCATCGTTTCATATACATTTAGAAAATAGAAATCAAAAGAACAATTTATAATCTCTCTATCCTCATCTTTTTGTCTATATTATATACATGAATTAATATCTTGGTTTTTTGTATTAATTTCTTTTTTTTTCCTCAAGAATTTTTTTCTGATTTACACAAATTTCATTCCTGAAAAAGATTTATCAGTATGAATCAAAATGTAGAATAAAATATCCGATTTCAAGCATTGTGTTGTGGTTTTTACTTTGAGATACTTACATTGTAGTACACAGTTTTAAGCTCCTTTGAATACACACATGTAGAGTGTTCCGATACAAATAAGGAATGTTTTTGTCTATGTACAGAAAACATCTGTGTAAATACGTGTAGAGTGTTCTTGTACAAAGAAGGAGTGTTTTTGTCTATGTACAGTAAAATACATTTATTGAAGTGTATATATGTGTAATTTGTGCTATGTGACTGAAGAAAACTAAAATCTATTCAAATTAATTTCTAAGGGTGAAAAAATCTAATTCTCCTCACATCTGTAGCGATTTGATTTTGTCCAAGGGTAACTGATGTGCTTGGTGTATGAACTGTTTAGCCAGTGAAAGTTTTTGTTAAAAATATTCTGAAGAAGCAAACTAGAAATAGCAGTTTTAGAAAGAGCTTGTACTTTGGGCAGTACGTGTCAAACTCCAGTTCGATGAAGGCGGGGTCTACTCTAAATAGCTGATATCAAAATCGTTAAAAAGGCCAGAAAAACATCAGATATTTCGGACTAGGTCTACTCATGGTTAACTGTCCAGTCATTGCCTAATAGATATCAGTAGATTGAACGCAACGACAATTGCCCGATTTATCTTGGGTTATATCATCGTCGGAAACCCACGGTTAATTACGACGCGTAATTAACCACGGGTTTCCGACGATGGGGTTATATATTTCAGTTGAAACAGCGTCAGTTTCACACATATAGAGGTCTTCTTTGAAAAAAAAAAACAATTTCTGATTTCGACAGTCTGAATATTGATGAGCTTTACTAAGAGAATCAGAAAGAAGGCGCCGAAAAGGATGACTGCACTTAAGACATGCGATATTTGCGAGAAAATAAGCTTTTACATGTAAAAGAAGATGTTTTCTTTCAATTGCAGAAATGGTCAACATCTTAACTGCAACTTCACGTAATTGCGTTAAATAAAAGTATGTTGTTAACAAGTACGAATTAATTTTTATAGGCGGGGGTCATCACGATTTCTTGAATCTCCATACAATAATGAGGACGCTCACTTTTATTCTGACTTCGGACATAGTCAGCGCATGTTTGTCTATTGTTTTCCGTTTAACAGTAGTTGTATATTTGCATTATCAAAGTTATGTCAAAGGGAGATTAATAGACAAACATGCGCTCATGGTTTAAATGAGAAAAAAACTGCTTCTTGTTACTTTCACTTTGCCTGTTGTAACCGAGGGTTGATGCAAGTTGAATATTATAATTCACCACGTGATTTCTCACCTCAGGTAACTTTGTGAATACAAAATTCTATCACGTGACGTGTAAGGTAGCATGTTATGTGCTAACTAGAACAATGTTTTCGAACACGTTAAGTTGTCAAGCATTGATTTAAAGTCTTCTGTACTTACATGGGCGTGCTCTAATTGTTGTAACCATAGTAAATAGCATACATGTACTTGTACCATATAGAATAGATATAGGGTTATGGTGAAAAAGTGATCACATAAAATTTTTACACATGGCATTGTTATTCATGCTAGTCTAATTTTAGTATCATTCTGATAATGTCAGCTCCACCTCTCATGCATATTAATATCAATCTTATGTTTGATCAAGGGCAGATAAGCAAAATTTTTCCTTAATTTTTTTCGAAAGTTGTAAGGTGAAAAACATAGAATGAGCTTATTGTATCACAGTCTAAAATCTTAATTTATGTTGGAAATTGACTAGACTCTTTAAAAAATTTAACAAAAGTGATATTAGGTTAAGAAATAAACGCAACAGAAGCGACCGAAAAGGGCCCAAAACCCGGCGCTAAGTGCAGTCATCCTTTGACAGCTTGTTTTGATGAGCAAACTATAGATAGTTCCATCCCATCGAAGTCCCAGCTCTTTTTGTCCATGTGGCATAGATGCCACACCTTATGGCACATTCATTTTAAAATAAACGTATTTTCACGCAGATCTTATTTAAAAGTACACTAGAAATGTAGCAGAGGGAATGAGAAAAAATGTGAAACTGCGAACTTTTTAATGAATTTTGTTGAAAATCATGAACGAATATGTATTATATATACTACATTGTAGTATTAGTATATTTAATACATTGCTGTTGAAAATATCTAAAGCAGTTAATTTGAACTAAGGTAAAACAATGAATTATTAACTGAACTAAATTTTATTAGGGTCACTGTTAAGGTCAATGTCAGAAAATGATGACATAACTGAAATGTAAGAGAGGTCAAGGTCATAGAGAAGGTCTTCTTCATTTTTTTTTTTAATTTTTTCGTTTAGTAATATGCATTTGCTTCTTTACTTCTGATGAAATATCGTAAACGATGTCTATAAAAGTGATCTAATGACGAAATAAGTTATAGTTATCTATATGTAGAAAAAGAAAAATTTAAAAAAAATACAACATTAAAATTGTTTATACTAATAGGTACCGGTATTTTTTTAGCAATCTTTTTAGCAATCTAGCTAATTAAATCAGACTTGTAAAACCGCTCCTCTACGATACACTATTAAAACGTTTTTTTTTAAAATCTGTAATACATGTATATTTAGGAAATGTCAGAAAATTATAATGCAAGCAACGGTGAGTTGCTTCACCCATTAAAATTAAAAAACTTTTGACGAGTGTATTGAAATTTAGCTTACCCAGAAAGGAATATTGAAGTCAATTTCCTAAATATATAGGCCTTTCTTTTTTAAAAAATTTAATTCGGGCAAGAAAATTATAGATATTTTTTTTTTAACTAGGCAGAATAAGGCAGATCGAATATATATATTAGATAATAGGTATTTAATTTTGAAATTCAATGAACATTTAATTTCGTGAATCAACTCAACCATGAAAAAATCCACGAAAATATTGGTTTTCAACAAAACAGTATAGGTCCATTGGTTTGCCGAGAAAGGCGTGTATGTTTTATAGTTTGTATTGAATATCATATTTTGACTTTACAATGATGGAAACGGCATATTGGGACAGACTATAAACGCCTTTATTTTAAAAAATGTAGTTGACTAAAAAAGAGATTTTTTTTAATGTCAGCGAAAGCTCAATACAAATAATCCGGAAAATATAGGATTATGTGTCTGCTTTTAGTTTGGCGTATTTTCTACTTTCATTTTCACTTTATGCAAACATGATGAAAACACCAATTACATTAGAATTTAGGTAGGTTTTCGTCATGTTATTTAATCTACTTTTTTGTTCTCAAAGTTAAGTTTTATATTTTTGAAGTAGATAATTTTCTATGGGTGTGATAACTAAAGATTAAAAAAAAAAGAAAAGACAACATGCAAGTCCACATGTTTAACTTGTACATCATGTTGTAGTCAGTAGGGTTTTTAAAATCATTTGTTGGATATGTTCTGATATACAAACATATTTTGATAAAATAGGATTTTAGAAAAAGTTTACCATTTTTTATATTTTCAGAAAATTACTACGTAAACTTTTATGTCTTTCAATTTAGGTTATAACATGGGGATTTTAATTGGTTTATTTTATATTTATTATGTTGTAGTACTCATAAATATTTTTTGTATTGGTTTAGTGGTGGAGCAGAATTGTTGTTTGACAAAGTTAAAAAGCACAATGTAGAACTTCCTGCCTCTGAGAAAAAATGTAAGTCAGATAATGTAGTTTACTGATAAGTGATTATTTAGAATTAAGAGAGGTAAAAAATGACACGTCTTGAAGATTGAATTTTATTATAAAAAATATATTGAAATAGTGATATGAAATGTTCATTTTATACTTTTTTCAGCTCGTAGCTTTTTCTATTTTGACATTCATTGACAATCCGAATCGAAGTACACTGTATGTACATGTGTATGATATCCATCTTAGCATAAATATTTGTACATGTAGCCTTTTTTCACTTAAATCTCAAAGACCATACTGTGCATTCAACTAATCTACTCCTTTTCAAGGGACGATAGGAAACTTGCTGCTGTATATAAAGGATAACCTATTAAAAGAAAGGCCAGAATTATTCATACAAGGAGAGACAGTGTAAGTTCGGATACAAAGCAGTGTAGCATACAGTATGTGAAGTTGTTCCTTGTGAGTTACACTAATAATTTATTCCTTCTTCTATCCTAACAGAAGACCAGGTATCTTGGTATTAGTCAACGATGCAGACTGGGAACTTATGGTAAGAAAAAAAATTAGCACAGCAATTGTTACCAGGTAAATCAAATATAATGCGAAGATTTATAATTAAATTATGGTAAAATTTTTCATTTTGACATTTATTCTCTTTCAGGGAGAACTTGATTATGAGATCCAACCAAATGACCGGATTGTTTTTATTTCAACATTGCATGGAGGCTGACGCCTGGAGCACTGAAAAAAAAGTCTGGAAGAATCCAGAAACTGACACTGTTTCAGATATGCCCTGAATCTATTTCGTACAGAAATTAAACTCTTTTCACCTCTTTGTGTTTTGTTGACCAAACAGGAAGTACAAAGAAGAAACAACATGACTTTTTTATATGAATGGTATTGTCCATCTTTTTTATGACTTTGATAAAAATAGTAAAATTCATTCATCCATGCCTGCAAGATTGAATGAATAAATGTTATAATACTTCAGAATTCTTTTGTTCTTGGAATCACCAAAAAAAATATTCTAACGAAAGACATGTACATGTACCGTATATCAAATGCGTTTGTCAGCTTCCTCAGAGACCACATGTTCTGATTATATTTGATTAATATTGTCCATGTTCTAACATGAATTTTTTTTTCTCAATCCTAACCATTTTATAGCTTCTTGGCCCTCTAGTACCTAAAGTTGGGACATACATGTAATCTACATGTACTTTAAAATGATGCAAATAAACACGTGTGGTTTTTTTTTTTTTTTTTTTTTGTGCATCTATGAGACAGCAGTAAAATCTCTGATTCTTAGGATGTGACCATGAGGTCAAGCTATAAGATTCATGCGCAAAGTTAACCTCATGTTTCATCTACCAATACATGGTGGAGATAATGCAGTATGTTCAACATGTGCTATGTACTAGAGATTTTCCAACAAATGTTTTTCTTTTTCACAAAAACCCTTCAATTTGGTTTAAAACAGACACAAAATTATTATAGCATTTTATTAAATAAAAAGATTACTTGCAAGCTGAGTACTAGTACACCATACAGTCATTCTGACATTAATTGAAATGCTATAATTGAAATGCAACAAAATAAAAAACATATTTTGACAAATTGGATGAAAGTTAATTTTTCCATGGGGTAGGATTAAAACCATGATTGAGTTGTACATAGTACATAAACACTGAACAATGCTTTCAGCCCTTCACTGAGAAAGCTATAAATACATGTATGTACAATTGAACACGTTACAGTAGAGGATGTATATTTAGGTACTCTAAGAAAAGAATTGCAGAAATCTTGAAAATATTTAATATGTCTTGGATATTTATGTATAGAATGAGTTCTCTATTAAAGAATTCAATTGGGGAAATGGTTAGTCCTCCTCTGCCCAATTCAAGTCATTGTCTCCCCATCCACCGGTGTCTTCTCCCCATCCAGAGGAATCCTGAAACAAATAAAGCATCAGTATTCAAATACTAAAGTCTTGGAATGCCCTTTATCACACAAGCAACTTTTCCTCGTATAATTTCAAAGTGAAAGGTGAGACATGAGTTTAATTCTTTAGTTCAAAACTTTGAAGAGATAAAAGTGAATAAAAATGTCTGGAAATATTGCAGAGTCTACTTCAGAAAATAAGGAGAATTGCTTTTCTTTAATCATTCTTAACTATATGAATAAAAAATATGTTAAGACTTTTAATATACAATGTACCAGTTGACTGTTTTCTTCCATGGTATAAGTCAAAAGATTAGGAGAAGCCTTTACAGCCGATGAAGACTTGTTAGTGGTTCCGTCTTTTTGAATGGAATGTTCTGAAGTTGTCCCTTTTGTGATTACAGGTGTCAAACCCATGTCTGCAAAGTAATCGGTTTCCACTGATACTTTCACAGGTGGAGTGGATATTGACTTTATTTCAAATTCAGCTCCTAAAGTCTTATTCTCTTTCTGAGGTTCTTTCTTCTTTGTGGATTGTAATTTCAAAGCATTTTTGGATGATTTTGACGAAACAGAGTTACGAGTGTCTGATTTTTTAGTTGTTACATCACTTTCCATGCTTTTGGATTGTATATTTTTTGGACTAGATTTGCTGTAGAGGTCATCATCCTTCTTGGATGACTCTGTTGAGAAGGTGGAATGCCCCACATCCTGTCTCTTGACTGACTCAACAGATGAATAAGCATTAGGTGAGTTCTCCATACTGTTATCCCAATCTGACCAATCATCTTCACTGTGGTCACTCGTTACATACACATCAGGATCCAAACGGTCATCTTTCCAACTTTAAAATAAAAATCAGAGTGAAAAAAATGGAGAACCCTTTGACATGTAGAGTTCAAATTTCATAATGTGTACCCCCCCTTACAAACTCCTCAAGTCCTCAATAAACTGCTTTAAAATTTTCTGTTCTTGCATATGTTACATCTACATGTACTTACTGGTACTATAAATTTGCAATTATGCCCATACAAAAAAAAGTTATACTTAGTCATAACTTTTCTGTAACTAAAGTGTAACTTTTTTGTACCCGAAATTTAGGTACAGAAAAGTTATAACTTTTTTGTACCTATATTGGACTTAAACTTTTGGCACTATAACTAAAATGTACCTACATGGAACTTAGAAATTTCTCAGTATAACTAAAATGTACCTACGTTGAACTTAGAAATTTCTCAGTATAACTAAAATGTACCTACATTGAACTTAGAAATTTCTCAGTATAACTAAAATGTACCTACATTGAACTTAGAAACTTTCAGTATAACTAAAATGTACCTACATTGAACTTAGAAATTTTTCAATATAACTAAAATGTACCTACATTGAACTTTGTCATTTAGTGTATGCATCAACATCACATTGATTTTTTGCAGTAAATGCCGTTTGGACATAATTTTTTTAGTGTCTTATCCAAAATATTCAAGTCTAAAGTAGACTTTTCCCAATAAATATAAAGATAAATATAAAATATAGTTATAGCTTGTCTTTTTTTTTTTTAATCACCGTAAGTGTTGGGGGGGGGGTACAAGTTGGTATCACACACTGGGTAGTTAAAATCACTAAGATTAGTTTTAAAAACAATGACATAACCATCGTAACGGGAATCCAGTTCATCAATTGCAACAAAAACACCTGTCCAAAATTCCATTGTTTTTATAAGACACGAAACACAGGAAATCACTTTCCGCCTGAACGCACACACATCCTAGGTTAACAGTAAAGGGTGTCTAAAGAGGTCATGATTAGTCCGTGCTGTGTTGACACTGATGTTTGTTTAAGATAAAAAGTGTTCTATGCAGAAGTTATTGTGTGTGTTTTGATCAGTAGAAATTTTTATTTTGCTTCTCAGCCTCTGCAAGTATATTAGTTTGTTACGTGTCTGTTGAACATCATAAGACATTCATAATTTCGTTTTTAACAGTTAAATACTAAGAGGCAGCATAAACTTTATATTATCACTGAACAAACTTCAAAAAGTAACCAGTAGGCCTATCCCATGAATGACGGAATAGAGTAGATCTCTTGAAATTGATTCAGAATTTTCCCATAAACATCGAATGCATGCGAAAGAATGGGGTAGGGGAGGGGGGCTGGTGGTATTGTTTGTTATGATGAGATGTATTCACATGGGCTTATAAATTCACATACATGTATTTGATTAATAGAAATGTTAACAAAAGAACAGTGTTGCTATTTCCATCTGGTTTTTTTTCCTGCACTAACTCTCATCGTAATTTATAACAGGACATGGCTAAAGACTCTGCTGTTTACTTTGTGAAACATGTTTTATTAAAAACGATGTTATAATTGTTGGTTTAACATATTCATCGCTTGAAAAATGCATTGGTATTTAAATGCATACAGATTTTAAATTTCCCTCATGTTGAAAAAATTATTCAAAATGGCGGCTCTTGAGACCGGAAATGCCGAGTTTTGATGATCGGTTAATAAACTAAGAGGTTGTATTGAAAGAAAATATTACTTAAATTTATTTCATTAAAATGCAGAATTCTTACGATAATATTTAGTAAATAATATTGTGTTTTAACTAAAAGAATTTTAAAGATTTCTTCCGGTATTAATCGTGTCTGTAACGTGATTGGTCAAAATTTCAAATTTTGATTACCGTGAATTCTGATTGGCCGATTGCCATTCCGCCATAAAATTTTGAAATGGGCAAAGGAGACAGGAGCTGTTTTGAAGTTTTCCCTGATTTATTCAAGAAATATGCAGTATTACAGCTTCTTGTATGTAGTGATGAGACTGCAAGCAGTCTTTTCATAAAGATAGACATTTATATGACCTGGATAATATGGCTTTACTTGTGGAGGACCATTTCAATTCAGGGTAAGTCTAATATACAAACGAGTCATTTTAAACAGAATGTTAAATAAATCATTTTTGTTTGCTCATTTCAATTTTCAGATTATTATTATGTACTTGGAAATGAATCCCATTTTGAATATTTCTAGAATTTTCATAAGAAGTGCATGATTTAATTATCTATTTATAAAAAACTATGCAGGCATGATGTATATCTAATGATCACTGATGATATACATTCATCAAATTATGGCCGATTTTTTTTTTAAAATGGTATCATTGTTTTGCAGAAAAATTCCAACTAAGTCCAGCAGACTGTACACCAGATTGAAGACACATCATTAATACAAGATTAGAAAAGTAAGTGTCTGTATTTATCAAGTATTTAAAAATAAGATATACAGATTTTACCAAATATATATTGTATATTTTTTAGTAAAATAAATTATTGTTAATCAGAGCATATAATGGCAACTGCTGTAAATTTTTTTTCAATGTAACTGATATTTAACTACAATTTATGCTACATATATTGAAAATTGTCAAACAGTATCATGTTTCAAATTTTATTGCATTCTTTTAGATTGATAGAGGATGAGGATAATATCATGAAGGAGATCAAGTGCAGTCCTATTTAAAGCTTCCCATAGAAATACATGCAGCCGTATGTTAAAAGAAGCCAGTTTTCACCTGCCAGATGCTGGTCACATATATATTCAACATGGGTATGATATATAATTTTCTGTTTTATGTAAAAGTTGTCAATGATTTTAACAGTTTAACAGTTACTATGTAAGTACATGTAGTAAGAAATTGCCATAATAAAACATTCTTTTTTATACATTTTAGGAACAGATTCAAGAAACAGATCCGGTTGTTTGCTGATAAATTACTGCAGGTTATTGATATCTAAAACCAGGACTGTTTTGAAAATCACTAGCATGTTAGGAACCTTAAAAACATGTTTTATAAGAGTTGTGGTCAATTTTTGGTTTACATAAAATAATGTTTTTCAAACTTTCTTTTCAAATTTAGTAAGAACATTTGACATACATGTAATCCCAAATGCTTTTATGTTAGATTATTGCTTTAAATCATTTCCAAAACTTACAAATAGGGTCTGTAATAGTTTGTGATGGTGTATGATTTCACTTGTTGAGTGATTTCTATCTCCTTGCAAAGGCTTGGGGATAGAAATCACATAACTTACATGTAATTATTTGATAAAAACCATTTAACATCACAAACCATCACAAACCATGAGATATTCTCTTTATCAAATGTTTTAATCATGATTTATTACTTCTTGAATAGAATTTTCCATGCAATACTTTGGAATGCCATTTCAAAAGAAAATCCCTTGTGACATTGTCACAGTGTAATGTCAAAAATATATTACACAGTGATATCCACAAAATATTGAGCTTACAATCTGATAATTATTGAACAATCAAGTGCTTTATTTGGTAAGGCCATTCCAAGTTTTTTCTATGTTTAGCGTCCGCGTACGGATTGGTTTTGAGATGTAACAATAAAAAAAACCCACAATCATTTTTCATAAAATTATATCACTTTTTCATATGTCGGGCTTTGAATCGCATTTTTAAATCGAATCGGAAATCAAATATTCATAATAACAACATTCAAAATGGAAACAATAGTGGTTATTTATTATTTTTGTATTTTTGTTACAGATTGAAGAAAATGCTTAAAAATATATTATAAATTTTATTTTGTTGAACTTTTAAAGTTGTGTGTTTTTTCTAAGGTTTGTGGTTTTTTTCCTGATAGAAAGATAGGTTTTTGAGTTTTGGGTGGATGCTAAACAAAGAAAAAAACTTGCAATGGCCTAATTTATGATGGATATGATTCTAAATGTGGCGACATTGCAGAAAAAATACATAACCTGCATTAGTGGGTTAGGTATTCTTAGTTCTTAATTTATTATAGGTTTTGACCAATCGATAAAAGGGGCGTGTAGATTTCAGTCTGGCTGTTTCTATAGAGCTATGAATTAACTATAAATTTCCGTAAGAAATGGAGAAAAACATACTCAGTAGATGAAATATAATTTGATTAACTCTATAACATATTGATTGACAAAAACAATGACTTATTGTGTACTTTTGCTCACATGAACAGATATGATTTTAAATTTCTATTCAAGAGCCAAAACAATTTGATGAAAAGTTCTTTGTGTCAACATAGGGGACTTTTTTTTCATCTGTATAACACCTGTACCTGGTTTTTTATTTACCTGAAGTTTATGATAAATATTTTGAGCCTACATCTGTAAATTTTCTGTGTAACTTTTCTGTACCTAAATGATAACTTTTATGTACCTAAAAGATAACTTTTCTGTACCTAAATGATAACTTTTTTGTACCTACATCTATAACTTTTCTGTACCTAAAAGATAACTTTTCTGTAACTATATGTATAACTTTTCTGTACCTAAATCTATAACTTTTCTATACCTATATGTATAACTTTTCTGTACCTAAATCTATAACTTTTCTGTACCTAAATGATAACTTTTCTGTAACTATATGTATAACTTTTCTGTACCTAAATGATAACTTTTCTGTAACTATATGTATAACTTTTTTGTACCTAAATGATAACTTTTCTGTAACTATATGTATAACTTTTTTGTGCCTAAATGATAACTTTTCTGTAACTGAAATTTGTAACTTTTCTGTACCTAAATGATAACTTTTCTGTAACTATATGTATAACTTTTTTGTAACTAAATGATACCTTTTCTGTAACTAAAATTTGTAACTTTTTTGTACCTAAATGATAACTTTATTATAACTTTTTAATAACTTTTTTATACCTATTTTTATTTTATGGAAAAAATAAATTGTCAATAGTTACACTTTAGTTATGACTTTTTTGTACTTAAGCAAAAAGTTACAATATAGGTATAACTTTTTGATGCTAATTTGGAACCATAGTTGATCAGATGGTTCCAAATTGTGCTAACTTAGTTATGACTTTTTTGTAACTTTTTTAAGGGTTCATAGGTATAACTTTTTAGTGCTTTTTTTTGGTATGGGTGAACGTCAACAAATTGTCCATTTGTTTATTTGTCAACCTTATTCAGACATATTGATTCAACATTTATGCATGTTGACATGCAGACCTTGAATGAATAAGTACTGTTATATTCATTTATTACATGAATGTATGAAGATGTCTTTAATAATGAATAAAAACAATCATTATTATAAATCTACAAGTACCTTTTTGACACTTTAACATCATATGATGCAACATCTTGGTTTTCAAAATCATAGGATATCTTTCGATCTGAAATTTTATTTCCAGGCAAAGAGTGGTCTGGCTCTTGGATTTCTGTGAGATATTTTAGAGTCCCATTGAGTGTGTTTACATGTACTACTTCTACCGACTGTTTGTTCAGAAAATTACACGAAAAGTTATAACATAAATTTATGCAGTAAATAAATTTTATCGGTAATTTGTTATTGAAAAAAGGAATTAATATTGCTTTTTCAAACCTGTACAATTTGAAAATGATCTGCATTTTATTTTATGAAAACTTCATTTGTCTATAAACTAAAATAAAACTGAGAGTGCACATTGTTGTTGTCATATGAATCATGTATTGTACATGTACCTTCATGTCCATTTATCTGAGGATTTGGTAGGTTTCTGTTGGACTGGATTTGACTTCCCTCTGAGTCCATGTTCATTTTTGGCATCTCATTCTCCTTCTCACCTCTCTCTTTTCTCTTTTGTTGCTGTTCAAGTCTCTTCTGCTCCCTAGCCATCCTCTGCTCTTTCAGTCTGTTCTGTCTTTCTTGTCTCTTTTCGTCCACTGAATTACAGCTATTTTCTGTCTTTGTGGTCAAAGTGCTGTCCATATTGAAGAAGCATTTGAGTATTTATTTATTAACAAAGATGGAACATTCATGTACTGGTACATGTGAATAGATGACTACATGTATAGGTATATAATCTTTGACAAACCTGTATGATGCCAGATCTTTCAATAACACTTTGTCCAAAGCTTCACCACTTTTTGTTTCTATGGCATTTTTTGGCAGATGCTAAAATAAACATTCAATATTCATGTCTGTATACCGATAGTTTTGTTAATTTATCCTCATACCAGAAAGTATACAGATTCAAAGCATTGTGAAGACTGTACATTTAATGTGTCTGCAGGTCTAAAATGAATACAGTAAATAATGGTTCCATAAATGTTTCAAAGTACAGATTGTATGGAATATACCTTTGGAGTTCCCTGTGTGAAGTACACCTTGCTTTTGCCCCCTATCACTGTGTCGCGGCCCAGAACTTTCACCAAGTCTGCTAGACAATGTAGGCTCAGTGAAGCTAAATCCTCATGACAATCCCTGACCCCCAGCAAGATCTGTAGGCATCAAATTCAAACTTCATTACTAAATTATCAATATCAGAAAGTGGGTACTAATAAATTTAGATATAAGGTTGTATTTTTTTTCATAGGAGATTCAAAGTAATTAAGTTTCAAGTGCAAAAACAAGGACATTTGTTGCAAAATGAAATTCTGACAAGATTACAGTTCCAGTATTAAAATTTATTAAACCTGGGGAAAGATGACTTCTTCCAAATCGTTTTTCTCAAACAGGTCCAAATAGAGTGGAAAATAGGTCAGCAGGATCATTCTGATGTGATAGTCATGGCAGTAGAACATTTTGATCAGCTCTGGTATCACATATGTCTTATACAATGGGACTGAGAACAAAGGAGAAAGCCTCTGGGAATGGACTTCAACCTTTTCACTGGTCCCTAAATCATAAATGTTTTGTACATTTATATAAAATCTAATGAGAACTTATCTATCATATGGGTTCACAGAATGCATTGTTTACGGGTACTAACCTCTCTTAGGAACAAGAATGTTAGGAACAATGGACATAGCAGCTGAAGCCTCTAGCAAGACAAAGCGACAGAGCAACAACTGAACAAGCTGCTTGGCCACAACTTCCTCTGCCAGCATAGTTAGCCTTGGAAATAAGGAGCTACAAATATATGTCAATAAATATTAAAATATAAGATAAATATGTATAACAAATAGAGTATGTCAATAATGACCATAATAAGGTACAGTACATTTATGAAAAGAGCTGAATCTTTTAGTTATATTGATTCATATAAAGTAGATATATTTAAACAACAGAATGGTTTTATTTAGAAGTACATGTATGTACTACGTAAAATCTACAAGAAATATCCAAAGAAGAATTGTACTAATATAAAGAGAATACAAAGAAAAGGGTTGTATATTCAAATTATTACCTAAAAAATTCCTCCTTTTCTCTCTGTGGCTTCAGTGTTAATTCTCGCAGGAATTTAGCTATCAGTAACAAATCATTACTGAAATAAATTGTACATGCATGTAAGGTATATCAAAGACAAAGTTCCATTATCAAATACCAACCACAGAAAAAGTCTCAAACAAATGTGAGAAAGGATACACCATTAAACCATACCCAGCATAAAACAATGGCATACGAAAGATATTGTTATTTACAGTATTAAACAATAATTTCTGGGTGTTATCTTTGACAGCTTTGCTCAAGATTCCTCAAGGGTTTATTTAATGTTATGTTAAGATTTAATCATAAAGCCCTACCAAAACAGCTGATCTTTCATCAAGGTGCTGAACTTGGGTCTTTGTTTAGGGTCAGCATTCAAACATTTATCCTGCACAAGGATTTCAAATGTCTTGCTCTTTTCACCTGAATTTAATAAATACATAATTATTGGACAATTCATCTACTGAAATGATATAATGAAACAACGTGGAATTGTTACAAATACATGTATGTTTCTTCTACAGAGAAAGAATTAAACATAAATCAATTGGTTAACAACCTGTTTCTGAAATATATTCTAGAAGGGTTTCTGCCATGACACCAAAAGAAAACACATCCCTTGTATGCCCCATTTCATTAGTAATGGTTAACCTCTCAGCCTACAATGAAACCCCAGTGTTATTCAAACAAATCAATAGAAGAATCTTTATTTATGCACATGATTTATTTACCAGTTAAATGTCCTGAAAAAAATTGGATGAAATTTTATAGCTCTCATTAATTTTTCAAGCTGAAGGCCTACAGACTAAGCAAAGTATTACATGTAATATATTTATATCACTACCTTTTCTTCTGGTGATATGCTCTCTTTATTTCGAAATGGCCTTGAATTTTTCAAGAAATCAGGTGTCACTTCCAGAAATTTACAACAATGCTGCAAATCACTGATTTTCCAAGTTCCATTTGAGGTGACATAAACAGAATCCAGGCATACATTATTATGAGATATTCTGGCCTAAAATTGGACAAAATGCCATATCAATTTATATTAAATACATGTTTATCAAGACATATTGGTTGATTAATATAGTTATGATCAGTGATAAGTGTAATATGCTTATCACTGATCACAACTTTAAGCTACATCTTGTCTGAAACAGAAAGAATTTTGATTACTTGTTCATGTAGAAAAGACAATCCTTCCATAACACTGTGAATCCCCGTTGTTATCTCTAAGCCTAATGGGTCAAGTGTTTCCAACAAATCGGGTAATGGTGAAGACCGCTCAATGACTAGGTACAGCTCACTGGACATGTTAGCCGTATTCAAATACTTTACAATACATGGGTGTCTCAGACTCTTCAAGAACTGCATGAATTATTAATAAACATGTATAAAGTCATAATACAAACAAAAATCTATTCATGGCATTTAATAAAAATTGTGACAAGTGCCTGAAATTTCCAGATATGAGTTATGAAAAAATGCCCTGAGACTCGGTGAAGGCATCAGTCTAAATATCAAGATTATAGTTTTCCTTTAAGCTAAAAACGTTGTATGACTTTACAAACTATATATAACTAAAGGTATGTACATGTTGCTCAATCAAGAGATAGTGCCCAACATGTTTACTCAATTTTATTTTTTTTTAAGATGCATTGGTTCTAGTACAGCTTCATTAAATGTGTTCTGATAACAACATCTCTTACTTTGATATTTTTCTGCAGTAAACTCCATTTCTGTCTGTTTTCCTTCTGCTCCGACAGGACAGTTACGTCCAATTCATCGTTGTACCTCCCCTGTCGTAACGTCCATGTAGATTTTGATGAAGCAGACGGTTCATCTAAGTCATACTCTTCGAGTACACTAGACTCAGCGCCCATTCTCTAGACTAACAGAATAGCGCTGGTTGTTACAATCATGATTGTTGGTGACTGTGACACACCATCAAATTAACAATCGGAAATAGCAAATTTAACATAAATGCTAAAACCAGAAGAAAAGCTAAACGTTTTTCCGAAATTGATTGTTACGCAACCATATATTGCACCCGTGGTAATGGGCAGCTTGTTCGCAGGAACTAAACGCCCTTTTTATCCTCTCATTTAAAAAAAAATGAATGTTATACAATGATCATGCATGTACAGATCTAAGTGGAGGTGTCAACACCCCCCTACCCCCGGGAAAATAAAATTCAAAGTTATCAAATTCACCATGGCATACAAAAAATTGTTTGTATTTCAGTACACAGTAATACAGCTTGAATGATCATATTTGATCTTTTTTCTGGAAACAAATTATACAGACGTTAAAAATACTTAGTATACCTTTTTATAATAATTAAAGTTATATTTATTTGAGCGAATTTCTAAAAAAAAATTGAAAATAAAATATACATCTGTTATGCGCATGAAGAGAGCAAGATTGAATAATCACATTGAGTCAATTGAGCAGAAGTTTAATACATATTGAATAATAATTGTTGGAAGAATTCAAAACTGAAGAATTATATATTTTTAAAATAATTTTAACATCGAAAGCGCGTTAACTGACATTGCAGAGTGAGTGAGTGGAGCGTTCCTTACTTTCTTCCCCCCGTTTATTTCACACTACAGTTCGTTTCAATTCAATACTACATGCAGTAACAAGTTATATTACGTAATACTAGAATTTTATTTTTCCAATTTAATTACACTCTATATAAAATATTCAATTTCTGAAATTATCCGAATACTGAGTAAAACGTACGTTAGCGCAGTAAAATGTCTATATATATTTTCGCGCAAAATGACGTCGTATTTGATGACGTCGATATAAACGTCTTTTAAAACGTTCATCTCAAATTTCACACGCCATGCTGTTTTGGAGATATCTTGTTTACAGGACGTTTGTTTCAACCATTTTAGGAGAGGGAATGGATGCGGTGAGGAGTTTTGGAACTTTATGGCACCTGTGTCTTTTTGTTTGGTCATCGATTCTTGTTATACTTGTGAGAGAACACGTGTCCATCGTGGCAACAAGAGTAAACAATGGACTTTTTCTGTTCTCGGTGTTTCTGTTACTATTGTACTTTTCGGTATTGAAGAACTTTGGACTGTTCAGGAAGACGTGGTTTCGCAAAGTCCGAAAAATTACGAAGATTATCTTATTTGCCACAACGCCAGCCTTTTTTGTTCTGAATATGTGGATTCCTATTCAAAGAAGAGTGTCATGCTCATTGAATATTCTTTACCCATCAAAATATAATCCCAGTGAAGAAATCTGTCCGTTCATCTCCGTGCTACTGGCTTCAATATTCACAGTATTGGTTATGATACATCAAAATAAACAAGAAGAACACGAAAACTTGGTAAAAATGTCAATTACCGAAACGGATAATCAATCGATGAAGGATGAAAAGAAAGGAGGTCGACGCAAATCATCAATCCCAACACCCCAGAAGAAAACGCCTCAACGTAAAATTAGAAATTGACGATGGACAGGAACAAATCAAAACGCTTTTTTATGTATGCTTTTGTATGAAATGATTCTTTGAATTGATAACAGAGCCACATGATTGAAGTTTGCTGTATTTATAAAATAACGCCAATACTATATAACCATCGAATTCTGTTTATTACTTAAGTTATGATATCAAACATATGATATGAATTTCTTGTTACAATTTTAAACTGGTTCCTGACTTTTTATTTTTATTTTCGTTGTAACCCCCCCCCCCTAACTATATAATGATTAGGTAAGGGTATACACATGTAATTATACTAAGGTGCCAAAAGTACACTCAGGTGCCAAAAGTATGTCAATTTATTGTTTTCACTATATATTTCATTGAAAACCAACATTTTTTTAAAAATCGTTAAGAAGTAACCCCTTGACCGGTTTTGAAAGACTTGGATTGATAAATTTAGAATTTCTCTAGCTTTTTTGATTTCATATATAAATATTTTTCCAACCTTCAGTTCCTGAGATTTGTTATTCACAATCAAGAGTAAGAATTTCGGCTCGCATATTGCAAAAGATATAAAGGGGAGCTATATTATGCATACTTAAGGAATGAATTCAATATTTATTAGTTTTATACGATATAAAATGGTTTGGGTCAGTTTACGCTTTATAACGGTTTATAAAAAAAGCGTAAACTGTTCCAAACCATTTTATATCGTATAAAACTAATAAATATTTGAATTCATTGCTTATAATTTAATTTTTTGCTATTAACTGTAGATAAAAACGGTGATTTGACCCTTAAAGTGACATCAAATTGTACAAAATTCAAACGTAACGTCAGGCGGATTGATACGTTTTTTGACGTTACTCTTACTATGACGTATGCAACATTCTTTATACGATATTAAATAATATTTTTAGCCAATCAGAAAGCGCGTTACAACCAAAATTAAATCAGATCTGTGCTTACAAGTATCTGCCAGATGTCCGTATGTTAAAAAAAAATTATTTTGGTACCCCCCCCCCCCCCATAAAAAATTATGATATAAATTTTCAATTATTTTCTGAATGTACGGATTTTGAAGAAAAATGAAGCACTGGACTGGACATTTGGACAATCACATCTTTAATGAAGTCAACGTCATGGCGAAAAGTGTAGGAGGGGTTCATCACGTATCGCAGGCAGATATTCATACCTTGGACGGAACATCTTTGGTTAATACAAACAAGTTAATAAATAAAATGGAACAATTTGATGCGATTTTAGTTTTGATAAAAAGAATTTTTTTTTTTACACAACGGGGTGCCCAGGAAAGCGGTTTGACTAATTTACACCATGGAGGAAAGTGTAGGGCGAGTTAGCCATCGGGCAAATATTTTGGATATGACAACTTTGGTTTAAAAATTGATATGCATACGCTAACGTTTTTTAAATTTCACTCTTTTTTTATACCACGACAGATTGGTAGTAAACCTTAGACATTATTTCTAAGTCTATATGAATAAAAAATGTATGAAGTTAAATTGTGCTGGGTTTTTTTCAAATCAGTCTTTTATCAGAAATTTTCATAAAGACAGTGATAAAAATTGTAGTGAAACTTGACCTAAAGATATGAAGAATAGGATAAGAAAGCAATTAAGAAAAAGATTGGACACAGTATATACGAAAATGAAAAAAAATATGGTTCAACATTTTAGCAGTGTCATTAATGTGTAAAGTGTTAATTGCCGCACTTGCGCGGGATATCATATATATATATATATATATATATATATATATATATATATATATATATATATATATATATATATATATATATATATATATATATATATATATATAAAACTTAAATAAATGAAAACACAAAGATCGAGTAAAACATAAGCGCTTTCATTTTCTTCAGGCGTTTTACAATATATATATATACACGTTAATTACGCGCGGATCCAGTAATTTTCCCGGAGGAGGAGGTGGGTGACCGATACCTTTTTTCGTAACTTTACATTAATATTGAACTGGGCCACTCCACGCTAATCCGCGTATAAATCGTATGGGATCATGATATAAGGATCGGGATCGAGATGCAATAAACTTACCAGGATCTTGTTCCGGTAAAGTAAACCGTAAAAAGACGAAATGGCGAGATAGATTCTCGGCGAAGTTTTCGCCAAATTTAACGTTGTTATGGTTATCAAACGATGAGTTCAGCAGCTCAAGTATTGAGGTAAGTATAGTGTAATTCATGTCATAAGTTCTGTTTCGTATGACTTAAGATAACTGAGAGAGAAGTTTCCACTGATTCTCTTGTGACTATGAAGAACATACGGTACCCGCATGCTGGAGACTTTAAAGTTGACTTTAAATAAGTAACTAAAAAGGAACACATTTCTTAGAACCAAATCAGAGTTAGGAGTATTTCACCACTGCAAAAGCCTCAGGTATCTGACTGTGGGTTATGTCCCATAACAACGTGATACTTTATAACATACCTGAACTTCAAGATAAAAAGAAATTAAGTTAAAGTTTGCTGGTAACATGCTGAATCTAATTAAATGTTTATTGTTTTGAATTTTACAAAATCACTGGGGTCTATAACTCAATAAGTCTAAAAATTTTTAAGAGTTTGAAAGATCAAGAAAGACAGAAAACTTCCAAGTTTCATTTGAACACTAATTGGAGTCCAATCAGTCCATTTGAAAATGATTTAATATCAGTGAGTAATATGTACTTTACATTTTAGGTTTGTGTCACTGTCACTTTAAGTTTTGTCAGTTTTCCAAATAAATATGATGGAGTATGTTGGAGCACAGGGGTCATAGGTCAGCGACCCAATGATTGCTCGATCAAGCACCATTGTGGTCACTTGATGTTGTAATGTTGTGTTCTTCGACATAGAACTTAATGTACATTGTCTCAGTCCACCAAGCTGCAAATGGATACTGGTTTACACTGGGGGTTTACCTACAGTGGACTGGTGTACAATCAAAGGAGAGTATAAATGACTCTCATCTGCATAGCACCATGAAAACCAGATATAAGCACCATCCCTATAAGTATGCTCCTCATGTCTTGGAGGTGGATTTAACTTTGAATTTAATAATTAGTCCATTGAATTTAATAATATACATACCTATCAGTAAAGAACAGTTTAAATTGATGGATGGAAAAAAGTTCATGACTTCATTGTTGACTTTTTCAAAATTTTTACTCTGAGAAATTGATAAAAAAAACCAAATCTATAATGGAAAAATCTTACATCTTTTATTCATTCTGAAGTTTTCAATCACCTAATACAAACTTAACATAATTATCGGGGTACTTTCACTTTGTTTGCAATTTTTTCTTTTATCTAATGCAATAGAGAGAATGTTTTCATGGACAGAGGTTTCCTATGTAGCTATGTTATATGTTTCTATCTTTATTCTACAGACAAGCAGATGCACTAAAAGCTAGCATAACAGGTAAGAAATGAAATGATTTTATTAATAATAATTATTGTGATTTCTTTCATTTTGTTGTATGATTTATGGCTACTTCATGGTGATTCTTTTTTTCTTTCTCCCACATAAGGGTATCACTTTGCAAGACCTATGACTCACTTGGAAATTGAAAATTTTGAATGAATATCTTTGATCCCATATACTTTTCCTGATTCAATTTGCCATAAAATTTGGTACTTCAACAATCATTGTACCATCTGTTCTTGTGATTAGTGCGAAAATGTACTGTTTTAAAACTTACTGATTGTAATTGCAGATTCCTCGAAAGGCGTTTCAGAAACATGGGTTGTGAGGCAAAGATTGGAGGATCTGTACAAAAAACTGCTCCTTATGGACCTGGAGTATGCCTTGGATAAGAAAGTGGAACAGGATTTGTATGTTTTTGTTGATGTAAAGATTTGGTTAATACCATAACGCTACATATATTTTTATCCCATTCTATCTCTTCGCTTTTTTACTTCTTATTTAAGAATTAACCCATGTGAATATCAATACTTTTGTAAGGAAATCTCACCAAAGGCATTATTGTTCATGCAACTAAAAACATCTGTGAATTTTCTTAAAATGGACTTTGTGTTGTTTCAATGTAACCTGTCTACTAGAAAAGGGATTTAATAATAGTCTAAGATCTAGAAATGAATATACATGTAAATTGTCTCTTTCAGATGGAACCATGCATTTAAAAACCACATCAATATCTTGCAGACCCAGACCAAGGACAGACAGGTATATACTTTGTAAATATATATAATATGTGAAAAAAAGTTATTTGGAATTGTAAAGCACTGATTTCTGACCATATGTGATCAACTGGCATATATTGATATAACTTTACAGAATGCAAAAAGGGGTGAAACACATGCCACACTTAACCTCTTTCTGGAAACAGCTAGTGGATTTTACCTGCAGGTAAGAGATGTTTAAATATTTAGACTAAGTAAACAGTTTATATGAAAGAATTTTTATACAACATACATCAAGTTTTATTGTCTTGTTATGACACATTTGTAAAACACCCAACATTTAACCTCAAACATGCTTATTTAAAGAAAACACATAAAACACATAGTAGGTGAATGTAAAGACTATACTACTGTTAATTTTTTTGATAAATTAATATTTAAAATGCATATATTTATTTTTCCAGTTGATACAATTAATTTGTACTACATTCAAACTGGATTTACCATTTAGAAGAAAGTCATCATGTTTTGGGATAATGAAAGGTAGGGATAGTAGAATAATGTACTGTAAATGTACAGTATCTACTCATGAATTTTTTTCTCTCTTTCTCCTCTCTTTTTCTTGCCTAAGTAATGTTATCCTGTGTGACTTGTTTATTAGTGTTTAATGCTTTAATTTGCCCATTGCAATAAAATAGCATACAAATTTTATCTTCATGTAGAAAAAACAACACTGAGAGTGAAGATTGTGCCACCTAAGAAAAGCTCCTGTCTGTATGTCTGTCAGTACTGCTTGGTTCACCTTGGAGATATAGGTATGGGCACCATGATTTATATTGATAGGTTGTAATAGAAATGATGAGCCAGTGCATCCTATTGACATTCTATCAGCAGTCACTTTGACAAAGCTCTTTTCTAGGCTTTTTGGCATGCTTACAAATGTTTAGCCAAATTTTCAAGTGTTGATATGGAATAATTATTAATATTTATTACATACATCAAAATTTATTTTTAAGAGAGTTGTTTTATGTTCAGGAAAGTTATAACCTCTGCATTAAAAAAATATGGTTTCAATATGTAAAACAGTTGCTCAAGTGTTGTTTAAAAATTGTTGTTTGGTGTTATTTTGATTTGGCTTAATTTCCTTCTGTGTATTAGCAGTATGTATATCATTGAATGTGATACTATTCACCTGATTTGAATTGTATGTGTAATCAGTGAAATTTCCTTTTCTTGATATGACTGAACCCTTACCATCTTATTGTTTCAGCTCGATACAGACAACAGATAGAACAAGCCCAGACTTTTTATTGGCATGCTGCAAATCTTGTGCCATTTAATGGTAAGTGAGGACACACAATTGGGGAGAGGGCATTGCTTTCATTCACACAAAACATTGTCTTGTTTACCAGCCATGATTACATGTATGTGCATGCATATTAACTCTTCACAATACACATTTATTTATGTCATTCTTAGTAGATTTATCAGTATGGATGTTAAAAGCAACAAAAAAATGACTATCTTCAACTTACTGGTACATGTGTTAACTTATCATTGCCATGCCTTGTGGTAGATTGTCTTATTCAATAATGAATTGACTTCTTATTTGATATTTGTACATAATTTTTTGAAGCATATCAAATCATAATGTAAAATGCAGTTGTTTCATTTTAAACTCTTTTTCACAAGCAACTCTATCACACACTCGCCCTGTCCACGGGCATCACAATGTTTTGTTGTCTGCGTAGGTCAACCCTATAATCAGCTAGCCATCGTGGAGGCAGCGCGAGGGAACAAACTGACCACAGTGTTTTACTATGTTAGAAGTCTGGCTGTCAGACATCCCTTCCCAGCTGCAGCCACCAACCTGGAAAAACTGTACACTAAACTGACCAAGGACATGTAAGTCAGATAATAAGCCTGAATCTGCAGATAAGGGACTCCAAAGATAATGGTACATGCATCATTATTTGTAACCTCTGATTCAGTGTGGTTGTTTTTTTTGTGTTTTTAGTCCAGAATTGAAAGGAAAACTCTCTGTGAGTGAAATGATCACATCATTTCTACAACTCCATGCCTGTATCCATCTGTGCACAGGTTTGTGTTGACAAGTTTTAAAGTATCAAATGTAGTTGATTGTTTTGCAAATCATGCATGTGAAGTATTGAATTCATCTTGTTTTATTAAATTATTTGGCAGAACTAGATAGGGCAGCTGCCCTGAGCTCCAAACTCCTCGCTGCCTTACCAGCTCACGTAACATCCCAGAGTTTCCCGTCCCACATACTTGTGCAGATTGTGGCCATCAACATCTTCTCAATGCACCACGCCCAGCGTATGACCCAGTATCAGGACGGTGAGGAACATGCAGACTCTTTCAATGAGGAATTGGGCAGTGAGGAGCTAAGATCATTCTCTCTGATGTTCAGTTTTACCAGTAAGTGTCATGTCAGAATGATGAGGATGATTTGTCTTCCTGAATGTAAAGCTCTGTAATGGATCATTTATCTCAAATGGTTTAAAAAAAAATTTTTTATGTTATTTTCTGTTTAACAGTTGGCATTTTGGACTTGCTATTGCAAAATACCCCAAAGCAGGAACAGAAACTCAAAGAATTCTTCACTCTACCAGCTGTGAAGCTTTTGCTTGATTGGTTCAAGTTAAACCCTGTACACTTGCAAAATCCTATCTTAAAATCATCAAGGTACGTATCTCAATTTTTTATTTCAAGCTTTCTCATTTACATAAAGAAAGTATCACGAATCCTGATGAGATACAGTTAAACTATAAAATGTCATTTCCATTTTCTCTTTATTCATTGCAGTGTTATGACAAATTTGTGTAAAGTTCTGAACAACATCAAGGTTTCTGATAATGAAGGAGGTCCAAATATTGCTAAATGTAAGTACAGAGTGAAATACTGACAGTTATCATTTGTTTGATGAACACACACAATTATAAATGTAAATCTAGCTAAGTAAACTAAGGTACATACAATCATTTACAGTATATTTACTTATACATTGCATTTTTTCAAAGTGCTATTAAATCTATTTTGCATTATAGATGAAGATTTGCCTTTGCCAGAAGATACAGAACTAAGGTGTTTTCAATACCTGGAGAAAGCACACAGGTAAATTAAGGCTTTATAGATATGTACATGTACATACATGTATACATGCATATTAATAAATAGTATGTTAAAGTACATATCAGAATATGTGAAAATCAATATTTTATATCTTTAAAAAACCCAGCTGAAAACCAAGCAAGAGAATCTTACTATCAGCTAAAGTAATTTAAGCAGTTTAGATCTAGCACTAGTTCACAATGCCCAGGTTTGCGATATTTCTCATGCCTTAATCTCTGTCCTAGCATGTACAGCTACAGCCGCTTGCCCACAGAGGGCCTGCCCTCAGAAGTGGAGTCCATGCTAAGGTGTATGAGGATCTACTCTCATGGAACCTGGTTAGCCGAGGAGACAGAGAGGTTTGTTATCCTCAGCACCTAATCAGTATGCTTGTGCATTTGTTGTATTTATGACAATTGGATGTAGGTTACTCATGACTTCTTTTTGTTCAGTATAAGTGCTCAGCAAGGAAAGTCTGGAAGACTACAGTTTACTGCTCCATCCATTCAAAAACCAATCAGTACAGGTAATAAACTCATTGAGACAAATCCTTTCCTTTTTCGGGTACAATCACATATTCATCCGTTACATGTAACCTATGACAAATATATGCTATGTCAAATATTTTCTTATTCAGTGTATGAAGCTGGTGATAGTCAAGTGCCACTCGTTGAAAAGAAATCTGTGCGTCAAAATATTGCCATACAGGTGTGTAAAATTACGTGTAGTATCACATAATTTGCTTTTTACATGTATAAGTTCCTTTTCTCACCAGCCTGGTCATGATTTTGATCTTCTGTTTTGATAATTACAGGCAATTATTCAAAAGAAAGGCCAACAACAAGCTGCAGATAAAACTCCTAAAGTTGTTCCAACAAAAATACAAGAAAGAGTGAGCATTACATCAATTTGAAATTAAATTTTTAATTAAATAAGCATTTCAGAAATTAAAGACTTAGAGTACATTTAATTATTTGGCCTATTTTTATTTTAGTATTCTTTGGTATTTAACAGGTTAAACCACCGTCTGTAAGTGCAGAACCTGTGAAAACAATTGTCACATCGACAGCCTCGGGCCCGAACTCCCCCAAGTATCTTCTAGGTGTACCAACCACTGAGCCTCAGTTCATGAAAGGGGGGAGCACTGGTGTGGTGGGTAACACAAGGTCAGGAACTCAGAGCTCAAGAGTTCCAATCGCACAACAACCACCACGACTACAGAAACAGTTATTGGCACAGCAACAGCAACAACAGGGCTCTTCTCAACCAACCCTGTGGTCAGAGAATGCAACACCACAGATTCTTAGCAAGCCATCAGCTTCACAGCAAAAGTTACTGTGGCCGTATTCACTTCAACAACAGTCAGAGCAGAACATTTCAAAATCGGAGAGCAATTCTTCAGTACATTCAGCGCAGAGTGAAACCAGTCCTGGTAAAGTGGGAGCACAGCCTTCTCAGCAGACATCTGAAGTTCAAAGGTCACAGTTGGAAAAACAATCACCAAGCTCCTTTATGAACATGCCTACTGTTACGTCTGATTACAGGTAATCTTAATTCAGAGACTAACCAATTTCATGAATGAAAGACCATTTTTTTATATTATTGGGATTAATATGAATTTGTGTTTGTTTTCTTTAAGGATGACATCAAGATTTCCAGTTACGTCTAATCAACCATCAATGGCACCTCAGAACATGCCTATCAATGTTAAGAACCCTGGATCAAGTCAAAACACAGCATTACAAGGGACTGCTGGAAGCAATGCAATGTTTAGGTTCCCTCCACCACCTCTGCCACCAAACAGCAAGCAGTTTCCCTCTATGACATTTGATGTTCCTCCACCCCCTTTACCACAACCTATGAACATGGCAAATGCAGAAACCGAGTCAAGAACTGGTTTTACCCATCAATTGTCCAGCCGGCATCAGCCTGAAAAGAATCAACAAAGTGTTATGGCAGAAAATGCTTTCCAACAGAATCCATCACTTGTTAACCCTCAAAGGGCTTCTCAAGGGACAAATTATCCAAGCAATCCGAATCAGCAACACACACAAAGCAGCCCACTTACAGGAAATATTGGTAATCAGATGCAGGGAGGAATCAGAAATATATTTCAAAATCCCCCACCACAAGGCTTTCAGCAAATGGCTCCTGGAAATGAGAGACCTCACTTTGGAGGTCCTGCCAATGAGAGGTCACCTTTTGGAGGACTGAAACCACAAACAGTCCCATCACAGTTACAGAATACACAGTACCAATTGTTGAACCAGCTACTAAGCATGAACGCTGGCATGGGAAGGATGAACTTGAGAGCCCCAATGGATCAACCAGGAAAGAAGGACGATTTTACCTTTGTTCCCCCAGAGTTGTTGGGGGCACTTTCACAGCTTGCTGTTCAGGTAAAAAGTGTATTTAAAAATATTTTAAATACAAACAATGTTCATGTATCATAGTGAGTACTTGTAGTCTTTTCAGGTCAGTGGTCATTGGGTTTACTGCTATACTCATGGCTTGGAAGTCATGAAACTTTATGCATTTAATGAATTTGTTAGCAGTGACAAGTGAATAACCCATATTGATTCAGAGGTCAAAGGGTCACTAGGTTAATGCTGTATCCTTCTCAAATACCTTGAAAAGGACTTTTTTACAAAATTTTTGTGATTGTAATTATAGCCACCAAATATCAGCAAAGAAGGCTTGATGATGCAAAACAGGATGGGTGCTGCTTTTCAAGGTCATGCTGAGGTAAGAATTATGTAAATTTCGTGTAAAAAATATTTTATAGTTTAAAAAAATAATAATAAAAATGTTTAACCTAATGGAATAAATTTTTTCCTTCCTATAGCATAATCATAACAGCATTAGCTAACCTTGTGTTATCAACATGTACAATTATTGCATGGAATATTTGTTCAAAAGAACATGCAAAACTAGCGTATGAGTGATTTGCAGATACATGTATGAAGTTTCATTTTTTATGCCAACACATTTGCTGTTGTATCTAATAATGCTGGTTACTTTCAGGGAACACCAAAGCCTGACACAGGGAACTCTCCAAACAGAAGGTAAAAAGTACCATTGATACATTAAACAACATATTTCTAAATTATCATTGTTACAATTTTATATTTTAATTCGATCATTGAGTTTGGACCAAAAGTATTGGAATTGCATATTAATTTCAGAAATGACCTACAATGGTACTTTCTGTTTTAGCCCAATGCCTGGCCCTGCTGACCTGGATTCTCGTCCCACCAGACCGGGGCCACAGACCACACAACAAGGGACGTACTCACTGTTTAGCAGTTCTCCATGGTCTGTGCCTCTGTCCACTGCAGACAACAAAAGTAAGACCAATACAAAATTATGATCATCTGACAACATTAGTAAAAGTTTACTGTTTTTCATGACACGAATATTTAAATTAGGGTATGGTGGTTATTGAAAGTAAAAAAAAAAACCCTGATACTTTCAATTTTAGGCCATGGACCGTCCCCATTCTCTGAAGAGCCAAACATGGTGAGACATTCACCAAAAGCAGAAGTTACTGAGCCCAAGCTGCCACAAGGGATAGACATGGGGCTGAGGTTTGGTCATAATGAGGAAGTGTGGCATGAAAAATCACAGAAGGGGGTACCACCAGCAGACCACAATCCTGCATCAGGACCAGGGCCATATTTCCCTGGACCATTACAGGTATACTGGTACTTTTCATACATGTACATGTTCAGATAACAATAAATTTCTCGTACTTTCCTGTAATGCTTGTACATGTAAATATTTCATTCAAAATAAAGGGTTTTTTAATACAGGTACATGTATTTTAAAAGATCCATGAAAGGAGTATTGAATGAGAATAAAAAATGATTGTTTACCAAATCTCTATAGTTTCCACTGTTTAATTAGATATGGTACTGTAGTAAATGTACATGTATTTGATTTAGGGTTTTATCTTTTTCAGTCAATTTGGTCATCTCCCGGCCCGTCTCCATTGGAAAAACTCTTGGAAATGCAGAAACAACAGAGAACCACAGATCCCCACTGAGCCTAGCTGTTGGATATCAGTTGGAATTAAGATTTATAATGAAGACTTCATCACAAACCATGTAGACTATTCTACATGAGGATGGAATCTTTGATGAAAAGCTGCTAAAGTTTGCAGTGGAAATTCAGCAGGAATAGCCGATGATGCACATAGAGCATATTTGTCCTGTTTTGTTGCCCCCACTATACTTGTAGCATCAGAGCATGTGCTTATTGTTGCAGTTTGCAGTTGTGACAACTTAAAAGCTGCATGTAGTACCTTTAAAAGTTGTTTTCAAACTAATATGCATCATAAAGTGTTTTGAATGCCAGAGCTAGTTCAGAGAAAATATGCTTATCACAGAAATCTGATGGTTCAGAAGTGCAGAAAAATGAATCTTTATATTTACACAGATGGAAATGAGAAAATGCTTGTACAGGAAATATTAAGTGAAATATTAAAATGTTTGACTGGATAAAATTTTCATATATACTTTGATCAGAGTTATTCAGAAAGTTGTGTTTCCAGAGTGTATGTTGTTTTTTTCAATTTGCCTTTATTTTTCTCGTTTTGACATGTTTTATAACTCATACTCCAGACTGAAATCTTCAAATGGAAGTAAATTGTAAAATAACCTTCCAGAAATTGTATAGCCTTATCAAATACATTTACCTATTGCTACATTGTATGTACTGTACATGTACCTTGTGTATTTAACATTTCAAACCATGAACCCAAAGCCAGAGCTGGGTGTACAACACAAACAAATACAACTAATTAATATAAACAAAGAAACATTTTTGATTGTGATTGTAAAGATGATCATGCTTGTATCAAGGGATTTTTTTTAAACACTTATTATCTGTAGCAGCATATTGAACAGCTTGTCTGATGAGCATTGTAGTTTCTTTGGTATGTTGTGTCTCTTTATTCATGACTTCTTTAACAGAATCATTACTTGTTGAGTTCCAACTTTCATGAGGTGGTTTATTTCCGTACATGTGGTAATGGGGGAAATTGAATTAAAAGATGATTTACAAAATATTGCAGTGTGTATTTAAATGAGAGCGAGTGAGATAAGATAGCCTAGCCAAATTTTTCCTCTAGTGCTGAATATGCAGTTGTTTTGGAATAAAATTAGTGGTTGAAGTCAATATCAAAATGACGTCTATGTAAATGTATAAATTAATATTTATGAATTACCAGTTGTCTAATGTATTGCTTTTTTTGGAATTGAATGATGCACATGTGCTACATTAGTACAAAGAAGATTGTATTTCCTTATTGTTATTTTAATTAATAATAAAGGCACTGTGATACACAATATCTTTTCCTTCTCTGTTTACCTGTACTTACCAGTATAGGTAATGGATACATGCATACGCCGAAAACACTTCTGTATGAAAAAATATCGGACAGTTTCGAGGTCCATTAGGGCAGAGAACTGTCTGATATTTTTTCATACAGAAGTGTTTTCGGCATATATCGTACTTAAAACACTGCCATTGAATTCCATTGTTGATTTACCCGAGACAGTCCGATTTTGAAGGATATCAGTACTGTAACCACTGGTAACAGTCTGATATTAAGAAGCTCACTAATATCAGACTGTCACAGGTAAAATTTTAGACTGCTGGAACAAAGGAATGACATCATAGCAGTGTTTTAATTACACATATCCTTTAGATCATTGGAAGTAAGCCTAGTATTGTCTCAAAAGTTGTGTACATGTGCGTTACTTGTTCATAAATGTCGGAGTTGAGAAAACCAATGCATCAGCTGTCAACATTCCTTTGTGATAGAGTACCTGATTACTCAATGAACTTGACTGCTATTGACGTGTTGATTTTTTCATTCAGCCTGACAGTTCTGAATTGTGTAGAGTTCATGATTCTTAAGGTCAACACAAAAATAGAATTATCAAGTTCATTATGTCTTTATTATTTTACTTCATAATTATTGCTTGTTACACAATGCAATAGTCAATCATTATAACAGTGTCAGTAGTCTTTTTTTTTCTAGTGCCACTTCCCAACGAAGGTGTTATATAAATGCACTGCAATAATAGTACATGTACCAACAAAAAGCAGTTAAGCACAAGTATCCCCTATGTAAAATACATTCGTCTAAAAATTCTTTAAAAAATATACAGGCAGTGTGAATGCATGAAAATAAAATATTTTAATGCTTGGTTAATAAAAAAGAAAATTGATGCAATTTCTAAATAAATAATGAGAACTCAACAATCTTTGACTTGACAAAGCTAAAATTTCAACAACAAAATCAATTTGATAAAGCAAATTACCATAAGTTAAAAATTTATAAATAAAATAAAAATGTTCATCCTTTATGTCATGTGTTTTGTAACCACCCTATCGGAGCTTGTTACAATAGAAACTACATGTACATAAAATATTTGATATTTTTATAAGTCTTTATTTTAGAGGGGCAAGGCCAAAATTTGATCAGACAATTTTCAATTTTTATAATTTGAGTTTTAATATCTAAGGACATGTATATCATATGCTTTCTACACACTGAATGTCATTTGAGATACAGAGCTCATAATTATTTGTAGCAAATGAAAATCATGCTACATGTACATGTATGTTTTTATTAGGATTTGAAGACTTTCAAACTGAATCATGACCATGTCCATAAAATTTAAAGTGACACTCAAAATCAGTCTATGCAACACATGATAAGAAGTGTGAGAAAAGTCAATTAAAAAAATATTGCATGTGCTGGTACAGTCCTGTTTATGATATCTATGCACAATTCACTCAAAGATTGTGACATACTCATGTACATGTACCTGGTATGCTATTATGTTAGAATGTTATGTCACTTAAATCCACTTTGTCAACAAGGGACCAGGTATCTGTTTTGTACACATTACAGCAGGTAGCTGGATATTTGTGCTTTATTTTGGCCGGATGTGCAAATTGTCCATCACAAAGTTGATGGCCTGCATTGGATTGTCTATGTAATGTAATGAATCTCTATGCAGCACCCATGCTGGGCGGATTTTGCGTGGTTTGTGGGGGGTACCCCGGATAGGTAGGGTGGAGTTGAACATTTTTGAAGCGTTCAGTTTTGCTTGTCGCATCTGCTGGTTCTCTTGCAGTTGATATTTTCTGGCTGACAAGTTGTACAAACTCTGAATTCGTTCTTTCACTCGTGGCTGGGAAAGCATCACCTGTAAAACATTGAAAATTACATTTTGCTAAAAAGGCTATAAATTCTGTACTTGTTCTATATTTAATGATAGACAAAAGTATATTTGATTCTCATTGTGGAATAAACTCAGGTGAACCAAGTTACAAAATCACAGGCAACTGGTAAATGCAGACTTTGAAAAATGTTATTCAACATACATGTATATATATGTAATACACAGAATTTAAAATTTTGCCAACAAACACATACTGTATACAGGGAAATATTCGCCCCCATTTTATTTTCACCCCTTTCACCCTCGTTGTCAGTGGGCTTTAAGACTGTCTCATATTATCTTTCATTAAACACAACTAAGACGGGGCGAAACTGTTTGCAAGTGTAGAAGAGCAAAAATTACATGGGGCGAAATTAACCCAGGATACAGTACATGTATATATATATGTACATGGTAAATATAGAGCTTGATTAAAAATGAAGGACATTTACCATTCTGCGATGGTTATCTATTCCCAAAATACCAACAAGAGTACATGTCCTGTTGAAGATGATGCCCTTCTCTCTGTATATCTGCATCAGGTCCAGTAAGATGTCAAGCGAACCCTCAACAAACACATAGGGTAAGGTTTTGTCATACTGAAAAACAAACAATCATGCAGTATTTCATGCATTCAAGTCGCACATACACATACATGATACAATGTATATGAAAGAGACATGGAGGCTAGTTGGTACCTTGGCCAGGTTAAGCAGAATGCTGACAGCCAGTTTGATGATCTCCATGTGGGGCTGGCTCCTGTTACAGCTGCTGATCAGTGTGTAGATCACGCCCACTGCATTCACCTCCACCATCCTCTCACAGCAGGCCGGGGACAGGCGAGTCGCAACATCTGAGGAAAACAGATAGATGTACATATGTATAGTGTTTTCATAAACATTCACACTCTTAAACTCTTCAAACTTCAGTAGAATGCTTCCATAGAAGAATCTTTACATCTTAGTTTCAAAGTACTGAAATGTTCATGTGGAAGAAGAACAAACTGTTGATGCATTTGGAGCAGACAGAGTGACAGACAGTTTTGACTTGATAACAAATGTAAATGTACCTAGGTGAACAAGTGCCTCCAGTATCTGGGACAGCTGTTTGTACTTGAGGAGATAATCTAGGGCAGACTCTGTCCGGTTCCCCAGCTTCTTGTCCTCAGTGGCTGACCGGTGGGCCTCCACCACTCGCTTACGCACCGCCTCAAGTTTCTTGGATTTGTTCTTCATTCTAACCTGTCTACCTCTCCAAACAGCCTGTATAATTATATACATGTACAAATCAAAACATCACTCTAGGTCACTGCAAAAATCTGTAAAGATGACTGAAACAGTACATAATACAGTAATCACTGATGGAGTTATTTTACCTGGATAACGACAGCTGCATGCTGTCTCTTTTTTTCACCCTGGGTTTTCAACCATTGCAGTGCTGCTGTCTGGATGGTAAGAATTGAATTTTTTAGCTTAAGATACCTCATTCGACAAATCCTTCCTCTAAACCAATTCTACAATTGAGAAAAGGAAAATGCACATTTCTGGGTTTCTGAATTTTAAACAATTGCACAAACATTTTCAACTACATGTACATGTATATAAATATAAAATAGTCCTATTTATTCACACAGCAGCATTACCATTCTGCAAGGAACTACATGTAAGTTTAAACTTGAAGATTATTTGAACCAGCACACAGACACTGACCTGTAGCACTAGGATCTTCTGCAGCTGTTCCTCTGCTCGACACAGGGACACATACTTCCTGTAGCGCCGCTGTATCATCATGGCAAACATGTGAAACCTGACTGTTTGGGCAAATCTTGACAGGTAGGCTAATCTTTCTGCTTGTTGAAGCTATTGAAAAAAAGATAATTTTTATAATATCATCCTAAATACTGGTATGCAATTTAACTTCTTATTTTAGATCAAAAAAAATATTTTAAAAAAAAGATGCTCTGACCTTGACCATTGCATTGTGTCTGTAAGCCCTGTAACTTCTCTGTATGACCATGGCTGCTGCATGAAGTTTCTTTATCCTTACTCTTTCTAGAAAACCTCTGCAGGATGACTGGATTCTCACAATGGCCCGTTTCATCCTTTGGTACACGCAGCATGTCTTGTAACCTCGATATACTGCTTGGATCGTTCTAACAGACTTTATTGTAACAATGTATCTATTGCGCTCAGTTTGACCCAGCCTTTTACGCCTATAAGCTCTCTGGCAAACAACAACAGCTTGCCTCAGTGCCATATAGGCTCTTTGTTGTTTTCTGCATCTATACCAGCACTGAATTCTTTTAGCACATTCTCGTTGAGCTGCCATATATTTTTGAGCTAGTTTTCGTCTGACGCATGCCTGGATTGTTATAGCTGCTTTACGCATAGAATGATACTGTTGAAGAGCCAATCTGCCCTGAATTTTTGCTCGATAATGCCTTTGCAACAGAACAGTACTTTTCTTCAGTTTTTGAAACTTCTGCATTGCAATAAATTTTCTGACTTGAGCCTTGATACAAACAATTGATCTTTTTACAACATCAGCCTTTTTGCGTGCAATATGAACTCTTAGGGCTCTTTGAAGAGTAATAACTGAACTTCTTTTCTTCAGGTACTCTTCTCTTGCTCTCTTTCTCAATACTTCATTTCTGAACCATTTCTGTATATCAATGGCAGCAATTCTCTTGGCTTGAAATGATTTTCTCTGTGTTCTCATTCGAAGATATGCCTGTAACTTTACAACTGCGAGCTTTTTCTGCTTGAAGTCTCTTTGCTGAAGGTGTCGTCTGTAGTGGGCTTGAATAGTTATTGCAGCTCCTTTCGTAATTAGGAATTCTTCTCTGATTTGTGTGACCAACATTTTTCTTCGGAAAAGTCTTTGAACTCCAACAACAGCACTTCTCAGTTCAGTGAATCTTTTCTGACAAAGGAATCTTCTGATGGCTGACTGCAACTGGACGACTCCTGACATCTTCTTTGTGTATTCTTTACGAATTTTATATCCCCTGAAGCAAGCTTGTATAGTTAAAGCTGCTCCTTTCTGAATTAGGTAGTTCTGATGTACTTTCTTCATTTCCATGTATGAACGCCAATGCCTCTGAATGATCAGTGAAGATTGCTTTAATTTCACAAAAGTTTTGCGAACAAGATGACTGCGTACCATGGACTGGAGTTTTACTGTTGAATCCCTCAGTTGTTGATATTTTCTTTGTGTCTGGTATTTCCTATAACATGCCTGAACAGTTATTGCAGCACCTTTCATAATCAAAAATTCTCTTCTTGCCGTTCTCATGGAGAGAGTTGCCCTCCACGCTCTCTGAATTTTACACACGTTTCCTCTGATATCTTGGAACTGTTTTCTTTGTAAATAAGTTCTTGTAGCAGATTGAATTCTGATGACAGCTTTTTGTACCTTTTTAAATTGATTCCGCACCAGATATGCTCTGCATTGTGCTTGAATTTTAATAGCAGCCATCTTTTGCATCAGGAATTGTCTTCGTTGATGCCTTGCTTTCAAACTTTCTCTTACTCGTTTCTGAATAGTCAGAGCTGCTCTTTTTTTCTTTACATATTCCCTCCTTTCTTTGCGACCTCTATATACAGCTTGGATTTTTGTGACATAATGTCTCATTTTTCTGAACTGTATCCTTTCTCTATGACCCCTGTACACTGCCTGAATGGTCATTACTGCCCCTTTTGTAACAAGGAATCTATTTCTCTGGTCCATTCCTCTCCGGTGTGCTCTGTACCACTGTTGAATAAACATAGCTGATTTCTTTCTCTGTAAATAATTTTTCCTTGTCCTCCAACATCTGACAGCTGCCTGCAGAGTAGTGACCCGCCTCTGGGTTTCCTTATATTTCCTTTGAGCTGCACATGATCTCCAGTATGACTGTATTGTTATTGCTGCACAATTCCTCTTTTCCACTCTTTTCCTCCAGCTCTGTTGAATGAAGCAGCAAGCAGATTTAATCCTGAGATAGGATTTCCTTGATAATCTCATGCACTTTAGAGCTCTGTATCTTCTCTGCAAGATGACGGCAGCATGATTTCTTAGCTTTTCTTGTTCTTTTTGTTTCCAAGATCGATAAGCTTTTTGTATTGTCCTGGCACTGTTTTTCTGCACTAGATATTTTCTCCTCATCACATAACACCTCCATGTCTTCTGAATCATTTTGGCTGCTTTCTCTTGTTGTTTTACTGCTCTTACAGCTTTCCTGACCATAAGTCCTCGGAAGTTTGCTTGAATTGTCTGAGCTGCCCGCCTCATGGACTGGTACTGATTATAATCTTGCCTCATTTTCAAGGTGGCTCGCCATTTTCTTTGAATTTTTATAGCACTTTTTCTTTTCTGTGTGTATGCTTTCCTTGCTATTTGCTTGCGCAATGCTGTCTGAAGTATAACCACAGCAGACTTTGTTTTGAGAAACTGTTTCCTCAGTCTATGGGCCCTGTATGTAGCCTGTATGGCTGTTGCTGCTGATTTCTGTGAAAGGAACTGTTTCCTGACTTTTCTTCCTTCCAAAATTTCTCTATATTTCTTCTGTATCTTCAGAACTGCTATTTTCTTCTCTAAGAATTGTTTTCTAGCAGATACAGCCCTGAAAGCAGCTTGTATAATTACTGTTGCCTTCTTCATGGCTCTGTATTTTCTCAGAGCCACAATCTGTCTCCAGTGACATTGCAGAGTGACTGCAGCTTCATTAGCTGCCTTCTCTTGTTGTTTCACTGCTCTTACAGCTTTCCTGACCATGTGTCCTCGGAAGTTTGTTTGAATTGTCAGAGCTGCCTGCTTCAAGGACTGGTACTTATTATAATCTTGCCTCATTTTCAAGGTGGCTCGCAATTTTCTTTGAATTATCATAGCACTTATTCTATTCTGTGTGTATGCTTTCCTTGCTATTTGCTTGCGCAATGCTGCTTGAAGTACTATCACAGCAGACTTTGTCTTGAGATACTGTGCTCTTATTCTATAAGCCCTGTAAGTGGCCTGTATAGTAGTTGCTGCTGATTTCTGAACAAGGAACTGTTTCCTTACTTTTTTTCCTTCCAAAATCTCTCTATATCTTCTCTGTATCTTGCATATAGCCATTTTCTTCTCCAAGAATTGTTTTCTAGCAGACGCAGCTCTGAAGGAAGACTGTATTGTGACAGTTGCATTCTTTATAGCTTGGTATTTTCTTAGAGCCACAAACCGTCTCCAGTAACACTGAACAGTGACTGCAGCCTGACTGCGAATTTCCATGCGTCTTCTCCAAGCATTCTGGATAACCATACATGAGGATCTGATTTGTAGGAAGTTAGATCTACATTGTTTGGCTACCTGGTAACATCTATAACTTTGTTGCAGTACGATGACTGCCTCTCTCTTCTTAACAAATTCTCTCCTTTGTTTCCATGTACGCACTGCTCTTTGAATTACAGTAGCACTCGACTGCAGTTTTTTGTACCAACGCCTTGTACTGAATGCTCTCCAAGTCGTTTGAAGAACAAGAGCAGCCCTTTCTTTCTCTGATCTCCTCTTTTGAATAAAGTTTCTGACTCCTTTTTGAATGGTTATAGTACATTGTTTTGTAATGATGAACTCTTTTCTGATCCTTCTACTCTCCTTTGATGACAAATACCAGTTCTGTATTCTCCTTGCTGCAGCCTGCTCCTTTGCTACCTGTTTCCTTACAAGAAATCCTCTGATGACACTCTGAATTTTTACAGCAGACGTTCTCATCCTAATAAATCTCTGTCTCTCTCTGTGAGCCATCAAGCAATGCTGTAAAAAAACATAAATCTTTAATTTCTTACTGACAAAACTGGACACAGCATGATATTGTACTGTAAAATCTGGGGGGGGGGGGGGGGGGGGGGGGGGGGGGGGGGGGGGGGGGGGGGCAGGTGTTGTTTTATAAAACCATCAAGCCTCCATTGACTTACCAACACTACTTTTGCAGCTTTCATTTGTTTTTCCTTCTGCAATTGCATTGTTCTCTTCCGTGCTAGGAATCCTCTGGCATACTTCTGAATGATAATGGCACTGCACTCTTGTTTATTGACATGCAGTCTTTGAAGCCAGCTTCTCACAAATCTCTGAATTTTAATTGCAGCTTTAATCTTTAGCTGAAAAAAAGGATAAATAGTTGTGAAAGAGGCATAACATTGAACAGAAATTCAAAAACAATGTTTAATCAGTTTTAAGCACAGGTGACCTTCCAAAGAATAAATTTGATGATGAGAACATATATATAGTCAAAACTAAGTTAAATATTTTCCAACAATTTATCTAACAAAAAAAGTTTTGTACCCTGATTTTCCCCCTGTTTTTGTGGAGGATGTGTTTGCGCCATGCTAGCTGTATGGTTCGTGCGGCCCGAGTCTCCTGTCGGATGTTGAGGAGGCGGGCACACAGGTAGCTGGTGTAGGTCAGCACCACCTTCTCATCGGGGATTGTGTTACACATGTCAGCCGCCCGGATCATCAGGGGCACACCTCCTAGTTCTGTCAACTATTTTAAATGTTCGAGAATGAAATGTTGGATTCCAAAAATAATGTGGTGATTATCGAACCTTCATAAATTTGCTATGTAAGTAACAAAATATTTCAAATGTCTTTTTTAAAAAAAAATTTGCCATGAAGAAATGTTTTTACCTTCTGGTACAGAACTTTGAAATTTTCCCTTTCATTCTTCAGGAGGTCATTGTAAACATCTTGATCAGCTGAAACTGTTTCATCAAATCTTATTGAAAATATGTGTAGCATTTTGTAGAATACTGTGTATATGAACAATATTTCTTCCTGATAAAGTTTTAATTTGACAAAATACAAATATATTAATATTTGTAAGAAAAACACTGTACATACATGTATACACACATTTGTGCTCTAATATCAAATATGCCTTATAATCAAACATATAAAGTAATAAGATTTAAAAAATAAGATTTCCAAAATGTAAACTAATATCAGAGGGGGAGATGAAACAAGTTCTAAAGAAATAATTCGCCAATTCCTGATCAAAATACTAGCAAAACCTTCAAAAGCCCTATTCTATGTAATAAGAATTTGTGTGATAGGACTCATGTTTGATACATGTAAAACTGAGTGTTGATACAAACAGGAGACAGATTCTTCCTCTGAATACCAGCATTGTATTTTAAAACCCCTTTTCTATGGTGAAAACCTGCTGAAAGTATTGGTCAGTTCTTGATCAAAATACTAACAAAGCCTTTTTTTATTTACAATTACTGGTATGGTGGCCGGCATGTTAGATAGTACATGTAGTAATGGTCGTATCTACAAACCCGAGACGGGGGCGGGGCTGTCCGACAGACTACAGTCCAGACTCTCCATCTCCTCCTGGTACGTCATCGTGGTCCGGGTGTGGATCAGGCTCTCCGGGAGCAGGTTGGGGTGATAGTGGTGAACCAGGAAACACAGGGCACGCCCATCACTGAACGACACTGTGAAATTCTCCACCTACAAACACAAGTATTGGCAATAATGAATTACATTATAAATTCTCAATTATATATTACATGTAAATGCAAGGATTTTTTTTTTATAAACTTTGTCTTTATATCTCAATTGTATAAATAAGATAATACAGTTGCTTTCTTCATATGAAATAGGAATCTATGATTTAGATAATTCTACAGTTTTAAAGTCAAATTCAGACCTTTACTCCATAGAAGAGACAAACAACTCTGCACCATTTCAACAGTAGAGAAACCAGCTCATTGTTTGTGTAAATGTCATCATACAGAGAATCTCTTCTGTTTTGTTGTAGACCTACAAAACCGAATATACCAGTACTCATCCAGAAGTCTCCTTACAAGAAAATCTGGTAACAATTTTTATACAGAATATTATATTTAACTAAAAGATATAATTTATGACTTAAAAAATATGCACAGATTATTACAATTTTTTAACACTGATGTGCTATATATACATGTGCATGTATTTACACGACAATTTAATAGTCTAACAGCCATTAATGTACTGTCACATGTAAACATACAGATTTTTTTTCATACCTTGTTCATAATTCCTCAGAGCTTGAAGTTGGTTGCGCACTTGAAGAGATCTTTCAAGAATGGAAATCTCATCTTTAAGTTGATCAACACTAAGCAAGAGTCCAATCTTAAATGGTAAATTGTATTTCATGAAGATTGCAAGAAATGCAACATGGAAAGGGGGGTTTGAAAATGTAGTGTACATTACCTTTAAACTTTAAATGTTTATTGTTCAATAATTAATTATTCTTTTACCAAGAGGAAAACATGTTAACTCAACAATGAAGTTTCATTTTTTTTTTTTTACATTCTACTAGTCCGAAATATCTGACGTTTTCCTGGCTTTTTTAACGATTTTGATATTTTACATGCCAGGAAAACGTCAGAACCGGCGCCATTACGAAAACTGGAAATTCATCCCCTCCAACTGGAAACAGCAATCTAGGCTCGATTTTAAATAGATTTATATTTAAACTTAATAACAACAGCTTAAAATATAATTTTACTGTACATTTTGATAATCACACTGATAAACAATAGTGTTGTTGACGTATTTTCTCGCGAGATTTGAAAAATACATGAAATAAAAACAAATCTCAACAGTTCGATAGAATGTGTTCAACAGCTTGTTTATGGGATGAAGGGACCCATAAAAGCGATATTAGTGAGCAGTAAAATCATCGTTTTATTAATTAGTTGTGAGTGTAACATTTGATTCAACTCATAAATATTTAAAATCGAGCCTAGAATACCGCCTCCAGTTGGAGGCGGCGAATTTCCAGTTTTCGTAATGGCGCTGGTTCTGACATTTTCCTGGCATGTAAAATATCAAAAACGTTAAAAAAGCCAGGAAAACGTCAGATATTTTGGACTAACATTCTACAAGAATGAAAAATTTTGAAATAAAAAAAAAAACCAGGATCCTACTTGATACTTGAGGATAATTGTCCACAACAGGTGCAGTGTCTTCTCCCTGTGTCCATCCACAACGTCTCTTGATGTCACTTTTTTCGCTGAAATAAAAGCATATAAAGTAGGGTCAAAGACATTTTCATAAATTGCAAAATTACTGTGAAAGTCTACAAGACAGAGAAAAGAGAAAGTACCATCTTTCTCCATGTCGATTCCTATATCTTTGAGAATGGTAAAGACCACGTCCATGTTGTGGATCTTTTGTAGACGACTGATGGCTGGTACTCTCAGGTTTCTTTTCATGGCTAAATTCTCCTCCAACAAGTCCAAAATCCGTCTGCAATCAATTAAACAAATATCAATATCAAAGTACCAGATTATGCAAATTTTAAACCAGAATTTCATCTTTTTTGTTTCATTTACTGTACATTTTATTAAAGTCTTACGTAAGCCTTAATCCATCTTTCAAATCTGTAGACAAATTCTTTACTGCATAATCAAACTCATCAAGTGCTGTTTGGGAATGTTTGGTGATGTATCCAAGGTAACCAAGATGTCTATTGATGTCTCCTTCTCCAGCCAGAAATTGACGTGAAAACTCTGCCACCAAAGCTTTGCAGGACTACACAATAAACAGCATGTATTTGTTATACAGAAATACTCTGATGATGTCACACTGAACAGCAACCAAGCTTCCCACCTTGAGCAATATTATTACTTCAAATAACTTTCAACTTAATTATCTTTGACAATGACCTTTGAAGTAACTAAGTATGAATATAAAGTCTACAAACCTTTTATAAATTGTTTGTTTGCCCTTTCTTGAATGATGACAAAAAGTATCTATATTTGCCTGAACTCATAATATTTTTTCTTGGAAATCCAGCTGTTCAATTTAATTTTTAAGCAACTTTGAAAAAAAATTCTTTTCCTTACCCTCTAAACTAAAGTTTAAGTACTGTGTTGGGAGAGGCAAACTATTTTTTCACAGATGACAATTATAAAAATTCTTTTTTGGCACAGGATATTCATGTTTAACCAAAATGTTATTAAAATATGAGAATGGAAAATCCTTTGTACTGCATTATAAGACTATACATGAAGTGTAATAATTATCTCGGACAGCGCATACATTCCGCTGCAGAAAACAATGCATTGATCTGGGCTTTTTTTGTATTTTAACACAGTCAGTGGATCTGAGAAGTACAGAATCAAATGCAACATTTTTTTTTAGAATGTTTCTTATTCAAGCAACACTTACTTTGTATTCAGAGTCTTTACAAAACAGACAGGGGTCATGCTTAATCATGTGTTGACATTTTGCATAATCCAAGAAATATATCAGCAGCAAAAATTTCTTCAGGAGATGTTGTGCTATGGCCTCAGAGAAACCTGTAACAAGTGATAAAAAACAGGGCAAGTCACAAATATTGAATTTTATAGATAAACTCATACTGTATATATAAACAAAGCTAACAAGAATAGAATTCCTGGGTCCCCCGCCGTTCAAGCAGTATACTAGTATACTGTACTGTGGAATCATTAAATTTCGTGGGGGCCAATTTTCGCGGATTGCTTAAATTTTACAGGTTCGTGGGGACGCGACCAAGGCTGATTTAAGAACTTAACCAAGGTATTAGTGGTATAAACATTTGGTATAAATTTCATGTAAATCCATCAAAATTTGTAGGCATGAGAGCGCTTACAAGGTCAATTTTTTGATAAAACGGAGTCATTATTGTGGTCAAAGTCCCATACCTCCAGCAAAAATTATCGACCAATGCTAATTTTCGAACTTGACCAAGGTAATAGGTGTATAAACATTTGGTATAAATTTAATGAAAATCCGTCAAAATTTGTAGGCATGAGAGCGCTTACAAGGTCAATTTTTGGATAAAACGGAGTCATTATTGTGGTCAGAGTCCCATAACTCCAGCAAAAAGTATCGACCAATGCTGATTTTCGAACTTGACCAAGGTAATAGGTGTATAAACATTTGGTATAAATTTAATGAAAATCCATCAAAATTTGTAGGCATGAGAGCGCTTACAAGGTCAATTTTTGGATAAAACTGAGTCATTATTGTGGTCAGAGTCCCATAACTCCAACAAAAAGTATCGACCAATGCTGATTTTCGAACTTGACCAAGGTAATAGGTGTATTAACATTTGGTATAAATGTAATGAAAATCTGTCAAAATTTGTAGGCATGAGAGCGCTTACAAAAAAGTGTGACGGACGGACGCACGGACACACGGACCCACGGACCCACAGACCCACGGACACACGGACCCACGGACGGACGCCCGGCATTTCTATGTCCCCGCTCCGCGTTGCGGCGGGGGACAAAAAGCATTACCCTCTGAGTATAGGTGTGGCACTGATGGATGGGCGTACTGGGCTGCTATGTCAGGATTGGACAGAAGTCTGGTCACAATGAAGTGGGACAAGCCAACCACATCACTGTTGCTATGGACTCCAATTATCTCTCCGAACACAGTCTACAACACGATTATTTTGTTTCTTAGATTCTATAGTTAACACAATACTCTTTTTGTGATTACAAAAAACAGCTGAGCATAAAATTGAAATAAGACAGTTGGATAGTTATGGATTATCCTAGTGATAAAATGTTTAATTAAATATCTAATTGAAAAGACTAACATTTATAACAACATGTAACTTAATTTTTTTTTCTTGATTATCAAGGTACTCGGGTTATTTTCATGATCCGTGGGATAAATGTCATACCTCTAATCCTATTCTCAGCCACAATGGATTAAAAGACATCAGCAAATCCAAAACAGCTTGCTTCAGACCTGTAAATACACAATTGTCATTAATCAATGAGTAATGCAACTATTTTCTGTATATTTTCCCTCAAATAACACAACCAAACTATCCAAAACGATTTTAAAAAAATCCCACAGAACCAATGAAAACACTTCTATATATGTGTACCTAAATCGGCATGCACTTTGCGGTCCTTTCGGATCATCAGCCGCTGACTTTCCACCTCAACTTCCACCTTCTGCACCACGGTCACCACTGGCGCGGACTGAAACAGTTTACAGGCAGACCGCCGCAGTCCGTTTAGTTTACGGCCGGCAGAGTACTCTTTGAAAGACAGGGCCTCTTTTGTTGGGGCCAGCTTCTGGGGTCCCATTTTGTTTGAACACAGTTTTGCAGCATCAACTGTAAAACACCTCAGGATTTTACAAATGCATGCATGAAATTACAATTTCTAATTGAAATTAAAAAAAAAAAAATAATAAGTTTTAAATGCATGCACTCATTTCTTGAATGGACTTTTTTCTGTCCGACTTTAAATGGGGTTCATATCTGTTACACAGAATAGTTAGATATTTCACTAAAGAAGCTTAAAATGTTCTGTTCAGTTACTACATGTATTTACAATAAACTTCATTTTTAAAAGAAAATAAATTATGCTGTTTTAATATCAATATACATTACATGTACCTTTAGATTTGATATTGTTTCCCATGTCCTCAGATGGAGTCAAAATAAAATTTAACCACTGCGAAAATCCCCGTTCTTGTTTTTCCATCCATCTTTCATCATAGTAAATGTTCTTGGATGCAAAGGGCATGGGGTGTTTTGGCAGAGCTAGAATAGAGATGGAAATGATCGTTTTCAAATTCATAAGACTACATGTAAATAAGCTATTATACTGCTGTTGTCTTTTCATCAATATTCATTTTCACATACCTGTTTTTGACTTTTTTAACAAGATAAGTTTGGACTTTGCAATCCCTGCTGTTTTTGGTTTTGAATTTTGCCTTTGAACTGGAGCTAAAAATGATATACATGTCTATAATTTCAAAACTAAAGGCAAAATGAATAGCAGTCCCACATTCTATAATTGATTCTGTTTTAAAATCTAAAATACATGTAGCTTTATTCATGCATGCATGAACGCTGGGTGATAAATGTAAAAGCAACATTCTTTTATTCAATTTTAATTCCTGCATACAAACCTTTCGATTTTTGCTGTTGAATTCCCGCCTCATCTGCCTTGCGTTTTTGAGACACAAGCCCTTTAGTAGATTTTTCAGACAAGTTGCTCAACTTTATTCTTGCAGCCCTAGTTTTGGGAACTTCAACTAAAGGTTTAGACTCCTCCATTCCATTGTGGTCTGATTTTGGATCTTCAATTTGCACAAAACAAGCAAAGGAATCAACCTTCCTGCATGGGCTTACTTTCCCTTCCACATTTGTTTCAGCTTTGACTTCTAAAGATCTGTCTTTCTGGGAATATTCCTCAGAGGGTGTATATCCTGTTGGAATGACCTTGTCCTCTGACCCCAAATCAATGTTCTTCATCCTCTCTCCAGACTCCATTTTGTCCCACACATTCACACAGGGACTCTGGCTCTGAATCATGGGAATATTTTCCTTATTTTCTTGCTCTTCATCATCCAATGGAGGGAAGAGTCTTTTCCTTTCTAGTAGACTTCCGTCAATTATCCTCGGATTCTCAACAACATGAGTGGATCGTCGGGAGAGGTCAGGGTTAGGACTGGTCGGGAGTGGAGTACAAGGGAAACTACTCTCTGAACAGCTCGAGTCAGACTGTCCCTCATCTCTGTCTTTTGATGGAGTGAACAGGCAAGTAAAGGGTTTTCTCTCGGCTGATGGTGTTAAAATTGTTGGTTTTTCTTTTGTGATTGTGGATGACACTACCTGTGAAGATGTTGATTCAGTTTGATTTTTTGAGACTGTAGTTGATGCTGCTACATGGGTAATATCATTGAGAAGAGGGCTACGTGTATTTGGCATGTGCTTGGGAGAAAATTCAACTTTTGACATACTTGTATGACAGAAAGTCTGTTTGGAAGTTGTATTTCCTAAACCTGCTGAGATATCAGGTTTCTGGAGGTGTTTCTCAGGTGTTGGCAAAACAAGGTCATTATAATGATGAGACAATGGTGTCCTTGGAGCTTTATCTACTCGGTGTGTCTCTAGTAACATTCTCTCAGGGGTTGGAAGTACTAACATCTGATGTCTATTTTCAGACCATGCAGATTCTAGATTTTTGGTCTCCTGTAATATTTCTGGTGTTAAACAAATACTGTTTGGTATTTCATGCAAATGCTTTCCTAATGCCATTTTTTCAGGTGTTGGTTCTGTCATAAATGTATTTTTCCATGCATTATTTTTCACAGAGTTTTGGCTTTTTTGATCAGCAAGGCTTATTCTGAGAGAGCTTGGGGTCATACTTCCACTAGCTCTTCGTTTCATTGGCTTTCTGTTGCCCAGCTTTTGAATCCCAGATCTTTCTTGACTGCTCTCAGACTTGCCACTAGCACTAGACTTGCATCCTGCCACCTTTAGGCCAGCTCTAGAAATTGCTTTACCAGATGGACGTTGCCTCTTGACTGTGTAGGTAGTTCTACGTGGACTAGTGCCTTCAGGGACAACACTAAATGGATTGCTTGAGATGCTTCCTATATTTGTCAACTCTTTGACAGAAGAATGCTGACCTGCACTACTTTCACTATTTTTGGACACATTCCATTTTAAATTTGACTTTACAAACTCAAGCTGAGAAAGCATAATGTCATGAGGCACCGATTCATTCAATACATTTTCAGGACTATTGGAATGACTCTGATCTAGACCTACTGGCACATTCTCTATGATGTCATTTAAATCTTTTAAGAATGAGTTGGGACTCACATAGTTCTTAGCGTATGCATCTGTCACAGATAAGGGAGTTTTACTAAGATTTCCTGACAATACACTCTCTTCTTTTGTCCTTCTTTCTATGGTAGACTCCTGCACAAATGTATCAGGGGAGATGACCTTGGTTTGTGATCTTTCAATGATAGTGTGTTGTTCACTGGATTCATCACTGACATGACTAGTTTGTGGTGTGTTATTGCTATTATTTTCAGCAGTCGTCTGATTCTCCTTAGTCTCTGCCATTGAGTTTCCTTCAAACGAGTTAACCTCTAGGTGGGACTGCTCAGGTGTATCATGTTTTACATCACTTTGACCAGATGCACTGTAGGTATTTGACCTGCGATGATATTTCTCTTTCTTCTTGACATCTTTGCTGACCGAGGTCTCCACTGATAATTCTGGTCTGTTTTCCTTTTCAGTCATACATTTCTTTACAGTATCAGTGCTGATCCCTGATTTTTCTGGACTATAAGATTTGGCAATGTTTGCTAAGCTTTGTGTGTAGACTACAGACAATGGTTTCTTTACTCTTCTACTCAAAAGTCCTTTTCCTCCCTATAAAAGAAAAAGAAAATCATAATCTATCAATGTATTAAATATCCTTATGGGGATAACATTCGCAAAGGCATGATTTACGAACGTTTCAGTTGTCTTTTACTCCCTTCCACTTTCTTATATTTTGAAAAAGGGGAATTGTTAATTTGAAATACTCAGAAGTACCGTTAATTTTACCTACAAATTCTTTTTGTCTGATCTGACAGTGGTGTATTTACCATAGGCATAATCAAATAAAAAACTTTCAAACTTTCACACCTGAGGCCCATTTAGCAAAGCGAGTGCTTGCGAACACAAGCCAAAAACTGTGTGAGAGAGATAGGGCATTTAGGCAAGCACATTTGCTTGCCCCTGCTCTGTTGAACAGGCCCCAGTATTTAAAGCCCAAAGGATCTGTAGGCCCCAACCCCCAGTAATGCTGTATGGGGCTTGTAGAAGACTTTACATCAAGACTTATAGGAATAGACTCAGTGATGTATATAATACCGTCTTCTTTTTCTGTTGTGGATTTTGACAAGTTCCAAACACAAATGCTTGAAGTCTGTATGAGCTGTCCACAGAAAACTGGATCATCTCTCGAAAGTTGCCTTCATTTTCTGGATTCCATGAAATGTCAAGGTAATACACGCTATCTCCTTCTACATTAAACTCTTTTGACTCAACGGAAAAGTTTTTCTTGTGTGGATACCGTTCTATCTTTACATTTTGGGCATACTCATGGGGATTTTTTACAATCAAGGTTCGGTGCTTTGAATCGCCAACTTTGCAAGTTCCAAATCCAATTTTGGGTGGATTTGTAAAATGAGTAAGCACCAATGTTTCCATTTCTGTGTCACTTTTTCTACTTTTGGCCACATGTTTTTCGTGGTTTTCTACAGCGATGCTGTATTTTATCCCCGATGGTTTTTCAAACCATGAACGTCGATTTGACTTTCTACGCGATCCTTCTGTTGGCTTTGGCGTCGATGTCACTAAAGAGTCGGAACCTTCTGGATTAAAATCAATGCTGTCGTTCATCTTAAATTGCGTCGATCCGATTTTTTCCTCTGTCATTTGATGATCATTGTTATTCTGCTGGAAAAATCATGCTTCGAATTTGGGGCAGTTCAAATATTAACCAATCAAAAAATAGATAAACAGTGCAATGTCAACTCGTACCCAAACCGATTCGTACACAAGTCAAATCGAAGTACAGGGCTTTTCGACCCGACAAGTTCGAATACACTAGGTCTACCATTGACATATAACTCCCTCCGTTATGTATCTATGGATCTACATAATGTTCTGATCCGATGTGGTTTTAATGGGTTTCTATGAAGTTGGTATGGATTAAGATTTATTCAGTTTTTTTTTCACGATTTTTATCATCAGTATATAAAAATGTATATAGTACATGATATTATTTCAGCTGATAATTATGTATTAAATATTATATTAAATAATACCATAAAAACTGTTCTACTGTAAGCGTATTTATATATTATATGTAATCTTAATTGTTATACGTCATGTCCCATGAGGCCTTTAATTTAAATTTGGAAATAAATTATAACGTTATTCTATTCATATACGCCGGTCGAAATAAAATATTATGATTCTTACCAATTTACAGTTTTGAAGCACAATCTTTCATACATGTATACTTGAATTATTTTATATAAATCATACCGCATATCTAATTAAAATTAGACTTGTAAAACCGCTCCTCTAGCTGTGACTTGTACTGTGGCCTATAGCGTATCACACAGAGGTATAGATTGATAATCATATAATTCTATAATTTATTAATCAGTTAATTGATTCAAACAATATAACTAAATATTAACTGATGCAATATCAACATTAAAGAATGTGCGGAGACGAGTGAATATGATTCAAATTGAGAATTTTGCAGAATACTATAGTAATCGAGTTATCTATTGCTACAAATACGTCTTCCTTTCTGTATGTTAGTTTTGTGTTGAAAATATTCTTAGCGAATATAAGAGGTAAATCACAGGGGCATATCCTATCCTATCCTCTCTGCTTTCTATGAAATATATAAATAATAATCTTTGGGGAATCAATCATTAAGTACAATCCCCCATGCTTAAATGAGATATTTACATTATTTCACATTAAATTTTTATATGCCATATCTTTGCCTATTATTATTATAATTATTATATAATCATTATATTTATGATGCCATTAATACATCGACTGAGATACAGACTGGGTTCACTAGATAATATATAAGGCCGCCAATTATAAGTAATGTTACAGCTTGCTAAGGTTGACTCAGTTAATATCGCATTGCAAATAAGTACAAGGTATAAACAAGTTTTAGTGTTGTTATATATTATTTATAAATTTTTCTCCCATAACAGTTATGGGAGAAAAATTTATAAATAATATATAACAACACTAAAACTGATTTATACCTTGTACTTATTTGCAATGCGAAAAAGATAATAAAGAATGCCCGAGTTCACTAGGGGTGACAGGGCGAAATTAGCATCGGGGCGAATTGCCCTGAACCCTTATGATGTCACGTCACATGATGTCAAGATGGCGTACAAAGGGAACTGTCAAAATCAAGACTAAGTTAAAAACTTATTTTTTGCTTGTTTTTTTAACTTAAGAAAATGGACGGAATGATGAAGATGATGCCACCGGTACTTTATTTTGATTATTTATGTGGGCCTACTATTTTTATATTCTATTATTCTTTATGAAATGAACTTTTTAGATTCAATATCGAAATTAAGCTAGACACGGGGGTCTGGGTGGGGGGGGGGGGGGGTCCGAGGTCCCCCCTCCCCCCCCGGCAAACACATATATCCTTCGGACCTCCCATACCCCTCCCTGGAAAAATTTTCTAGATCCGTGCATGTCTGATACTCCTGATAGCTACACGTTACTTGTTATTTGTTAAGAGAAAATAGAGATCGAATATCCATGACATAATAAAGCAAAAGGACGAGCTTTTTTTAAAAGGAGTGTGGGTAAAATTCATTACACATATATAGTCGTGCATTGAACCCATTTTTATAATTGAATAGGACATGTATTCCACTTTGTTTTATAGTCTGTCCCAAGATATTTATGTAGCACGTTTGGATGATTTTTAATAAAAATACACATGCCTGTGAAAGAAGTGCAATTGAAATAGATGAAAGGAAAATTTCAAAGATAATTTAATTCACACATTATCACTTTTCACTCAGAAAAATTCACAGTAACAAAAACTGATTTCTTACAGAGATTAATAATGGAAAATGTTGACATCTTTCCTCGATTTAGAAGTCACTCTGAATACCTCACACAGTTTTTCAATGTTATCTTTCGGGTCTGTTGCAATACAAAATCCCTGTAGACATCACATTTTTCAACCATGTATTTAAACCTGATAAGCTAGAGGGGGCGTTTCAAAGGAGAAATCTTGGAAATTTTTCATACTTTTGAATGAACATTGTTTGAACCCTGAGGTATTTATAAATATCGAGTAATTAAGCATAATGTGAATCAAGGATATCTTGGGACAGCTAGAGTATAATGTAATTACATTCATATATGGAGCACAGAAATAACATTAGTCATTGGTAATAAATTGACAATATTATTAATTCTATTTATTTGATCAACATTAGTCTATTAAAGCATGTCTGTTTCTTGTAACGGGTTTGTGCAACTTCAACTGTATATATATATTAAAACCGGATACCCCTCTGATACCATCTTCACTAGCCAAGGGTTTACGATCCACTCTGCTCCTCTACAACCCTTGGCAGATTTAGCTGACAAAATCAAAACTCGCGCAACGGAATCTGATTGGCTGCGAAGACAGGCGATCGCAAGGAATCTACTAATTGCCGGTGTAGTTAGTTGTGTTTTCATACAAAATATAAATACAATTATTATTACAATTTTTACACGATTAATAACTAAAATACGATATATAATTACAAATATATAGGTTTTCTTAATAATTCTTATTTTTTTCTTTTTTCACACGACCATTTCTTCTAAATCCCTTAGATGAAAATACGTAATTTAGATGCTCCAATTTAACTCAATCGCTAGACGGCGCTGTGCTGTTTCTGTAAACATTGGCTAAATCTGCCAAGGGTTGTAGAGAAGCAGATGGATCGTAAACCCTTGGCTACGCTGCTCTGATACATGCGCCCAACTTTTTAAATATTGGCCTTTATTGGGTGTAGAGTCACAAACAAAACCATTTTGAAAAGGGAATTCTCCAACAATAGCTGATATTACTGATTCACACAACCATATCTACATATTAATTTGCATTTCCAGCTGCAAAGGTAGAAGCCCATATTATGTACCGGTAATATCGTCGCAAACCTCAGTCAATATGTACGATCCTCTCCTATCTGGCGATGATTGCATGAGATGAGAATATCTCGTAGATCATTATAGAATTGATCAATTTGAGTAAAGCATATAGTCGTAGATAGACCTTTGATGTGACTTTTGACCATCCGATTGCAGTTTACATAAAACATGTTTTTGCTGATGCGGTAACAGCACACTGCAAGTAGAATTAAAACAGGTTTAAACGTAATGTAACAGAAGATGTGTGAATATTCAGCTTTAATAATAATGGAATAGCACATCAAGTCTAGTGTTGTTCATGTTAAATGTTAAAATACATGTATCTTTCAAAACCTAAAGATTTATCGGAAGCTTAGCCAGACTGTAGCGTTAATGTGTACATATATGCATGTGATTCTGTCATAGATTATTTTTTATGATTTACATATGGAATAACGAAAGTCTAATTTTTTTTATTTCATTTGAGTTGCAGCATTATTTTAGGTTTAATACCACCATCGAACACCTATTTTTTAAGTCAATAAATGTTACAAACACTGAAGGTGAGTGCACATTAAATTTTACTGATTCTGAATTCAGCAGAACAAAGTTTTAAAAAAATGTAACTTCTTGTTTTGATATACATGTATAAAACTTGGTGTGAAGTTGATTACAATGAAAGAATTTTTTTTTTTACTGCTTGATTACTGTCCAATATTTTTATCTTGCAATGAATAGAAAAATCAAATAATACTTATCGTATTAATGATCATTGTTTTTCAGGAATCATAGCTGCATCATTCACATTTTTCTTCGTAACATTTTTTCTGGAAGGAACAAAAATATTAATGTTTTATTGGACTGTAAGGATACAACAAAATCCATTGACATATGGACAGACAAGTGGCACAAACCAGGATTTATCTCCCTTGTTCGCATCTCTCATGATACCATCTGATTTAGAACACGTGAAAAAAAGGAGGTGAGTTTTTGCATGTAAATTATTTATATCAATATGAACAATAATAATTGATGTATATTTTTCTATACATGCAATAACCCGAGACATGCAAGCTTTAATAAATATATTACTCCTATTGCAGACTAAAATACCATTTCTGGGGAATGGTGACCCATGTGTTCAACGCCATTCTAGCATACATTATCATGCTGGCAGTGATGCAATACAACTGGTGGATTTTTATTGCTGTTTTATTAGGTAAATACTAAGAGATTGTTTATTCCAACAAATCTGTATTAGAGGAGAAGTGGAAAAATATATATAGTTGTATGAGGCATTTAGAGGATAGATCTCTGAAGCAAGGGAGATAATTTAAAGGAAAAATTTGGGAAAAGGTGTACTTCGTGACATCTTTTAGACAAGTCCACGTCAAATTTTTACTGCAATGTTAGGTGTGTTTGTATATTGGTGCCTCTGACATTATATGATTGAATCGAGGTTTATTGGTAACATGAAGGGATATCAACAAATCAGTGAAATATATCAGATATCCATATCATGAATATATAATAAATATCCACATAATGTTTGAATGACCATCAGGAGATATTTTGAGGTGATATCTTTTTAAGATAAAAAAACAAATATCCCTGCACAAAATCTTTGTAGACAAATTATGTGCATAAAATTAATATATTTTTTACAAAATTTACAATTTGCCTTTACTTTATCAGGTACATGTACAGTTGCATTAATTGGTATGGAGAGCTTGACAGATGTCCTTTTATTTTATTTTTTTAGGAAGCGGATTGGGTTACTTTTGTTTCGGAGCAATATCATATTCTATCAGGGATAAGTATGCCAACCTAAATCTCTTCAGAGACACAGATTCTAGTCACATCAACTCAACGTGTGAAGAGGAGCCCCCAGTGTTAACATGAATGAATGGCTTTCTACAAATATCATGGTTCTTTTCTCTGAACATAGACATATAAAGGATCCCTCCGTTATATGTCTATGCTCTGAAATACATTTTCATGAATGAACTTTTCACAATGCTTTTGAAAATCATGGTTCTTTCCTCTCAAGTTCTCAACAACATTCCTTTTTGTCCGGAAATCAGATCGATTAAAAAGAAATTGATCTTGCTGATTGATCTTGCATTATGACTGTTGATGGATTTTTGAAATATTTTTGTTTTAAATTATTTGTTGATATAACAGTTTGTTAATGCATGCATTTTCTAAAGTTAACTTTTACTTAATGAAAATTTTAACAATTAACTCATTATTAATTATTTTATTTTACAATGTGTAATGTATGCTTGTGGTTCATTTGTTGTAGTCTGGTGAATGGGCCTTTATTTAATACTCTTATGATTATTTTATCAAATGTTATGTATTAAACATTTGTTTTTCAACAATACTCTGTTTTACATGTTCCTGTAATCATTTATATTTGTAGTATTTTTTAATTGATTTTGATTGTCAGAGGTACATTTGGTTTTTTCCCTGTACAATTTGCATAGGTATGTTTGTGATAAATTGAGTTGATGCAAAGTTTATGCATTGTTTCAAAGTGTCTCAATAATGTTTAGGATGTAGAACTGAAGGTTGTTGGAAAACAAAATTGTCAGCGTTTCTTGTTGCACAACAAACATCGAATTGAATTGGAGAGTTATTTGCTGTTTGACACTCAGTTTATAAAAAAAATACCCCATTATTATTGGTGCTTGATATATACATTATAATTAATGTATTTTTTGTGCTCTGTAAAATGAATATTATTGTGTTTTTTTGATGTATGAATGTAAAAAAGGGTTTTGGGAAGAAGTCATTTTAAACTGAACAAACCCCAAGTATATGTTACACAGTTATTTGATGGCTTTTTCTGTCATTTGAAAAATTTATGACATTGTATATGCAAGTACAAGTACTATGGACTGTGATTAAAAGTTTGTTTACACTACAGTGTATATCCAACATGTACAAGCATTGACTTATTCTCCCTATGATAGAATTAGAATCAGGCTACCAGTCAAAGAATCGTGTTCATTACTGAAAGTTGTGTGCTCTTGTTACTGCTTTATGAGGTTTTTTTTATAAGACGTTTGAAGTAAATGAACTTATTTATACATGTATGTGTTTATGTTTTCATTAAATGGACCCCCTAAAGTTTTTCCCCCCAAAAAGTTAAATCATACTCCCTCTGAAAAAGAAAATGAACAATTTGTGAGTCTTAAAAACTTATGGGATTTCTCTTCATTAGACTGATTTTGACGGTGTGGTTTGAAGAAAACCTATGTGTTAAATGGTGTAATGTATAGAAAACCATTTTTAGTCATGCTCCTGGGTTGAAATGTGACCAATCAACCACATTTGAGTAATTGTTTAGCTAGTGTTTTAATGACTTTTCCAGGTTTATTATGATATAAGCTGGCATGATTACATGTATTTGTTTTCAAAACTTCATGAACATAATCCCATTTAATTGATTTTTTTTAACCTGATTAATTTACAGCCATTCCTTAGAAAAAATGTTAAGTTTACAAACCTTTGAAAATTTGTAGCGTTATTACTTTTTGTGTATAATACGAGAAGAAAAAAATCACAAAAGTCTAACTTTGAAGACTTAATTTTTACCCTACAAAAAGTACAAGTTACTCTTTGAATTTGTTACGGAAGTAAGAAATATATTATGGATTGATTACTTGAGATCGATCGGCCGCATTGCCAACACCTTCTCAAAGACTGTGATCTAAAACTGTTTAAAATGTAGTTTTCTTCTTATAGTTTCTGTAGTAGTGTTGGTTGTAGTGCTAGATTTTGTTTTCTTTGTTTTTACCCTTGTAATTTATTTCTTTTGTCCTGGTTGTCCCGAAAATTTGACAATATCAATTGTTTGTGTCGCTACTCGTTAGCCATTTTTAGTGCTTTATATATTCAGTTTACTGGCTTAGTATCTATGTATTAGATCCGACACGTTAAAGATGCCTAGTGTTGTTGATTCTATTCAGTGCTTTTATATACTAAGTATACACACACACACACACACACACACACACACACACACACACACACACACACAGTCAATGTCAACTATACGCTGTATAAAACGCAATGATTCTGATGCAAGTTTATGACTATGCCATGTCAACTGATAATATCTTTCATGTGTATTTTATTTCACGTTACCCTCAAATAAATGCAGCAAAGTATTTAAAAATTAACGCCCTGTTAGATGAACATAGTGTAATGTATAAACTGCAACAATGTTTCCTTTTCCCATTCTTGAACTCTTCAATAAATCAAAAACGACTTCATTTTTGAACAAAATCAATTAATTCGAACGACCAACACAAATTGCAACGAAATTTATTAATGTTCAATAACTTAAAAACATAAAATTATACATATGAGATAATGACGAAAAAAAAGTCGATGAACGTAATGTTGTGCGTTGGAAATAAAAGCTTTCTAAGAAGTGGGTTCTGTCACGGATGACTGATCTAACCCGCTAACGCACACCCTGCCGCGTTTGGCCAGTCACACACTTTGAGATTGTCATTCCATTCCAGTCCAGCTGGACACTGGCGCTCGTACAGTATGCCCCAGACACACGTCACATATCCCCCACACGTCTTGCAGGATTGGTACTCGCCACTAGCTTTACCCTTACAGTCCTTCACACAATCTGTGGATCAAAGATCAAACATTTATATTGTACTCTCTTCACATAACGGTATAATTATACACCGATTTTTGAAATCTACAGTCTACACATTAATGCATTTTCAAAGAATTGTATTCAAATACTGAATGTACTTATGACAGTTTGTTTCATTATAGAAAATAATATCGCATTATCACACATCCATCTAAAGAAATTACGAGAATTTGATACGATTATCATAACTTACTTCCGGCGCCTGTCTTTGAGTTGTTGGACACTGTTGTAGCCCCAGCTAACAAATGAAAACAAAATATTCAGCCAAAAAAATTAATCTCAATCCGTCTGTTACACTAGAAGAAATAATATTTGCCATGTTAGTTTTTGATTGTTTAATGTAAATTGTATAAAAATTTTACCACTTGTTGCAGACTGCGTTGTCATGGCTGCAGAAGTCATGTTACTAGATGGCGTGGTGTTACCCGATGATGTTGTGTTACTGGATGATGTTGTGTTAGAACTGGCTGTGGTTGTAGCATTGTTGTTGCTGGTTGTATTGGAACTTGGTGTTGTTGTTGCGGCTGAGCTTGCGTTAGTTGTTGCACTAGTGCTGTTGCTGGAAGCTGTCGTTCCGTTTGCTGGTGCTGTAGTATTGCTGGCAGCAGTTGTTGGTGGGGCGCTCGTAGAGTTTCCTGATTGCAGTTAAGTATAAAAATTTAAAGTTTTACAAACTTTCAGAAGTACTGCTAATTAGAAAAGAGATAGGGATTCTTTGACTTACAAAGAGTTAGCCAGACAGCTTCAAATTAATTAAGTATTGCCCCGATAGCGCAACATTTATTTAGTGATAATACTGGACGTAACCTTTATCAAAATAGGCCCAATCTACCGGTAATTACTTTTATGTAACCTAGAATGGTAAACACAACACACTCGTTTAAGAGACAAATTCCGTTCATTTATCTTATATAAAGTGAATGTAACTGTGTTAATTGCCCTCTCGCCCCCATACCTGTGTCCAGAGCGCAGCCCAAAAGGTCGAACCTCATGGAGATGTGGTTATTCCAGTCCAAGGGATTTACTCGGATACATTTGGCAATGACTGGGCAGTCAAAATTGTTAGTTACTATGGAGTTTTCATCTGTATTTCCAACAAAAATCTAAAAGGAAATATGCTTTAAATTGTATTGTACAGTGGTAAATAAACTTTAGCTTGATTTTCCATTTTAACAATGTTTGAAATTAAGAAATACAAGTACAAGCTATAATTGAAAAGTAAAAAATTTATCTGTTACAATTAAACGATGAAATTATCAACAACAAAATCCTTCGTCACATTTGGAATATTTAAAATTGCATTGCTATTATATTTAGGAAAAACCTAGAACATTTTTTCATTTGTATTTACGATATATTACAATACTTTCCCTACAAATTTCAACAAAACAGTTGATATACATTAACATTTAGGGTTTTGAAATCATAAAGGATTGCTCTATATTGTGAACAAGAATAACATTCATAGTCATTCATATGAAACATGTAACATGATGTATTATTGATAAATTAAGACGATATTTTTCTGAGTTCTAATTATAAATCAATATTTTTTAAATTTCAAATAAAATCAAACTTAAAGAGGCAGGGGGTCAACAAATTAACTATCAGATCTACGTGACTGTACTTTCTATTTTTGAAGATGATTTGTTAAGCTATAAACTAATATTTAGTAAAAAATAATTCCATAAATTTTAAGTTTAAAATTTAAATGGTTCCTTATATCCATAAACAAAGTTCTTCTTCTTACGGAGATTTATAAAGTCTAAAAATGGCCACGACCATTCAGTGCTCTTAAACAGCACAACGATAATATTCGCTTGCTGAACCAACATACGCAGACGAAAAAAAAAAAACTTCACTAAGCTTTATAATCAACTAATGACAGGAAATTTTTTATATGATTAAAAGCAAAACGTCAACGTGTTTCTTTTATCAAACAAGCATCAACTTTTGATTTCTTTAATCAATATTTAAAAAAAAAACCCACTACTTTTCTTAAAATCAATAATTGATAAAAAGTTACTAAAAGGATTACGGAAATGCTTAAACGTTTACTGCTGCCCTATCAAGTACGTGGAATGTTTTAAAATATGACAAAATGAAATTGTATTTCGTTTGAAGTTGCTTGTAATAACAATAATAATAAAAAATCATCTTTTCACTTTAATATGATACAATTCGTTATGATTTAAAATTCTATTTACTGAATATTAATGCATGACTTTCTTCTTTCAATTTTCGAAAAAAGTTTTTTTTTTTGAAACGTTGAATTCTTAAAAAGTTACTAGACATTGCGTATAGACCTGCAGAAGGAAAGAGCAGTTTTATCTTTATAAAACCTACTTTGCTCATAGAATGACAAAACCGTTGCTTCATGCAATGCTATTATTTGAATGTTAATTAAATTTCGATTTTGATTAATTGTTCCTTAAATTTGAAGATTTTTGACAGTAAAAAGGCTTGGATAAATAGCATACAATTACTTAACCGCTATTTTAATGGGTTAAAAAATAGCTTTTAGGTTTTTAAAAGACTTTAATTTTCCTGATGCGATACTAAAAAAAGTGTTGGATTTCCACTATCCGAGGTATTCATTTTAATCTCATTGATAAAAACTAGTAAGATAAAATAAATTCTGATAAAAGCGAATAGCTTAAATAACCGATATCCCATTTTCAATATCCACAGAATCACTTCCCACCTTATTGGCGCAATATCCTTATGGTAAAGTTATAATATCAAATGTTTTACACAACATAAAGCGTAAAACCAAGCTCGACACTGACGTAAATCCGGTAATATACTGACTGTGTCATTGACTGTGTGGTCGCCTATAGGGTGCCAGCTGTTGGAGTTATTACTACAGTCCAGACTGTACTGTACTCGGTACTTCTTCACCCACTGATGGCAGCAACCATTTCGTCCCTGGGTCATTATGCCTCGAATAAGACTTGGCTCAGATAGATTCACCTTAATGAACATATAATGAATAAAAAAGATAATCGCTATAAATATTTCTCGTGCGAAAAATTTTCATGACAATAATAGTTACAATATTTTTAAAAAAATAATAAAATGTCAATTACTGTAGTTATTGAAAAAACCGCCAATATCAATCAAATCAAGAAAGAAATGACTTTCTTCCTAGGTGCTAATACAATGGTAAAAAATAAACTAGATAGAATTTCTCATTTTAATACAAAAAGAGTTTTTTGGAGTAGACAGACCAAAAGGTCTTACCTGAATCCACTGGTCCACATTGAGATTCTGGGCTGACCATGCCCCGAGATGTAGAACCCCTTTGGAGTCCTTGGTCTCGGTAGTGTTGATGCGAGCTCGGGCTACTGTGTAGTCCTTAGAGTTGCTGCCCTTGTGGTAGGAGGAAGATGCGGAGAATGCTGAATCGGGGACTGGTTTAGCTCCCGAAACCAGCTGCTGATTACATATATCTAAAACCAATTAGGAACGTACGTATTCATGTTTGTCAGATTGGGTTATTCACATTAATATATATTTAGGGAAAAATAGTTTTGACCTTTATTATTTATCAATTATTTGATCCATTTTCTAGTTTAAAACCATTAGATAATTTTCCACCCATGTTTTATTGCTTCAAACGCGTTATAAGGAATCACATAGTAAATAGTTTGATTTTTTGAACGATATTTATCAATATAAAAATATTAACGATTATTCAAATATGGCAACCAAATACAAAACCATTATTTATTACAAAAGTAAACACTTTTAATTGGCATAAACTTAAAATAATTATAGTGAAATAAATGAAACATTGCCATTTTTATCAGAAAATGAATAAAATCTTAATTACCATCTCCGATAGCAAGTGGTATGTGCCCTGAAAAATCAAAACAGTTCATTTACACAAATCACATTTTGAAAACGTCTTTTATTCGTATTCTCTATATTAAATAGATTTAGATTTACATGTATCAATATTTAAAAAAAAATGGGATTAATAAAAATAATTTCTCCATCAATAAAGAAAAACCAACAACACAGGTCTGAAAAATAAAAAAAAATCATGTACTTTAAATACTTCAACGAAATTTCAAAAAATCAAACTTACACAAAAGAATCAAGCCGAAAGTATACAGAAAAAATTCCATTTTGAATTATAATAAGATTTTCTACTTCTAAAGTACGTTAAGTTTATGTAAAGACACTCAATGAGGATTCAGCTATATATACGGGTATCTAAACCTAATCCCGTTGCATCCGGTGAAAAAATATCAAATGTAGCTTTGTCATACTTCGATGTAAAGATGACTCCCTCTTCATGGAAGTGTCAAGGACAAATATCTTTTTGATTAGCACCATTTTTAGATCTCCTCGATCAAGTGTTTACTCTTGATGAGGTTGATAAAGATTTGGGTGGTTATGTTTGCCTCAGACTGGGGCTTGTTTAATCTGTCTGTTATCCTGTCTTATCTGACAAAAGTCAAAGTTAAACATATCATTTCCACGGATAAAGTAGATGTTTTCTTCTATAGCAATTAAAATAATTTGCACTACAAAAACTTGTGGATATCCTGTCACTAAAGGATGCAGAGGCACATCAATCTTTCATTATGCAATGGCTTAAGTCAAACCGTGAAGTGACTCAAAGATGAGAATTTTACAGTAGATAAGACAACTGCGTCCAGCCCATGGCAACATGGGTGTCAAATTCAAATCTACAAAATTTCCACCCAATCATAGCATTCCAAACATTTATCTTGTTCCTACATTAATCCTTATTTCACTAGGCAATGAAATGAAACCACTATACATTTTTCGACTTTGCATTGAAACAAACAATCCACTTCTAATAAAATATATTCGTCGAATAAATACACTTTAGATAGTATTTGGTCGAATATCTATTTCTGTAAAATGTGACATTCTACAAAAACTAAAACATGAATTCACTTAATCTCATTACCGTCATTCTATTGCATGCATTTCCCACACTATCGGGCCCAGTAATGGACTATTAATGACCTGGGAAGTTAAGTAGTTATTTCAAGCAGTTTATATCAATTTGTCAACAGAACAACCGAGTACAAATTCCAAAGTTTTTTTGTCTTAACGAGTCTAATGGAAACATCTTTGGATTCCAACTGGCCTCGAGACATCAGTATTGACACAACCTTAAACTTATATGCTATCTATATCGTTTTAGCCCTCGCTACACCAACAAAACCCACCAAAATAATGTCTCCACTTTCAAAAGGATCACTAATTGTGTTTGTAAACACTAGCCACTACCCATTTCCTTTTTTATGACTTAATTTACCCGGTTTTCATCCTATCGTAAAAGTCTTTTAAAATCTACCTTCCAGAGAAAGCAAGTGTTTTTTATTTGTAATATCAAAACAACATTAGAAAAGGGGCAATATTTGGTTTTTGTAGCTTAATGGACTTCACAGTTTGCAATTAAAGATAAACATAAAATTTATTACCGCAAATTTTATTTTAATTTTTCATTCAACTTGCAAGAGTAAAAATGTATTTTACAAGAACCCCCCCAAACCGAAAACCCCTAGCGGCTTTAAGGTAGCCCACTTCTATTGAATTTCTTGGTTAATATATAACTGAAATCTGTAGACAAAATATACTTTAAAAGGGGGTCAGTTTCCATCCCTCTGAATTATGATGACCTTTTCACACTTCGCCAAATTGAAATTTCTCGCAAGTATTTTTAAGTAAGCGGAATAATTACCTAAAAACCGTCTTACATTATGCACAATGATGAGTCAGAATATAGAAAATATGAAAAAAATATCTGTAAAAGCTGCATAACTTGATCGTTTCCTAGGCCTATTGCTCTTAAAAATAGCTAATTCATGAATGGTACCAATTCCAGACCTTTTCTATATATTATTCTATAATTTGCATAAATTCACGGTGGAATTCTATCAAACTCTCTTATTTAACTATATGTTAAACAGGACCTATATAATATGTTCATAATATATAGCAATTTAAAAGTTTGCATGAATAAAAGAATTAAATAAAATGTTTATTGTATTGAAATTCTAAAAAAAAATTGCATGATTTATAAAAAAAAAAAATCTGTTCATTAATTTTAGATGGAATCTCTTCATGAATGTTTTGCAATAATGAAGTAATAATTTTTTGGTGCAAATTAAATCAATGCATTTTTACCTACATTTAAAGTAATGATCATGTATGCTATGGACTTTAAACATAATGATTGAGACATCTTAAACAATACATAAAAATACTGCTATCACATAATATCTTTTTGCATGATTTTATTTCGCTAGAGAAAAAAAAATCACATTTAAAGTAAACTTTTTATAGCTTCCAAGTGTTTGTGATCCGACACATCTCTTACGAAACATAGCACATTATATCATGTTTTGGTAGTCTACTGTGATTGTTATGGCTAAGCAATTATGTATAAACCACATTCTTTGGTAAAGAACCCAAATGCTTAAAAAATAAAATAAACTCAACCTTTGGTTACCTTTTATACCACATACCTTTTTTCACGTTGCAAATTATCCGGAAAAGATGATTTGAAAAGCTTTTTTCATGTTTGGTAAAACAATTGTCCAGAACATAAATTAATATATACTACGCAAAATCAGGAGTGACGAGTTAACACCTCAATGTCTTGCATATCTGATTTTTTAGTTCTGAATTAGTTTAGGAAGTTTACTATCACTTCAAAGAATTGTATCATCCCTTTCCGCCAAGTTTTTTTTATTGAACATCAAACCATATAAATATAAGTATAGATATGAAACGATTGAAAAATATTGACGATTTCGTGACAAAGATTGTATTTTAGCAGAAATAAAGGCAATACAAAACGTCTTATCGATATCTTAGCATAATATTTCCACGAAACTGGCCAAGGAGTTTCCAAGAATTTGCAGTGCATGACGGAGACAACCATTAGAATGCAACGTTTGACTATAGTGACCTTGAACAATGGATTTTCATATTTCAATTAGGTTGAAAAATAATTAATTGAATTGAAATTCAATTCATTTTCCATCGCATTTGATTTTCCTCGACCTCTAATTCTTTAAAGAGTATCTTTAAAGAGTTCCGTTGTAATTTAAATATATGAACATCAGACCTTTCCTAACTTCACTTGGGTAAAAGTTTAAAAGAAATATGTCAAAAATCTTTTTGACAATCAATTAAGTATTTTTCAGCTTATTATTCATAAAGGAATAGCTGTCATTTGTATTTGATAAAGGTTAAAAAGAAATCATTGTTGTTTCATTCAAACTCTATATTTATTTTTCATATAAACCTTGAAACAAACCTACCGAAAAACCTAAGTGGTATGCATTCTTTGACTAATGGATGAAAGAATGCACCCTGTGAACACTTGACTCTGTCGATTGTCCTATTCTGGAGACAATAAACGTATGAGTATTTGTCTCCTGGCACTTCGTTTCTACCATTGGGTTTATTAACACAGGAAATGAACCTCTCATTACAAGGTTTGCAGGTTGAATTTCTTTCAAGACATCTATTTTGCATATAGTCACCTAATTAAAAGAAAAATATCTAATTACATATTTTGCTAGTGTCAACATTGATAGGAAATTTTAAATTTCTTATCAAACAATTTGTGTGTACTGACATGGTGCATACGGGACATTCCTTTCGTCACATTTTACTTTGGTGAAGTGTTGACAGGTTTTTGAGGCGGTATCATACAGCAATGGATAAGCACATTCGTGCAGATAGGTCCCCGTTATGTCATTGTATCGACCACACTCGTAAAACTGTGCACAGCTTGCAAAGCTTGGGAAAACCAGTCCAGGATTCCTCTCACAGTAGTCATTTATGGAGCCTGCAATTTTATACAAAGGCAGTTGATAGGTACTAGTAAGTAGTTTTTTATTATTTATATTATTCATATAAAATTCTTAAATTATTTGTTTGCATTTAAATAAAATCCTTTAATAAAAATAATATACTGATCTGATTTGATTCTAGTAAAACCTTATTTGATTGGCAAAACAAATGGTTTCCTATGTCACAATTTGACGCGCATGTAAAACATATTACGTGAAGTTAAAAATTTGTACAAATTTTACAAAAGTATATTTTTTTTATTTTAGATTTTATTTGCTGAAAATTAATATTTAGTAATTTAAATATAATAAATGAATTTAATAATTAAATTTTAACCATTTTCATTTAATATATTTAATTTTGATCTCTATAACATATTTTTGTGTCAGCGGAAACTGTCACAGTTATGTTATAATCATATAACATAGGTAGAAATTAAATTAATTTCTTATAATTTAAGTGTAATGTACTAAGTTGAGAAAAGAAGACGCATTATTAATATATGACGTTAATTTGTACAAAATTTAAAGAGAAAGGGAATGTAGATGTTAAGATCGATGAAAGTTTATCATTATCAAAATTTGTCAGCGTTTTAAAAATGTACAGTATTTGACCATAAAAATGCATTAAAATATTCTTAGAAAAGAATAAAAAAATTGCCAATAACCCCAGACGGTTTCTAATCGATGACTTGCAGATGAGTGGCGAAGACTTTAATGCCTTGCGCTACGCTGTGAAACACACAAATGATAGAAAACAAAATATGTAAAATAGATAATTGTTAATTTTAAAAGAAAGCATGTCATATTATGGAGGTGTTCCATACACCCTAAATGTAACACCAAAAGAATTCATACTAAGCACGCGCGGCATATTGTGACGTTGGCAAGTTATGCTAGAAAATAAAGTTGAATTTGTTAAGCCAATTAAAAGGGTAAGACAACCAGAGTTTACAGGTTAAAAAATCACTTCGTTATAATAAGCTTAACATGTTTTATTTATTAGCTAGAAGAATTGTATTAATGTTAATTGTTAATGTTGTGACTAAAGGACTGTTTGATTAGTTTTAACATATATCTATTACACAACTAAATAGTTGAATAATATACTTCCAATTTATGTATAACAATCTATTAAATATATACTTCAATATGTGAATCATTACAGATGCTTATATTTTACGCATACAGAATATTAATACAACGCATGATTTCATTTATACGTCTTTGAATACAATCTACTAAATATGTACTTCTCATTTTATTTTCACTTTATCCCAAATACAATTCTTTCTTTGCCGTCTGTTCTTAGTACATCTATGCAGTACATTTACCTGTATTAGTCAAACACATGCGTGACTGCTGGTCGAAAATGCCCACGTGACACTGCTCCACGGCTACAGTTCTTCCGTTCTCACACACCACGTACCACGGGGTGTGCTTCCTGCCTGGATACTCATTGGCACCATCACGGTGTGTGCGACAACTGACCTGACTGCAGGCTGGACAGCCAGCACCAATACACTGACTCTGAATGTACTCGCCTAAAACGAAACAACAAAACTACCTTGTACGTATTGGTATTGGTTTATATGTCTTTTCATTCAAATTGTCATGAATTTTCACAGAAAAAGAGACAAACATGCAAAGATTTTCCATTTTGATGTTGGTCACTGTAGTGTGGAGCATATACATGTACATATTCTAGTAATTGCATATGCTCGTTTCGATCTAATTTTGATTATAACAAACTTTAATGTAAACTTTATGTATTCGCTCAGACAGAAATTCATGCGTAAAAGTGATACATACTTTTAGCTATTGCTATATTGGTTTTTTTAATAATCCCAATTGGAAATTTTCATGATGATCCATTTTTACTATCTTTACAGTCTAATGGCTTTGTTATTCATTTTTCGTCAAAAAGTTATAGTGTTAAGAAATGTATGTGGTTCATGTGTTCTTGCTTTTGAAAATTACAGAAAAGTTTATGCAGTTATGTTTAGAATCTCCCCGTCTGCTTACATGGTTCTACCGGTTCATATCGTGACCCACAGTTCACTTTGCTGTAATGTTGACAGGTGCCCGTCTCTATTTCATACAGCAGGGGGTATTGACATTCTTTTAGATATAGTCCATACTCTGAATCCCGTATACTGCAGTCATAAAACTGGGCACAGTTTTTGGGGTTAGGAAGAGATCCACTTGGATGTATCATACAATAACTGGATACAGTATCTGCAAACACAAATAAGTTACATTACGATGTTACTAGACTTTTAATATATAGCATGGACGCAATGTTTATGTGATATACAATAGCTTACCTTTCATACACTCTCTGTTGTAAGGATCAAATACTCCGTTTGTACAGGATTTTACAGCCATTGTTCTATTGTCTTTACATTCTATATAGTCTTTTTTCCACAGAGACTCCATGATTGGATTCAAACCATTTGGTAGTCCTATACAGCTCGGAAGTCTTTCTGTGCATGGCTGACAGTTCTTGTTCTTTCCAGTACACAGATTTTGCAGATATTCACCTAGTATAAATATGTACAAAATATATGAAAAGGAAAGATGGGATTAAAATCTTCCTTTTGTCTTTAAATCTTAGTCTGCATGGTATACATATAATATATGCATGAATACATGTATATCTACAAAACATATACAATATCAAAGAAACATACATGGAGCTCTGGGTTCTCTTCTGGTATTGCACAAGACCTTGTTGTATTCCTGACACTCCATTGTGTCTGTAGAAAACAGTTTAGGATAGGGGCACTCCTTGACGTACTCTCTAATCACGTGACCCGGTCTTGATTTACTGCAGTCAATAAACTGAGCACAGTCATACGGATTTGGTCGGACAATATTAGGATGTGCTTTGCAGATTGCATACAAAGTATCTGGAAACAATAAAATGTAAAAAGGATGTCATATGTGTATGACATAAAATACCAGAAAACCAGAGATAACTCTAAATTGATAAAAATGTGTTTATTGTAAAACTAAAATCTTACAAGGTAATTATTCAAAAGAAACAAGTCTACCTTGATTACTTATTTTACACTTCCTCTCCTGGGGACTAAATATTTTTCTGTCTGGACACGACTTGATTCCAGTGGCAACTCCTTGACTACACTCAACATATCTACTGGTAACAACCTGTCCCGGCAGAGCATTGGGACCGTCTGTTTTATTTTTACATAGAGCGAAACGCTCTTTACATGGGATACAACCAGCAGTTCTGCATTCATTAAGAGCATAGTCACCTTGTAAAATTAAAATTAAAACAAAGGTAATGGTTTGCAAACCTTTTATATCAAGAGTAATCGAAAGTTTATTAAATGAAGCCTACATCACTTTTACTTACATGGAGAAAGAGGTTTGTATCGACCATCACAAGAAACAGATTGAGAACTGGCACATTGCATAGAATTTTTATCAAAGAGCTGCGGATATGTGCATTCATGAATGAATCCTCCAAGTGTTGAATCTTTCATGCGACAATCAAAATACTGTGCACAGTTATCAGAATATGGTGCCAGTGCGGTAGGGTGGAATTTACAGTAGCGGTCAATGTTATCTGTAACATCAAAACATTCAATGCATTTAAAATAATTATTTAAGATTAAAATTTTCCGAATACTGAAAAGGTTAAAAGTTTATAAGATATGGGGATTATATTACACTATTTCGTAACTAGCCACTGTCTGAGTGATTTGTGTGATGACATATTTCTCAAGTATTAAGTAATCGAATCAAGTTGAACTATGCCAAAAACTACATTTGAAACTCTATTCTTATAATCTTTGAGTATTAATTCTTATATTTTATTTTTAACAGATGTATTCAATAAAGTATACACTTTTCCGGTTTTATTTGAAGTCTTCATTTACTTTTGTCTAGTTCTGCCACACAGTCCTTAATGTTTGGATCGAACACTCCCCTTCCACAGTTGCCAACATTTACAGTTCGGTTCAGAAAACATTCTATAAACCATGGTGTCCAGAGTCGACCTGGGAACTCCTGTTCTCCGTTAGGAAGGCCAACACAGCTTGGCAGCCTGGACAGACATGGTAAGCAGCTGCCATCCTTGTCTGCGCATTGGTTTTGTTTATACTCACCTGCAACATTCATAAAATCCCTTCTCTTGTATTCATCAAATATAAGAATTATAACTATGAGGTTCCACAAAAACGTCGTTTAATTTTCGATAGCGTAAAAGTTTTATTTCAATTTAAGAAAAAAAGTTTATGGAACTTACATGGAGACTGTGGTTCATATCTTACACCACATTGGACAGATTCAAAGTTGACGCAAGCTTTCCTAATAATCGAGAACAGGGAAGGATACTGACATTCCTTGGATGGAAGGTTGACCAGGCCAGTGGAACAGTTATAAAACCTTGCACAATTAGATGGATCTGGGATTAATCCATGTCTGGTATTTCCACAAATACCACCTTGTGTTACTAAAAAGGGATATTAATTCAAAGTTCAAGAAACTAAAATTGTATTGGTAATATAAAAACACAGAGTATATCTGAAAATTCTTCCTTGCCTTTACTATTCAAACAACTGTTTTTCTACAAATATTTCAAATTTGATTGAAATTTACTGGTTAGCCTCACTTGTATTGAAAGGATTATTCATAGTTACTCACATGGTGTTGTTCCTGGCTGTAGACACATTCTAGAAGCTTTGTCAAAATATCCAGTTGGACATGTTTTAACTGCAAGCGTCCTATTTCTATCACAAACAATATAGTTGGGAGATTGTTGTCTGCCCGGGTAGGCATTAGCCCCATCTGGTAACGTGAGACAGCTTGGAAGTCTTGATGGACAAGGGAGGCAACTGCTATCTCCAATGGAACACTGGTTTTGGAGATATTGACCTTTGCCAGAGAAAATAGAATTATTTGAATTTTGTTTTAACCCAAAACCGTCAAGCTTATGACCATGTGAGGATCATTACTTTATGTTCCGCTTATAGAGATTTTATATATAGTATACGACATCTTATAAGGATAAAGTTTTATACTGGACAGATAGGTTATAACTACTACTCTTGTACAATACATAGCTCTTACAAGGTGCCATAGGCTCTGTTCGGGTCCCACAAGATGTTTGATGAAAATCTTCACACTGCAATGTTGCCACTGAGAAGAGCTGGGGATATGGGCATTCGTGGAGGTATGGTTTATATATCGAGTCTTTCATGGAACAATCATAGTACTGCGCACAGTTTATCCAGCTGGGTACACGCAGGGTTGGGTGATATTTGCAAAACTCATCAATGTTTTCTGTATTTGATAAAAAAAAAGGAATTTGGTTTCCATTTATTTCTATATTTATATTCGTAAATTAATTTTTGCGGTGGTTCACTACACCTTGAAATATTTTCTCAAGTCAGCAGAAATTTCTTAATTATAATAGATATCAAGTATTTTATCATACTTTCATGTTTAATATTGAAATCTGATTGGTTTAGACGCAGTTGATTATCCGTTCTATTACTCTCAGCGTAAGCAACACACTTAGCAACGGGTAACACAACGAATTGTTACATGCACGTAAAATATGCGCGTACGGTTCGCTGTACAATTCACGTCATTTCTATAAAAAGGCAGTAAAATTATCTCTAAAATTAGGACATTCAGGTTAATAAAATAAATAGTGCCTGTTTGGGAGGGTAACAGTTGAAATTAACACCCCTCGAAAACCAATGTCAATCTCCGCTTCGCGTCGGTTGGTAATGGTTTTCTCAGGGTGTCAATTTCAACTGGTACCCTCCCAAACAGGAACTACAGTGTATTTATATAAAGTCAAATAGGCGAAAAAATGTGCAATTTTGGATGAAAAATTACATTTTCAAAAATTTAATTCACTAAACATTAACAAAAGCTCCATGCGGATTCGAACTCATGATCTGCGGTTCAGAAGCCCAATACTGAGCTATAACGATATACATCCCAAACGAACAATATAAACAGTTTAACAAAACACCCAAATCGCCATCTTGTGACGTAGTGTCTTAAAAAGTATAAGTGTAGGTGTAGTGAGGCACCTAAAATATGAAGTGTACTTAAATTTAGCAACAAAATAACTGATAGTTTAAATTACATGCAATTGATCAAAGCAAAAACATTTCGATACCTGAATGTATTTTATCTACACATTTTTTTGCAACTGGGTCAAAGTATCCTTTACAATTTAGAACATTTATTGTTCTGTTTTTGTAGCACTGGAAATATTTTGAGGACCACTGAATCATCTGGAATCCATGGTAACCATCTGACAGGCCCACACAGCTTGGGAGGCGCTCAGGACACGGTATACAGCTAGAATCTTTGTTCTGACACACATTTTGTTTGTACGAGCCTGAAAAACCGTTCATGATGTTTACATATATATTCTGCTTGCCCAGTTAATTGAGCAAACACTTTTATATGTAAAAATAGCATTGATATTTACTATTATATCAAATAAATCTAAGTTTTATGCCAAATCCCCGAGAAGTAAATAAATTACGATTCAATGGAAAAAATGTATTTTGACTGGGGACTAAAAAAAAAGAAATAAAATGCAATAATATCAAATATGTATGTTCATGTTTAAGCAATGTGAGCTAAATTTTAATGTTGAAAATTTCTGTTGTAAATTTGTTATTTCACAATAAAACGTCAAAGAAATAAATACAATTCATACACCTCAGACATACATGTACTTCGTGGGGTAAAGCAATTTAAGGGGTACTGAATAATGCAAATTTATTGTCATCATGTACTAAAATAATTTCCTAAATATTTCATTCTTTTCATAAAATTTTAATTGTTGCTATCTTGTCACAAACGTTTAATCCACTTAAATGATTAGAAAATAACTCATTTTACAGCTAAATAAATTTCCAAATTCTAAATTTCTAAATTGCTCTCGATACCTTTTTGAAATATTTTACAGAACTTTTTGATAGTCCCCCTTGAATTCATTAAGGTGAATACAGTTGATTTTGTTCGAAACAGGTACATAACTTTTATAATAAAATAGCTGTACAGCTGTTTTAAAATTGACATGATATTTTTAAGCTTAATCTTACACGGAGCTTGTGGTTCAATGACTCTTCCACACTCCACATCAGTAAACGCTTGGCACTTTCGGTTTTTAGCAGAGAAGAGGTCTGGGTACCTACACTCCATCACATTACTTTCTGGATTTTTGGTACAATCAATGTATTGAGCACAGTTGATACTACTTCCAACCACAGCCATAGGATTGGTTTTACAGAATTCGGACACGTATGCTGAAATGGCACAATAAAAACAATTTTTCAGAATACATACTTCAATCAATCTAGCTTTTAATATTATCATATAAACACAAAGGGAATTTTGAATATTTGAATCTAGGGACTCACTTGGAGATATTCTGTCCACACAGGTACGCAGATAAGGATTGAAATAACCATCAGGACATTTTAGTATGTCAATGGTTCTATTCAAAAAACATCTAAGGTACTTCAATGACCAGAAATTTCCAGAAATGGGGTTTAATCCATCAGGTAATCCTATACAACTTGGTAATCTGATTGGACAAGGAATGCAACTTTGGTCGGACAGCGGGCAGGTGTTTCTCACATACTCACCTTTTGTAAAATTACAGTATGTTTAAATACAAAGAAAACACACTCATTATCGAATTAATCAATATAGTTATTACCGGTACTATTAAAATCTATTAATTGTTATTAAGTTTCTAGAAAATCTAATATTCAATCTAATTTTTGTTCAAAAACGAATTTATATCTTGAATTTCTTATTTTTTTTTTAACGTATCATTACTTACATGGTGCTTGAGGCTCATGTCTAGATACACAGTTAACGTCTGTAAAATCCTCGCACCTCTTAGTTATTGTGGAGAATAACTGTGGATATCTACACTCTTGAATATATTTTCCGATAGTTGAGTCTCTGTTTGAGCAATTGTAGTACCAACCACAGTTTCCTTGATGTTTCACAATGGCAGTAGGGTGTTCATTGCAATATTGATCGATTTTATCTGTCATCAGAAAATTGTGTTTGAAATACATTTCATTTTTGATATAAAAAAGTACATGTAAAACGAACATAAACCCCTCTTTCAAAAAAGTACACAATAAAAAAGAAAAAAAAGATATTATTCAGATGATTACTCTCCTTATAAAACAAACAGATGCTTCCTATTTTTGGGAGTTGATTTTAATCAACTCTCCTATGCAGTTACTCAGGCAAACCGAAAGTGAAACAGTGTTTGGACCTGACCACAAATTATTACACCGCTGCCTGACAACATTTAGTTCTTGAAGATAATCGATAAATTTGATATAATGTATTCTAAAGATAGTTTTTCAAAGACACTTATTTATAGATACCTTGTAAATAGTCAGATTTTAAATGGTATGAACAATATAGATATTTTTTTTATATTCGTACATTGTATGTGTTCCTACGCCAGAGTTAAATATAGTTTTGTTCAACCAGACGCTCGGCTGTCTCCGTTAATCTCCGACAAGCAGAGAGCCGCTATTGCTTGTCGGAGAATAACGGAGACAGACAAGCGTCTGGTTGAACGAGACTAGAGTTCTATAGTGCTTAGATCCATACAATTTCTTAGAAATATTTCGATTACTGATACGTAGTTTGATGGAATTTAAAAACTATTTGAATATAACATATGATTCATATGGGGATTTCACGAAATTCCTGTGGAAGAATTCATATGATAAAAAAAAATGTGTATAATTCAAATACATATAGTAAATGAAGTCTAGAAAACTACTTGCCATGCAAAATAACCTAACATATCATTGATTTTAAAATAAGTAATAGTCGATAAAATCAACTCCCGTCAGTACTTCAGTACTTTGATTGCTACATATTTTTAAAATTTGTTTTCTTACCAACCACTACAGGGGTAGTGCATATTCTCTTATGTGGATCAAATACACCTTTCTCGCACGTGTTTTCTGCGATAGTTCTGTTTAACAAACAGGTAATATAGGACGATGTCCAGGTAAGTCCAGACACCGCATTATCCCCATCTGGCAAACCGATACAAGAGTGATGTACCTCTGGACAGGGTTTACACGATTTATCTCCATTAAAACAATGGAACTGACTGTATTCACCTGCAAAAATATCATTATATTGTTTACTTTAAGCCTTAAGTTTTAGAAAATATAAAGATTAAGCGTTATAAACCAATTGTATCCTGTCACTCATTTCTCCAGTTAGGAGTTTTCACCCCCTTCCCAATAAATGTTTTCTCGGACTCTACAGCTTGGTTCTAACCAAGATTTAAACTCACAAGGTGCCTGAGGAACTATTCTAGAATCAACAGGTACAGTTCTAAAGTCCTGGCATGAGTAGGTCTCAGTGGAGAACAGCTCAGGATATGGACATTCTTGAATGTAGTGAGAGATGTTTGGATTGGGATCCGAACAGTTGATAAAATGAGCAGCATTTAGACTGTCAGCAGCTATTGCATTTTTATTTGCAGAGCAAAATGATATCACATCCCCTACAAAATTAAAACAAATGACATATATTAATATTTAAAAATCTAAAATCTCCTGATATTTGATTTATTTGAAAAATTTGAAAAACATACCTGGGTGTATTTGAGTAACACATACTCTCTGAACAGGGTGGAACCAACCATTTGTACATCTATGTACAGTATACGTCCTATTATTCAAGCAGTCTACATAGTATGGTGACCACATTCTACCAGAGAACGCGTTCTTGCCATTCGAAAGGCCAACACAGCTAGGTAACCGATCAGAACATGGAAGACAAGAGCTATTGAAGGATGCGCACAAGTTTTGTTGATATTCACCTACAACGGAAAGCGAACTTTTTAGCTTGCAGAAAACATTTTGATATAAAAATAGTTGAAACATTTGAAATCATGCTTTCATCTTTCGCCTGATTCACAATGGACTTACATGGAGCTTTAGGTTCTGGTTTGTCAACACAATGCACTAATCTATAGTCCATGCATGTTCCATTGCTGGAAGAAAAGAGGTCTGGGTACTGACACTCAGACAAGGGTACTGTTCCTGCCAACTTGTCTGAGCACCTGTAGTATCTAGCACAATTGCTATGGTCTGGGATCAGTAGTGAAGGATTTGCTTTGCAAATGGCATTGATCTGATCTACAATAAACCATTGGAGAAAAAGGATACAAATATCAATAATTTTAAAACTGTACCAATATACCGCAATACAAAATACCTTTCATTTTAATCGCTATACTTAGTATTTGTTTGATCATAAATATGTTGAATAAAATCTTATAAACTTTATTATTTCCCTTACAATAACTTTGTCAATTTAGGTATCGAATATAACAAGAGGCCCATGGGCCACATCGCTCACCTGAACAACAGTTCCTTGTAACATTCTATTTCATAGCATATGCTATTTCTATTTTAAACTTTCAACCCCTTTCTGGGGCCCCAGTATTGGTCCGGGGTTTATGGTTGGCTTTAACTACACTATTTGAGGATCATTGCATAGTAATCTCACAAACTGTAGCATTGTAGTTCTCAAGAAGAAAATTTTTAAACATTTTCCATATATATTTCTATTTTAAACTTTGAACCCCACTTGGGGCCTCAGTGTTGGTCTGGTGGTCTTGGGGCCCCAGTTTTAGTCCGGGGGTCACGATTTTACCAATTTAGAATATACAATAGCCAATGATGCTTGCATAGTAATCTCACAAACTGTTGCACCGTAGTTCTTGAGAAGAAGATTTTTAAACCTGTTCCCTATATATTTCTATGTTAACTTTGAACCCCTTCTTGGGCCCCAATATTAGTCTGGGGGTCACGTCTTCCACAATTTAGAAACTTTAAAATTTGAGAATGCTTGCATAGTAATCTCACAAATTGAAGCATTGTAGTTCTCCAGAAGAAGATTTTTAAACATGTTACCTCAATCTTTCTATGTGAAACATTGAACCCCTTCTGGGGCCCCAGTATTAGATCGCTTCTATGATTTAGAATTTTCACTATTTGAGGATCCTAGTATAGTAATCTCACAAAGTATGACATTGTAGTTCCCGAAAAGAAGATTTTTAAACATGTTTCCTATATATTTCTATGTTAAACTTTGAACACCTGTTGATGCCCTAGTATTAGTCCGGGGGTCACGATTTTAACACTTTAGAATCTACAATTGCCAAGGATGTATGCAAAGTAATATCCCAAACTGTTGCATTGTAGTTCTTGAGAAGAAGAGTTTTAAACATTTTTCTTATATATGTTAAACTTTGAACCCCGCCTGGGGCCCCAGTTTTTGCCCGGGGGTCACGATTTTTACAATTTAGAATCTTCACTATACATACAAGCTTATGTATAAATATTGGCATTTCTGGTGCAGTGGTTCTTGAGAAGAAGATTTTTAAACATTGATCCTATTTATTTCTATGTTAAACTTTGAACCCCGCCTGAAGCCCCAGATTTTGCCTGGGGGTCACGATTTTTATAATTTTGAATCTTTACTATACATACAAGCTTTTGTAAAAAATATTGGCATTTCTGGTGCAGTGGTTCTTGAGAAAAAGATTTTTAAACATTTTTCCTACATATTTCTATGTTTAAGTTGTAACTCGGTCCGCCTCGGTCCGGGGATCACGATTTTTAAAATTTAGAATCTTCACTATACAAACAAGCTTTTATGTAAATATTGGCATTTCTGGTGTAATGGTTCTTGAGAAAAAGATTTTTAAACATTTTTCCTACATATTTCTATGTTAAACTTTGAACCCTGCCTGCGACCCCAGTTTTGGTCAGGGGGTCACGATTTTTACAAATTTAGAATTTTCACTATATATCCAACTTTTGTGTAAATTTTGGCTTTTCTGGTGCAGTAGTTCTTGAGAAGAAGATTTTTAAACATTTTTCCAACGTATTTCAATGTTAAACTTTGAACCCCGCCTGGGGCCCCAGTTTTGGTCCGGGGGTCGCGATTTTTACAATTTAGAATCATCACAATAAATACAAGCTTTTATGTAAATATTGGCATTTCTGCTGCAGTGGTTCTTGAGAAGAAGATTTTTAAACATTTTTCCAATGTATTTCCATGTTAAACTTTGAACCCCGCCTGGGGCCCCAGTTTTGGTCCGGGGGTCGCGATTTTTACAATTTAGAATCTTCACTATATATACAAGCTTTAATGTAAATATTGGCATTTCTGGTGCAGTGGTTCTTGAGAAGAAGATTTTTAAAGACATGCACCCTATTTTCACTTTTTCGTAATTATCTCCCCTTTAAAAAGGGTGGTGCCCTTTATTTTAATAATTTAGAATCCCCTTTTCATAAGGATGCTTTGTACCAAGTTCGGTAAAATTTGGCCCAGTGGTTTTAGAGAAGAAGTCAAAAATGTGAAAAGTTTACAGACGGACAGACAGACGGACGGACGGACGACGGACAACGGGTGATCAGAAAAGCTCACTTGAACCTTCGGTTCAGGTGAGCTAAAAAGGAAATATAAAGTTTAAAACGAGAGAAATGTTTATACACATTTGAAAACGAAAAGATAGATTAAAAAATAATATGCTTTCAGGACAGATAATGACACAAACTACTGACTTACCTGTTTTATCGGCGGTCACACATTGTCTGTGATGAGGATCAAATATTTGTCCACGCGGACATTTTGTTATCTCAATAGTCCTGTTCCTGTCACATACTATGTACCATGAAGTCCATAGTCTCTGAGGATACACTTGGGGACCATCAGGGGATCCCAAGCAACTTGGTAGTCTCTCGGGACAGGGGATACAACTTGGCGAATTAATTTTGCACAGATTTTGATTGTACTGGCCTATTAAGAAAATAAAGGGAATACATGACGTAGATGTGTCAAATATAATTCGATATATATCATACTAAACGTAAGAAAAGATGGTCAAGTTCTGACCGTAAAGTTTTCAAAGTTTATTTTTCCCATTTTGAATTTTTAAAATGCATTGTCTACATAGATTTAAAAAAAATCACCAAATATCCGATATCAGTTGTCGAGATACGCGTGTTCCATTATAAATTTCCCCATTAAATTAAATAATAAAACTGTTGATTTATATACATACATGGTGCTACCGGTTCCTTCTTTTCACGACAATTTACAGTATAGAACGGCTGGCATTTCATTGACTGAGTAGAAAAAAGTTGGGGGTATACGCACTCCTGTACCAGTAATGATTTAGATGACTGTAACTGTTGGCAGTCAAAGAATTGTGCACAATTGTTAGGATGTGACACAACAGCTTGCGAATGAACACCACAAAACTCAATTATGTAATCTGTAACAACAATGGTTATAATGAATTCTTTGGGTTTTTAAAAACTAAAATCATCATGTAAGTAAAGAAATTTAAAACTCATTAGTGCAGGAACGAAAGAAAAAAATAACTTACTCAATGGAATCCATCTGACACAAATACGTAGGTATGGATTAAAATATCCATCTGCACATTTGTTGATTTCCAATGTTCTATTATGATAGCATACAATAAAGTCTGCCCACCAACGTCTGTTAGGAAACTCTTGCTTTCCATCAGGAAGTCCGATACACGAAGGAAGTCTTTCTGGACAAGGAACTGTGCTTCTTTGAAGAGATGAAGATGGTTCCCTGTTTACAATATATTCACCTGTACAGGCGAAATAAGAAATAATGATATCACGTTAAAATAAAGATTTTATCATCAATTGCAAACAATTTCTGCCGAATGTGGCAAAATTCTTACAGCATAATTTCTACAACATTAACACAAATAACATTATTATGCTTAAAACTACTGTGCAATATATATACACTATAAATAATAAATAAACAACATTATGTTCACTTCTGTATTACATTATGAAAAAGCTTATGTGTGTGAAAGTGTTTTAAAATGTTTTTATATTAATGTGTACTCACATGGAGCTTGTGGTTCGAATCGATTCTGACAAACCGTTGTGGTGAAATTCTGACAAGAATTTGTGATCTTAGAGAAGAGTTTCGGGTATGGGCACTCCATTAAATACCCTCCCAGCTTAGTATTCTTCTGTGAGCAGTTGTAATATTGGGCACAGTTACCAGGGTGTGCTACAATTTTGTTCGGGTTTGCTTGGCAATATCTGTCACCTTTAATCACAGAACCGTCAATTGAAACACATAAACATTTATATTAGGTAGTTTGAATGATCATACTCCATTTAAACAAAAATCGTACCTGGTCGAATGTGATCATCACATAGCCTTTTCATTGGATTAAACACACCCTGCTTACATGTGTTGACTTCAATGGTTCTGTTCTTGAAACACAAGATATATTTATTTGTCCATTGAGAGCCAGTCACAGAATTCAAACCATCAGGTAGTCCAAGACAACTTGGAAGCCGTGTTGGGCATGGAACACAGTTCTTATCCTTGTTGCTGCACAAATTTTGTCTGTATTCACCTGTTCAAGAAAAAAATACAATATATACTAAATATCAACAGTGTTGCAAATGTGCGAGAATGGATCCAAATATACTTGTATCTTACATGGTCGTTTTGGTTCAGGTCTTGATTTACAATTTACTGACGTAAAGTTGGAACAGATTTGTTTTTCTGTTGAGAAGAGCATTGGATATGGACATTCATCTAAGTACCCGCCAAGTCTAGTCTGACGATACGAGCAATTAAAGAACTGAGCACAGTTCCATGGATGTGCAACAACAGCTGTTGGGTAGGCATGGCAATAAGATATCACATCAACTGAAAAAAAAAATAAAGTATCAAACAAAACTTAACTCTGCATTCATATATTTTGAAGTTTTTTTTATTTCTATCGGCTATGATAACGAAGACTCATCTTTAACGTAAGACAATTAATAAATGATTAGGTAATCCTGATAATTCCCAATTATTGGCGCAAAATAATTTGAAAAAACCTTGCTTTGTTAAAAGAAAATAGTTGATGCATGCAAAAATCAAACCTGGATCAACATAGCTAGAGCATCGACGAGTCCTGGGATTGAAATATCCATTATCACAGGACACAACTTCAATAGTTCTATTATGAAAGCACATTATATAATCCCGACCCCACAAGTGACTTGGATGAGGAAACTTTCCATCATTAATTCCTAAGCAGCTTGGGAAGCGAGTTGGACAAGGTTGGCAATTTGGATCACTGGGCAAGCACAAGTTTTGCCTGTATTCACCTGAAGAGAAAAATTTTCATTAAAATGATTGGAAAGACAGTATTAAGTATTTATTAAAACAAGTCCTAAGTACATGTATATTACTTTGATTGATTGTTAAGACTCTGTTATTGAATACAAGTTAACCATTTAGATTTTGATTTATAATCAAATTTTGAATAACTGGTTTACAAGGAAAACACTGAAATCGGCGGGTGACTTTTGACCACTGACCACAATAAGTATGTTAAAAATTAGAGCTACGAGAATATCTGAAAATTAAGTAGAACACATACCGCTGATGACTGAGTAATGTACCTTCATGAATATGTTTTTGTAAAAACAAATGAATGGTATTTTATCTTGAACGCGTTAAAGGGACATGGTCACGATTTTGGTCAAATTTTATTTTTCTTAAATTATTATTTACAATGATTTAAGAATGCATTTCTAATGATCAAATGAAATTTGAAAGTCAGTCGTAGAGATATAAGCAAGATATAGGGCTCACAACTCTTTTTCATGTAAACAAGGCTCGTGCCCTGTCTTTGTTTACATATGTTCAATATACCAGTAAAAATCTTTTTCAAGCTAATTTGTCTATCGTGGTATTCATTTTAAACATAAATAAACTGTTCCTAACGTTTAACACTATCACTTCGGGTCTAAAACTGGAATATTAACTTCAACATTCAAAATGTAAACAAAAGCATTGTTTACATACCGAAGAATTGTAAACCCTGTAACTCGCTTATTACTCAACGAAGGACTCTCAAATTTTGGTTGCCTATTTAAAATGCCTTACTAAATCATTGTAAACATTAAAATCGGAAAAATAATTTTTGACCAAAATCGTGACCATGCCCCTTTAACATACATTAATCAAACTTTTGACTGTGTCTTTAAGTTAAACATTAACATTTAACATTAACATTTAAATCAACATGAGGAGCTTACAAGGAGTCTGGGGTTCATGTCTTGCTCCACATGTAACCGTCATGAAATCATCACATCTGAGTGTCCTTGACGAGAAAAGGTCCGGATATTTACACTCCTGTAGCAGTGTTCCCTCTCCTGATGTAAAAGCTGTGCAATTGTAATACTGAGCGCAGTTTATTGGATGAGGTTGTATACTTTGCGGGTTAATCTTGCAAAACTGCTCCCACTCATCTGAAAACATTTACAGGACAATGCATTATCACTCGAGGGAAAGATCCAACTCAAACGGTATTTTCTGAAGCAAAGATTTCTCCGTTGACACATCATTGTCAAAGTGTTCAATATATTATAAAGATTAACATTGAAGTAGATTTCAACTATATTAAAGGACATGATAGGTATTCTAAAATAAGATATGTCGCTATCAATAACTTTTACTTCATTAGTATAGCAAATTTGTAAGAAATGACGTACTTCCTATGACGGATGAAGTACAAATGCGCTTCTTCACATCAAATATTGTGTTTGGGGGGCATTGTGTAACATCAATCGTTCTGTTCTGTGAGCATTTGATGTACCATCGTGTGTGTTCTCTAGTTGGGAATATGTTGTAGCCCTCTGGTAGGCCCTTACAACTCGGTAGCCTTTCTTTACAAGGAACACAGCTAGGATCATTGGAAGAACATTTGTTCTGGTCGTACTGACCTGCATACAAACGTTTTCATTAATAGAAACACAGTTATTCTAAAGTGCCTGAAAAGGTTCGTTTATTTTATCATTAAAAACGTCTTTGCTAAACCACAACTTTTCGACATTTATGATCTATAATGTTTCCTAACTTTTCTCTTTTGTCAGCGCTATTTTTTATAGCATGATACTTGTTATGTTTCTCTTATTATATTGTTGACCAAAGAAATTGTGTTTCTCCTGTGCATTGGACTGAAAGGCTTTGTCACGTGTAAACCTCGATAAAATTAACAAAGAGGGAAATTATGTTGGCTTACAAGGGGCTACTGGCTCTGGACGTGAACCACAGTACACCATGGAAAATTGTTCACATTTGTTGGTAGTCTGAGAAAACAAAGAAGGATAAGGGCATTCCTCGACAAGGTTGTCACGTCTTTTACAGTTGTAATACTTAGCACAGCTGTCAGGGCTAGACAAAATGGCGTCCGAATGATATCTACAGTATTCAATGACATCGACTGCAAGAGAAAGCATGTAAAGTTTAATTGATAATGTTTCAATTATAAGATAAATGACTTCCTAATATTTCACAATATATATCACTTGCAAAGGATCCAAATCCTGAACTAAAGAAATAACACTTATCATACGTTTTAATTGTTTTATTAGCGAAAATATTGGAAAAGTCTTAATTAATTTCTGCACCGTTCTTCTACTGTATGGATTTGTCAATGTAAGCTGTTAAACCTTTTTAAAGCTATCAAATTCAATAGGTCTAAAATGTCTACAACCATAAAAAAAGAACATTATATCAAATGCAAATTAAATATATGAGACAATGTCTGACCTGAATTTACATAGACTTCACACTGTCTGGTTCTGATATTAAAGTAACCACCGGTACACTGTTCCACCACAAGTGTTCTGTTATTGAAGCATCTAATATAACTGTTTGACCACGGTGCCCTAGGATCGGCATGAACACCATTAGGCAACCCAGCACAACTTGGCAATCTTTCGGGACATGGTTTACAAGAGACATCCCCCTTAAGACAAACGTTCTGCTGATATTCACAGGGTTCCATAGGGATCTTTCTGCCATTGCATTCTACTTCATCAAAGTTTTTGCAAGTTCTTGAAGGAATGTCATAGAGTTTAGGATAGGGACACTCCAGTCTGTGTTCACCAAACCTTGTTGTGCCAATGGAACAGTTCACATATAAAGCACAGTTCAATGGGTCAGCTACTATATCTGTTGGGTTGTAGTGACAATAGTCCAGAACATAATCTAAAATTTTACAAAAGTTTGAAATAAGCCAAATTTGTAGGTACATCATTTCAACATATTACAGCGTATACAATCAACTAACAACATTCTCAAAACCACCTGAAACAAAAAAAAATGAAATATGTGCATTTAGTATCTTTTCAAATATATTTGAATGCATCACAAGCTTACTTTGTTCAATATATTTCACACAGGTCTTAGTAAAAGGGTTAAAGACCCATCCCAGTGAACACCTAGTAATCTGAATTGTTCTGTTCATTTGACACTCCATGAATTTATCTGTCCATCTGTAATTTAGCATCGGCTGGTACCCATTAGAAAGTCCGACACAACTGGGTAATCGATCTGGACATGGCTGGCATGTAGGGTCATTTGGCTTGCACTTATTTTGATCATATTCACCTAAAATGATATCATAACTCTTTCGGTGAGTTAATGTTAAAATACAAAATTCAATTACAATTCGTATATCAATCGACATGTTACATAAACTTACATGGAGCCTGCGGTTCAGGTCGGTTATCACATGCAACTGAAGTAAATGTTTCGCATTTTAATGTTGTCCTAGAAAACAATTTTGGGTATTCGCATTCTTGCACCTGATTGATAGACAAGCGTTTTTGTGGATGTGAACAATTGTAGTACTGGGCACAATTTTCTTCTTTGGCCACCACATCACCAGGATGAGATTTACAATAATCTGGAGCAACATCTGTAAAATGTAGCCAAAATAAATGAATCGGAATCACCTTTTTCACGAATACTCGCTCAATTAGCTGTAAAAACGATGTATTCTACAAGAACTGTGGTATATCAAAATTCAAATAATACATACCATGGCCTATTTTTGACTGACAAACATTGTTCACGGGATGAAAATATCCATGTAAACATTTCGAAATCATAATTGTTCTATTCTTATAGCATGTGATGAACAGGGGTTCCCAAAGATGCCCTATGAAGCTGTGATTTCCATCCGATTTACCAACACACGATGGGAGCCTTAGGGGACAAAGCTCACAACTAGATGAAGACACTGGACATAGATTCTGATCGTATTCACCTACAAAAAAAACCAACACAATTCATAATATTTTAAATCTTCAGTTTCAAATCTGCTTTACTCATATAAAACGTTATTTTATATTTTCATAAAAAATATCAATATGCATATAAATCATATAAATATAATGCCCTTTGTCCTCTTGTTAACAATTACTATGATATCTTATATGTTTGATATTCTTTAATTAACAATTTAATTACAACCAGAAAGTGATAGGTAATTTGGGTACAACAATACCCATAATTTTGGATAAGATGCTATGACTCACATGGTGCCTGTGGCTCCTTTCTTCTTCCACAATTTACTTTGGTGAAGTCCTGACAAGAAAGGCTTTGCAGTGAAAAAAGTTTAGGGTATTTACACTCCTTGTATATTCCTGGTTCTGAACAGTTGAAAAATTTAGCACAATTGTCTAAATCTGGCAACACTGCTTGAGGGTGGACGGAACAGTAATCAGGAACATCAACTAATAAAAATAAAAACAAAACATTAAAATTGCACTTTAAACTTTTAACAGTTCTTATTGCATATATTGTTAAATAGTTATTTGTTAATTATTAATATCTCTTATATTTGATATTTTCCTATTACATCTTAGCAACGCTGTTAAGCAATGATCAAAACAAAACGAAACTAATAGAAAGACGTAAATAAATGCTAAACAAAAGCAAGGAATTCAATGAAGTAGAAAAATTGTCTCAAGAACAATTACCCTAATGATTATAACAAATCATATATTTTGAGCTAATCGGAATTGAGAGTTTCAAAAACTGAACTTGTCCAATAAATTAATGTACCTTTGTTGACAACTACTTTGCATACTCTTTCTCTTGGGTGGAAGTATTCACCATTTTGGCATTGACCGACATACAATGTACGATTCTTGTAACATGTAATGAATTGATAGCCCCACAACTGCGATATGTGTGGATTAGGTCCATCTGGTAAACCAATGCAGCTAGGCAAACGAGTCGGACAAGGTTCACAACCAGATTCTCCCCTTTGACACAAATTCTGTTTGTATTCACCTGTTAATTAAGGCAAAAATTGTTTAACAAATACGAACATTTTCTTCTAAATTGTATGAGGTCTCTACAGATAGCTTTTACAGGACATTTTTGCTAAAGAAATGTAATATAATGTTATAAACAGATATGTTGCACATAATTTTACTTACATGGAGCTTGAGGTTCGTTTTTAGGAATACATTGTACTGTTTCAAATTTCTGACAGCTGAGTGAGGCTACAGAAAACAAATCTGGGTAAACACATTCCTGGATGTATTGACCGTATCTGGAGTTAGTGGCAGAGCAGTTCACAAACTGAGCACAGTTGGTAGGATGTGGCTTAACTGCTTTTGGGTTGGCTTTGCAATAAGAGTTGATGTTACCTAAAGTAAAAAGAAAATTTGGATTTTACAAATATAATTAAACCTTAAAATTTACAATTTCTTTTCATTTAACGTCAATGATAAAACATTTGGTAACCTTACTTTGGTCAATTTTATTGATACATTGATGCGTGTCTGGATTAAAGATAGAACTCTGTGAGCAGTGGCGAACATCTATGGTCCTATTCTGAAGACACACAACGTAGGAACTGGTCCACTCCTGTCCAATGAATGGCTGAGGTCCATCACCAAGTCCCACACAGCTTGGTAGTCTCTCAGGGCACGGCAAACAGGATATGTCATCGGACTTGCACATATTTTGCTTATATTCACCTTTTAAACACGTATCATGCTTATCAAATACATTTCCGTACAAACCATGCATATCAAAATAATATTATCATTGTTTTATTGAAAAATAAATCTTGATTAAATAATAACTTACAGGGAGCCACCGGTTCAGGTCTGAGTTTGCAAACAACAGCTTGGAAATTTTCACATTTTAATGTCACATCAGAGAACAAATCTGGATAGACACATTCCTGTATAAAATTGCTGAGTTTTGAGTTCTTGTGCGAACAGTTGATGTAATGTGCACAATTTTCCAAATCCTTTACCAGAGCTAATGGATTCGCCTGGCAAAACTTGTCTACGTCTCCTTAAAAACAGAAAAAATAAATTAAATATACATTTTTATACAATTCATAAAGTATATGACAAAAAAAACCAAATTTTATTGATTGAATGGTGACCATATACCTTTTCCTACATCTGTTAAGCATTTGTTTTGAACAGGGTGAAAATACTGATGATTTCCTTTGCAGGTAGATTCATCTATGGTTCTGTTTTTTAAGCAAATTATATATTGTGCTGTCCACTGTCTCCCAGGAAAGTAATGTGGACCATCAGACAACCCAACACAGCTGGGCAAACGCTCCGGACAGGGAATACAACTTGGGTCTTTTGGGTCACATAAATTCTGTTCATACTGGCCTTTTTAAGAAAATGAAAAATAAATTGCAAGACATTATAATATAAATAGGATTTTTTGATTTATCTTTATAAGACTTTCAAAATCCACAGTACAAAATAGTTCATAATGTCAAATTTTCAGATGTAATTATTTATCTAGTAGCTTACAAGGAGCCATGGGTTCTGGTCTGAGGTGACATTTGACTGATGTAAAACCCTGACATGATCTAAAAACGGTAGAAAATAGATCAGGGTAGAAACACTCTGATGACACGACAGGTCTCCCAGATGAAAACTGACTACAGTTGTAAAAGCGATTACAGCTGCTTATGTCTTCTATAACACTGTCTGGATTTGCCTTGCAGTAGGACGGAACATCAACTGTCAAATAGCACGAGAAACTTTTTAAAAATGATATATTAGAATATTTTATTGATTATGTTTTTATAAACCCGCCGATTTCGCGATATCCATTCTAAACATAAAAAAAATCCATTAAAGTAAAAGGGCACAATACCTTTTGGAACGTCAATTAGACATTGTTTTTTGATTGGATGAAAGTATCCATTTGTACATTGTTGCAACAAAATCGTTCTATTAAGGAAGCACGTTATGAATTGTGGTTTCCACAATCTTCCAGTAAATGGTTGGTCTCCGTCTGGAACGCCTACACAGCTTGGTAGTCTCTCGGAACATGGTGGACAGGCTCCGTCTCCTTTACGGCACAAATTCTGGGTATAATCACCTGAATGATACAAATAAAAGACTGTATAATATTTCAGACATGAATATGAATTCCGAACAATCATCATTAAGAATTCCGAACAATCATCATTAAGAAATCTATCGAACAATAAAGTATATCTAAATAATTTATTTTGAAATTTAGGAAAATCATATACAAATTAAAATTAAGGTATGATTGATAAAAAGATATGTGCAATAAATAGATAATGACAAAAACATGCATCCGTTGTAAATATAGAAACGTCTGTAAGTGATTGTTACGGTGAATTATTTAGAAGTATACAATGATGTTATTTCACACGTAAATCATTTATGTATAATTGTTTTCTTTATATAATGCATATTCAGAATAACAACAAATTCACAAATTTCAAAAGTAAGATTCTTACAAGGAGCCTGGGGTTCTGGTCGAGAGTCACATTTCACAGAGGTAAAGTTAACACATTTCTTTTCTTTGGTGGAGAACAAATCCGGGTATCGGCATTCAACATGGGCGCCTCCATAATCAGAACAGTTAAAATACTTGGCACACGTCTTAAGATCTGGTAATATGGCTGTTTTGTGTACCATACAGTAGCTGGGAACGTCAACTGTGAGTCAAACGATTATTGATACATTCAGGGTAGTTGTTATTTCATTTTTATCAAAATTATTCTTGCTAATATCATACAAGTACACAAGCATTTAAATTACTTTATTCATCATTGCTTTAAAATCAGTCGTTAGTGTTGCCAAATGAGTTAAATGTTATCTCTTCGTTATATAACATGCACGTCTAATCAATTTATCTTCGTAAAATTATAAATCTTCATGAACAGATTGTTTTGATATTTGATAATGAAAGAACATAGGCGTTTTCTTTTCCACTTTTTTTGTATTCGGCGATACTCCAACAAGGTGAAACACTTACTCATTTCCACAACTTTCTGGCATCTCTTTGTTCGTGGATTAAAGTAAAAACCATCTTCACAGTCAGTAATGCTTATGGTTCTATTTTTATAGCAAATAACGAAATCTCTCTGCCATAACCTATTGGGAAACTCGTGCTCTCCATCACCGAGGCCTATACACGGCGGTAAGCGATTAGGGCACAGTTGACAATTATTGTCAGTTGACATGCAAAGGTTTTGTTCATACTGACCTGTAACACAATCAGTCAAACATAAAGCTAAATAATTATAATAATAACAAAATCAACTTAAGATTTAGATGACAAAACTGTACTTACAAGGGGCTTGTGGTTCTGGTCGGTTTTCGCATTGTACATTCTCGAAGTGTTTGCATTGTCTGGAACTGCTGTCAAATAAGGCTGGGTAGGTACATTCCATTCTGTACACTCCTAACGAATTTGGTGTTCTAGACCTTACCATGATGGTGGCTCCAATGGAACAATTAAAGTACTGACCACAATTGAAAGGGTCTGGTAAAACATCATAAGGATGTGCCTTACAATAATCTGGAACATCAACTACAAAATGGAGAAAAAAGCCAGCATTGTAAACAAGTTGGGAAATAGAATTGAAATTAATTTGCTTTACACTTGTTTTTAATGATGACTAGTAAATTATGCGAATAAAAAAAGACTCAAAAAATAAAACAACGCGCAAAGAAGGTAATTTTTTAAATGTTTTTATCTTTTTTACCTGGATCTACTGCTTGCAGACAAATTCGACGCCTAGGATGGAAATATTCTCCCTTTGGACATTCATTAGTCCCCATGGTCCGATTTTGGTAGCATATTACATATTTTGACAGCCATATAGAACCGACGACAGGATTTTTGCCATCAGGTAATCGTACACAAGACGGGAGACGACTAGGACACGGAACACAGGATTTGTCAGACATCAAACAACGATTCTGTCTATAATCACCTACGAAGTATGAAAAAATCATATAAATAAATACTCTTTCTCAATTAGAATGATAGTTGAAACTCCATTTTTGATATTATACTTTAATTAACAAAATAACATTTTATTGCGAAATTACAAACTAATGGACAGTTACTTACAGGGTGCCATTGGTTCCGGTCGCTTGCCACAGGAAACGGTTGTAAAGTTTCGACATAGCATTGTTGATGAATCAAACAGATCTGGATATGGACATTCAAATAGGTGATCTCCTTGATTTGATGTCTGTGAACAGTTGTAATACTGAGCGCAGTTTGTTGGATGAGGTCTAACAGTGCCTGGTTTCGATTTACAGAACTGATCTATGTTATCTACAACAGAAGTATGCCGTATGATTATTTGTTAACAAAATTGTTCACCTTATTGTAATTTTTACATCATACATCATCAAAATAATTATCTAATATGTCTTAATTTCAAATATCTATAGATAACAAAATCACACAATTCTACAAGACGGTTCCATCTTGTCTTTGATATACATGCTTACTGAAAGGAACATTTTCCCTGCATTGAAGAAGGACGGGATCAAAGACAGAGGTCATGGGACATTTAGTAACAGCTAGTGTCCTGTTTTGCAGACATGTCAAATATCTATCTCCCCACATCTCACTAGGAACAGGTTGAACGCCATCGGAAAGACCCCTGCAGCTTGGCAACCTCTTGGGGCAGACAATGCAGTTTGAGCTGGTACTTGGACAAAGATTTTGATCATATTCACCTAAGAATATGATATATTTAAACAGTAACATTTATTTTTACGGTAGAAATATTTTGATTGTTGTATAAAATTATATTTATATTTAACTAAAAAGTGAAAATTGATTTGTCTTTTGACTTTTTCAAACATGTGATCATAATAAAAATACAAGTATCTTGTAATTGATGATTTACTCCCTTCATTATGTTGATGAAAGTTTTGCGTTGCAACAAAAGAAAAAATAAAATTATGACGTTACATGGGGCTTGGGGCTCCGGCCTCTGGTCACAAGAGGTAGACAAAAACCTTTCACATCTAAATGTCACCAAAGAGAAGAGGTCTGGATAGGTACATTCGGAATGTGAAACGTCGGAACAATTGTAAAACTTGGCACAGTTGTCAGGATCTTGGATAACTTCGTTTCTGTGCACGGGGCAGTATTGAGGAACATCCACTGTCAATTAGAAAACGAACGTTATTAAAAGACTAACATTAGAAATAAATGATTTGTACTTTGTTCATGGGAACGTTATGAGTGACGGTTTGATATTTCTTACCAGGATCCACAACATCTGTACAAATGTTGAGTCTTGGATTGAAATATTGTGTGGTTGGACATTTCGTGGTTTGTATGGTTCTGTTTTTGTGACAGAAAATGTAGTCTTGCAGCCATAATTTGTTTGGGAAAGAATGTGGACCATCAGTCATCCCTTTGCATGAAGGCAATCTCGCAGGACACTTCTCACAAGAGGAATTTGAAGTTTTACAGAGATTCTGTTGGTATTCACCTAAAATGAAAATTTTATAAAACCAAGATAATCAAATAATTGCTTAAACCAATCTTCAATTTATTTCATATGTATATTTTTTTGGTAATTTTGAGAAACAAAATAAAGTTTGTTATTTTAACTGCTATCCTAAAACATGCTTTAATTAAAAGATTTGAAACTTTATATATTATATTTCATATTTTAACATGCTTTTGAAGACATTTATAGGTCATAAACATACATGGACTTAATATTCTTATTAAATCTCAAATCTTAAGAATTAATCAATATCAGTGGCATGTACTTACACGGTGCCATAGGTTCTGGTCTAGTTTCACATTTAACAGCTGTAAAAAGCCTACATTGCCGATTGTTGGAATCAAAGAGATCTGGATAAGGGCACTCTTTTGTATATGACTGTATTGATACAACATGGGCAGCCCTGTGCACCATACTTGTTTTGTTATTGCAATCGAAAAAATGAGCACAATTGTCAGGATCTGGAAGGACGTCTTTTGGATTGGCTACACAATAATCAGGAACATCAACTGTTGGAATAATATCAAAACATGTATTATTATTATTGATAAACTGATATATATATATATATATATATATATATATATATATATATATATATATATATTATCTTGTTTATTTCTAATGATATACATTTTGTATTTTTTTTAATCGTTTGAAATACCTGGATCAACTACTTCTGTGCAGATTTTGGCGACAGGGTGGAAATAACCTTGTGAACATTTCTCAAAAGACAAGGTTCTATTATGGTAACACATTACGTAGTCTGGCTTCCAAACTCGTGATGGGAACACATTAGAACCATCAGCCTTCCCCACACAAGATGGTAGTCTTTCGGAACATGGTTGGCAGTTAAGGTCAGATGGTCGACAGATGTTTTGTAGGTATTCACCTTAATAAAAAATATCTAGTTTAGAGATATTTCTAACGTGCTATAACAAAATTTCAGCTAGGACACAAATCGTGATACACATGCGTAAAGTATATAAAACGGTTTTATAATTACAAGGTGCTTGGGGCTCTGGTCGAGATTTGCATGTCACAGTGGTAAAGTTTTTACAACTTCTGGATGAAACATCAAACAAGTCAGGGTAAGTGCATTCCATTTCATGAGCATCAAGAACACCTGACACCAGCTTTCTACTTATCATTCGTGGTGGAAGGGCAGCGTTCACAGCACTACAGTTGTAGTAGTGAGCACAGTTGTCCGGGGCAGGCAAAATGTCTGCAGGATGCACGGCACAGTAGTCTGGTACATCCACTAAATTAAAAACACACAGAAACAAGTTAGTCCAAGACACATCTATACGTTTATGAAGAAATTTGTGAAAAAGATGTTTTAAGAGTATTATTTTACAAAGCAAGGTCGAAAATATTATAACCTTCTTAATTAAGTAATATGATAAATCTTTTTTATAAACTTCTATCGGATTTTAAAATTGAAAAAGAAAAACAATAAAGAAAGTGGTTGTGTGTGAGTAGATATGCATATGATAAGAAAATTAAAAATCGTATTACGAATCTATAGACCTTTTTCAACGTGTTCCATGCACTTTCTTGTTCTTGGATTGAAGTATCCAGCCTTGCATTTATTGATGTCTAGTGTTCTATTTTGAACACAAACAATAAATGCCGCTGTCCATTGTTTGTTTGGCACTAAGTTCATTCCATCTGGTAACCCTCTACAAGAGGGCAATCGGACAGGGCATGGTGAGCAGGAGGAATTTTTCGGGTCACAAATATTGGCTTCGTATTCACCTTAAAAATCATTAAATCAAATTGAAAAACATATTGCATAATTATAATGGCATATTTTAAATCACGTCATATATGTAACAAAGAAAAATAATATATCAATTATTTAATTTATAATTTACAGCTTAGTTGACCTAGTATAAAATTATTACTATTATGAAAGACACGTTTGTCCCCCCCCCCTAAAAAAAAAGATATTGTGAAGAAGACAAGAACTACGTAAGTAAAGAAACAATTTACAAACATTTCATATCTTTACGATTTGATGTCTTGTTTAATTGAAGAGAAATTTAACAAAACGTTAAGATATTTTCTTTCAGTATTGGAAAATGTATAATAAAATATTCACAAGGAGCCTGGGGTTCTGTCCTGTTGTCGCAGTTCACTTCTGTAAATTGTCTACATGTAAGCATGTTCGAGTCAAACAGTTCCGGGTATGGACACTCATGAACGTAAGTACCAAACATCGAGAGGACCGAGCAGTTGTAATACTGCCCACAGTTGTTGTCAACCACTTTTACAGCCCCAGGGTTAGATTTGCAAAACTCTGCTACATTGCCTGATAAAAAATGGGATAAATCAAATTATGGTGAATTCATTATTGTTCTTTGTTTCTTTGCAAACAAAACTTATTTCAACCATTTAACATTACAATATGACTCGTTTAGGTTTGTTCTTGCTATGTGCTGTACAAGGAAAATGAATGCATCTGAGGCAAATTTTGATTCATAGTATGATAAATCAATACCGTTAATAAGATTTAATCCAATTTTATTTAAATTGTTATAACGCCTAAGTATCTAATTAAATGCGTTGTAAATATGACAAGTTTTGATATGCCGGGTTTAGAAAAATAAGCATGAAATACATTGGAGCAAGAAAATGTTGAAAATGTTAAAAAGGTGGTTTTAAAATATAGCTGTTATACGATCACAAGTAAGTAAACGAAACAGAAATCAATGTAAATTACTTTACAAATCCGGTGTTCTTTTCATTGTTTAATCGAGATATATCGATGTCACTTTTTATGTCATTACCAATTCTTTTAAAGTATAATACAGACACAAAGCCTATGCCATCTTAAAAAAACCCATCTAAAATGTTTAATAAACCCATTAACATTTTGTGTTTTCAAAAATTTTACTTTTGTGAAATGTTCCATTTTCTCATATCTCAACTCGTTTTAACCATACCGCCTTCTACCTAAATACTAGATAGATGTTCTTATTCCAAGTTTTAAATGGAATATAAAGTTATGGGTATATTTTCATGTCATGTAATAAAGACTCAATTATAATTATCCAGTGAAACAGTCAGTCTGTTTTAATAAAAAAAAAAGGAGTAAGTGTGGTTGTGCAAGATAAACAAAACTGTTTACCTTGGGGAATTTTGTTGATACATCTTAACTGTATTGGATCAAAAATCTCTCCTAATGGACATTTGTTAACCTTCATAGTTCTGTTGACAAAACAAGTGACATATCTCAATGTCCAGAGTTCCATTGACACGGCCTGGTTGCCGTCTGGAAGACCACGACAGCTTGGCAATCGCTCGGGACAAGGTGCGCAGCTTGGATCAGAATTTGGACACAAGTTTTGATCATATTCACCTTAAAGATACATAAATGTGTACTTAATTTTTATCAAATTTGTATTTCTTCACCAAGTTAAATATTTGACATTAGCATTTATGCCTTTCAAGATATGAGAATGGAGTGATTATTAACGTTAGGTTATTCTTATTTTCTTTATGTTCATTAATATCGATTTATGTAAATCTTATTCTTTTTGCACAGACAAAACAACAAAAATATATATTATAAAGTAAGCTTCATTCAAAATGGTGTCCATTAGATGTATTATAGTTCGGCAATATGGTAATTATTCATCTGTAGCCCTTTTCACAAAAAATCTTACGATTAATTTTTATCGTAAGTGAACAAAACATCTTATGAGATTCTTACGTGTAAAATTTGTCGTAACTTTACGATAGCACATACCCTCTCGTAAGTATTTCAAAACTGTAAATAATAATCGTTTTATGTAAAATATAAAAGGAAAACAGCTAAATTTAAATGTTTTGAGCCGCATTATGCCGTTATTTCGCATTATATAACAGTTATTGTTGAAAAAATACACAAATAAATTCTCCAAAAAATTTTACGGCAAATTTTTCTCGTAAGATTTTCCTACGTCACACTTAACACACATTTGATGTCATATTTTGATTTCTACTATATCACATTGATTTCATTAGATGTAAAGGGGTATATAATTTCAGTTTTGCATCCTTTTTATGAGAATGTTGGTTTATTTATATGTTTCTCCTGTTTTTTAAGAATTAATAATTGAATTCAAATCGTTGCTAGGGACAGGATAACTCGTAAGTAAATTCTTAAGTGAAACCTGTTACGAATGCGTTCGTGAAAAGCACTTAAGATTTCTCGTAAGAGATTCTTAAGTTGAAATATTACGCAAAACCTTAAGATATTTTGTGAAAAGGCTACAGTTGTATTAAATTTATACACATCTTTCCGATGACTTATTAAGGTCAACCCTTTAAAATCTCTTTGAGAAAGACAGAAGCAAATTAAACAAGCAAACTGGTGACGCAAAATTTTACTAACTCAATATTCAGTAGCCCTTTTCACAAAAAACAATAACTGCTATATAATGCGAAATAACGGTATAATGCGGCTCAAAACATTAAATTTAGCTGTTATCCTTGTATATTTTACATAAAACTATTATTATTTACAGTTTTGAAATACTTACGAGAGGGGATGTGCTATCGTAAAGTTACGACAAATTTTACACGTAAGAATATCATAAGATGTTATGTGAAAATAAACAAAAACTTAAGTTTTCACTTACGATTAAAATTAATCGTAAGATTTTTTGTGAAAGGGACCACAGGGATCTCAGTGATTTGCTAGGTCACAATCAAATATAAAACAATAATTATATCAACATTGTTTTAAATTCATTCAATTCTTCAAAATTAACAATATTTTGAAAAACGTATTTTAAATTAAAAATAAATTTCAAGAAGATACATACATGGTGCCTGTGGTTCCTTTCGAGTTGAACATGTGACATTGAGAAATTCTTGGCAAATTTGGGTGTCAAAATTAAAGAGATCTGGATAAGTGCATTCATTGTGTGAACCATTCTTTTCAGAGCAGTTGTAGAATTTAGCACAGTTATCAGGATCAGGAAGAACTGCATCGGGATGGGCTGTACAGTATGCGGGGACATCCACTGAATTCACAAATCACATTTTTTTTATTTCAAAACATGCATGATTTTTTTCAGCATTCACTAATGAATAACTCTAAATCAATCCTATTACAATGTAATCATTAATGCCCGTGACCCTAAATGTTTTATATCTTAAAAAGAGTATTAGTGGAGTATTTTACAATTCATTAATGTAATTTTCATGATGTATAATAGTAGCCCCTATGTTTTACTACCAAGGAGATAGAAATATCAAGATTGCATAATCTTCACAAAGGACCTAATAAAATGGTAACACAAATAAAGAAGATTTACAGATTTTATAAAGTGTACAAGGTGAATTCTTTCTCTTTTTTCTACTTTATAATTAACTTCTCACCGGGTTCAACATTCCTTTTACAAGACTGAGTCCTTGGGTTGAAGTACAGTCCCACAGCGCATTTTGCAATACTGATTGTCCTATTCAAGTAACATTGGATGAAATCTCTCTGCCATGGTTTGTTCGGAAATGCATGTGCTCCAACCGAGCGGCCCCGGCAATCTGGCAATCTTTCTGAACAAACTTGACACGAAATATTTGTAGACGTACAGACATTCTGCTTATATTCACCTGAAACAGTTATATAGTGCATGTAATGGTAATAATTTAAAGCTGGAATGCCCTCAACAAACTATATTTTATATGGTTAAAATGTTACGTAAAATTGTACTGTTGCATTAATAAATTACGAATCTTCTTTAAGACATTAGTAATAACAAATATAATACAAGTAATATCATAGGACATCAATATTATTAAATACCCAATACGCAGGTTTTAACAAATAACTCTCTGTTATGCTAAACGTTTTCAAATAGGGAAACCAATGTTTAAGATTTTTCGTTGAATCAGCTAAATTGTATTTTATATGAAGCCCATGGACGAAAATAACTTCTACATAAAACACACAGACACAACTATTAACAGTTTTTCCATCGCAAATATCAATGTGCTTTCGTGTCCATTATTTACAATTCATTATCTTTTACTTTACTTACAAGGTGCTTGAGGTTCGTTCCGCTTGCTACAATTCACAGCAGTAAAAGGTTGGCACTCCTTAATGACAGGGTCAAACAGATCAGGGTACTGACATTCTTTTCTGTAATTCTCTGGGAGGTAAGCGGCTCCGTTTATAGATCCGCGTATTGCTGGATCTGAGCAATTAAAGTACTGAGCACAGTTGTCAGGATCAGGAAGAATATCCGAGGGATTGGCCTGACAATATTCGGGAACATCCACTGAAGAAATAAGATAAACGTTTTAGTCAATAGTATTATTCAAAATATAACCTTCTTTAACTATTACAATATTAAAAATACACCAAGTTTCCTTTTATTGAAATGTTTGGTAGCTTATTTATAATGAAGAATTGTGGTCATTATTGACGTAATCCATACCTGTTGGAACATTATCCACACAAACTGATAAACGGGGATTGAAATACTGATATTTTGGACACTTAGAAATGACCATGGTTCTGTTTAGAAAACATGAAATGTAATCATTTTTCCATAAATGTCTAGGAGATGGGTTGAGTCCGTCACTGCTGCCGACACATGACGGAAGGCGTTCCGGACACTTCGTGCAGTTGTTGGCTGTCAAGTCACAAAGATTTTGATCATATTCACCTATACAAATAAATATAAAAATAATATGTTAAGTTTTGTAATTGATACAAGGTTAAAATTTAATAATGTCACACAGTATGGTATATAATATGCCACCAGGTTCCTTTTAATGACTGGTAAAAGAATTTTGCAATATGCTGTGATTTCTCATAAGAAACCAACATACCTACAAGATAAAAATTCGAAATACTTACAAGGAGCCATGGGTTCCCATCGAGTAGTACATCTAACTTGCGTAAAATTGCTACACATCTGTAGCATGGTATCGTAAAGCTCTGGGTAGGGACACTCATAGCCGAACTTCCCTATAGCTACGCTTGATCGACTAGATCGTGGCTTAATCAAAGATTCACTACAGTTGAAAAACTTGGCACAGTTGTCCGGATCAGGCAAAAGTTCGGTCGGATGAGCCTTGCAGTAATCAGGTATATCAACTAAAACATAGGGTAACGTATTCAGAACATTTACAGTACACAATATACATATCGATGCAAATGAAATGCATGTCTGTGTTCTAAGTGATAGAGTTACAGAATTCAAAATTTTATTTTTATTTTTTGTTAAAGTAATGTATGTTGCTTAAACAACAAATTTAACCAGAAAAATGCTAAAAAAATTGACCTTTATTGAAAACCAATTAAATTTTTATGTTTGCAGTCCAATTTGCATTTTTTCGGCGACAGGTTTAAACATCAAGCTTACTTTTCTCAACTGGCTCCATACACTTTCTCAATCTGGGATTAAAGTATTCAGTGCTGCACTTTTTGATATCAATTGTCCTATTCTTAAAGCATTCGATATATGGTGCATTCCATAATTGGTTTGGAAAAGAATTGAATCCATCTGGTTTTCCTTTACAGGACGGCAAACGAGAAGGACAAGGGACACAGTTAGGATCCGAGTTATTGCACAGATTCTGTTGGTATTCACCTAAATAATGATGTAAATAACTGTTTTGAGAAACATAAATTTAGCCATACTCATGAAAATGTGTTTTGAATAATCAAAAGTGGTCAATAATATCAACAAATTTATAAACATTAAAATTTTTACTTAAAATTAAGTTAAATATAAAAGAAATTCTTTAACTCAATTCTTCCTAAACTTTAGTTTGCAATTCTATTTGTTGATAAAGAATCCTTACATGGGGCCTGTGGTTCTTTCTTTGTCTTATTGCACTTGACTTCTGTGAAATTGACACACTGTAATCTAGTGGAATCGAACAGATCAGGGTACGGACATTCCACAAGATGATGACCAAGAGGTGACTGTACAGACGAACAGTCGTAGTATAATGCACAGTTGGAGGGATGCGCTTTCACAAACTTTGGATTTGCTCGACAGAATTCATCAATTTTGGCTATAAGATATCAAATAATTATGATAAAGCGATATCATTTCTCATTCGAAAAATAATGTTTTAATCGCAAAGACATTTTGAGATTCAAAACGTACCTTTAGGTATTTGTTCTACACAATTCAGCTGAGTTGGATCAAATATGGCTCCGGGTTTACATTTACTGACAGCAAGGGTTCTGTTCTGTACACACGTGACAAAGCGATCCGTCCACAGGAAGCCATTGGCTGGTTGATCCCCGTCGGGCAAACCTCTACAACTGGGCAGTCGCTCAGGGCAGGGACGACAGCTAGTGTTCGTTACGTTACAACGGTTTTGGTCATACTCACCTGAAATTGAATGGCGTATCAAAGAGATTACCATTACGAAGCTTACATTACACTATTTAATATTTGATTTTGATATTTGGTATTCAATATTAATATAATAATCAGAAGTAAACTGAATATACACGTAACAGTTTGTAACGAATGATTACATATCATCTAACTAAAAATCAATTGACTTTCAAAATTAGAACCTTGAAAATCCTTAATTAATCCATATCTTTTTTTAAACCAGACTAAACAATGAAGCGTGAAACATTAAAATATTAGACTGTCAAAGCATCCTAATCCATTGTGACAAAAATGTACCCACATGGAGCTTGTGGTTCTTTTCGTGTTGTACATGCTACTGTTGTGAAGTTTTCACATGATCTTGTCTGATCTGAGAACAATTCTGGATACGAACACTCCATATGAAGTCCATTTTGATCAGAACAGTTATAATATTTGGCACAGTTATTCCAGTCAGGGAGAACTTCATTTTTGTGTACGAAGCAAAAGTCTGGTACATCAACTACAAATGGAGAAAAACCAAAAACATGAAATTGAACTGTATTGTTATTTATCATTTCAACAAAAATACAAATAGCCGAGGGTATCATATATACCTGGTTCCACACGTTCCATGCATTTTAGCAGTCGTGGATTAAAATACTCCAGAGGTTTACATTTGTCCACGCTAATGGTTCTGTTATGAGCGCAAATAATGTAATCGTTCTGCCATAACTTTTTAGGAAAGGCCTGCTGTCCATCTTGTTTGTTCAAACAATCTGGAAGCCTTTCTTTACAAGGCTTACACGAACTATTTTTTGAATCACACAAATTCTGTTCATATTCACCTGCAAAATTTATACTGATTAGTTCATAAATGGCTCCACATGTTGATATCTTAGGTGCAATTAAACTTCATTTGAAAACTGTTTTGCTTAATTTTGTATGGATTATTTTGATACACTTTGGTATTACTGATATTTTGTCATCCTTATTGTAGTTATATCATTGTTTGTTAAACAAGTATATAAAAGCACTCAACGTTGAACCTGACATTCTTTGAATTTTACAGGTTTTTTATCTTTAACAGGTTCGTTAAAAAATCGTTCACTAACAAGTTGTTGTTAGTTGTTGACAGTCTGAAAGGAATATGATCCCTTGCGAACTCTAACTTTCTATTTTTGATACATACACGGTACTAATATATACAGCCAAAAACAAAAGCATATTGTCTCATGTACAGAAATTGTTAAAAAACACTACTTACATGGCGCCCGTGGTTCGGGTCGCATTTTACATTGTACTGTTGTGAACATTCCACACTGTTGCAATACTGGATCAAACAGATCAGGGTAAGGGCATTCCTTTCTGTAATTTCCTGTTTGTTGTGTTTGTTGTCTAGTAATCACGTTTACAGTAGGTTCTGAGCAGTTGAAATAGTGAGCACAATTATCTGGATCTGGTAAAAGCTTACTTGGATTCGCTGTGCAATAGTCGGGCACATCAACTAGATAAATAGAATTACTTCAAACTCATACTTTAATCTAAATAGGTATTTTATTTTTATAAAATATATATATTTTTTTCTTCTTTTTTTATTTACATTTTTCACAATTCAGACATACAAAATCTATATTAACATAATGTAAATTTTTTATATACATGTATATTTTATCACTTTCTTTCCAAACCACTTTCATTCACGCACGCATTCAAATAGGTATTTACATATTAAACAAATTTGAACTGCAAAAGCAATTTTTAAGAAGACCATTGATAAATATTTGTGTCTTTAAATTTTTTTTTTACATTCAAATTACTTTTTATCACATTTACTCTATTGATATAGAAGAATATTTTGTCTCTGACAAACAATAGGAAATTGTGCAAGTTTTCCACGAAAACTTTAAACAAAGATCGGAGAGCCATCAGTAATAGAAATTCCAAATTATTCCTTTTATTTAAAGTTTGTTTTCAATTAACTAGTTTGGCACCAGTTCATTTCAATTTCCAAATTACAGTTTATGGCGTATTGTTCTTGGCACATCAAGATTAACGTCTTGATTTTCCTTCTCTATGGATTAATTTTTATTTACAATTATATCATGCAATTAATAAAGTATCAAAGTGTCTAGTGACGTAACCCTTTTATACATAAAGTTAGACTTTATTTTAAAAAAAATCTATATACACTCAAGTGTGAAAACGAGCGATTTATATGATGAATATTAAAATTTGACCACTACTCACCAGGGAGAACCTTTTCCATGCATTGTTTAAGCCTGGGATTGAAATACTCATTCGGTGGACATTTGTTAATTTCCGTTGTTCTGTTAAGAAAACACTTGACAAAGTCAGATTTCCAAAACCGAGTAGGAAACTCCTTATATCCATTTTGTGCCCCCACACATGATGGTAAACGGCTGGGACATGCTGCACACGAAAGATCGCCTACCGGACATAAGTTTTGCTGATACTGACCTGAAATATACAAACTTTCAAATTTAAAGGGATTGTAAGTTGACAAAAAGTCAATTTTCGGGTGGACAAAAATTTGACATAAAAGAGTCTTTAAGTTATAAATAAAATTTTGGTAAACTCAGTCTCAAATTTCACGCAACGTAATGCATATTTATTATGATTTTTTTAAAACTCTACTTTGAAATAAAACATTAAAGGGCCAAAAACTGAAAAAGTCCAAGCAGATTTCGTACTTAAAACTTGCATATCTCTTTATAAAGTTTATCATTATAATCATAATAGATTTTTTCCAACCAAAGAAACTTTGTCACAATACAGATGTCCAATATCTCCTTTAAAAGTAAAATATAAATAAAGCATTATTGATTCGACATACGAGCATTGCATTGCTTCTAGTGAAACCTAGCACACGGAATTGTATACTCACATGGAGCTTGTGGTTCAATACGAGTGGAACAATTCACGTTAGTAAAATTTGTGCATTGATGTGTAAGGTCATCAAACAGGTCTGGATATTGGCATTCAACGCCATATTTCCCTAAGGCAATGGCAGAAGATATTCTCGGGACGCCTTGTCTTGGAACAGATGAACAGTTGAAATAATGTGCACAATTATCTGGATCAGGAAGAACTCTGTTGGGATTGGCAGCACAGTAATCAGGGACGTCCACTGTGTGGATGAATAAAAAACCAATTATATTCTACTTACTAATTAATCATGTAATAACGTCTTAAAGCAAACAATGTACTCTATAAAAATGAAACAATCTGAAAAAAAATCAACTAACCTTTTGGTACCGATTTCATGCATTTCTTTAGTCTGGGATTGAAATATTCCCCTTGAGAACACGTAGTAATCTTCATGGTTCTATTGGTATCGCACACAATGTAATCTGCTTGCCACAGTTTTCCTGGAAACGCCTCCTGGTTATCAGGCAACGTAATGCAAGACGGCAGACGTTTAGGGCAGAGATCGCATGATGGTTTGTTTGGTGGACACAGATTCTGAACATATTCACCTGAATTATACATTATCATTTAAAAACCACCATCAAGCAGTATCATATCAAGTTGGAACACTATAATTCATAATCCGATTATAAAATTATTCAAATAAATACGTTGTCTTCTTAACATTCAAAACTTACATGGAGCCTGGGGTTCTGTTCTGTTGTCACAAGTTACAGTCTTGAAATTTTCACATCCCATACTGACAGTGGAGAACAGATCCGGATATTTACATTCCTGCAAGTGACCTCCATATGAGGAGTTGGACACGGAACAGTTGTAATACTGAGCACAGTTATCGTTCTTCCGCAAGATGGCTTTGGGGTTTTGTTTGCAGATTTCGTCAATATTGCCTAAAGACGAAAACATGATATGGATAATATAATTCGGAAAAATGATTTCGGCTTTGGGACTATGTGGTGTAATGACAACGGTGAGTGTCATACAAAGATCAAAATACAACACTCACCTGGGTTGGCCTTGTCTGTACATTTTCTCTGAACTGGATCAAAGAAGCGAGTGGAACATTTCTCCATTTTCATTGTCCTGTTTTTGTAACATTCCGCATAATCGGGTTTCCAGAGCAACCAATCAATGGCATTCTTTCCATCAGGCAATGTCACACAACTTGGAAGTCTTTTTTTACAAGGGATGCAACTCTTGTTTGCTGGTGCACATTGGTTCTGATGGTACTCGCCTATAAGAAACAGAAAAGAAAACTGGAACTTTTATCTACTCATTAAGTGAAATTGATACTCCAAAACAAAAACAATGTGCATAATACTCACAAGGTGCTTGTGGCTCCATACGACTATCACAGGTCACATTCTCGAACCACTGGCACGACATGGTGGTCACAGAGAAAAGATCAGGATATTGACACTCCATGGTGTGATTCCCGTCAAATCCTGGATTTGAACAATTGATGTATTGGCCGCAATTGTCCTCTTTTGGTAGCAACGCTTTAGGATGAGCTGAGCAGTAGTCCGGAACGTCCACTAAAAAGTAAAATTGAAAATATATGGCTTTTTGTGGCTTCCATAGGTCAGTCTCATTTTCGAATGAATTTATTTTAATCCGCCAAATATTTCGTATAAAAAGGCCACGTAAATCAATAGGTTGCTGGTTTACCTGGAGGAACAGATTTCATGCATTTCTTTAGTCTGGGATTGAAATATTCCCCTTGAGAACACGTAGTAATGTTCATGGTTCTATTGGTGTCGCACACAATGTAATCTGCTTGCCACAGTTTTCCTGGAAACGCCTCCTGGTTATCAGGCAACGTAATGCAAGACGGCAGACGTTTAGGACAGAGATCGCATGATGGTTTGTTTGGTGGACACAGATTCTGAACATATTCACCTGAATTATACATAATCATTTAAAAAACACCATCAAGCAGTATCATATCAAGTTGGAACACTATAATTCATAATCCGATTATAAAATTATTCAAATAAATACATTGTCTTCTTAACATTCAAAACTTACATGGAGCCTGGGGTTCTGTTCTGTTGTCACAAGTTACAGTCTTGAAATTTTCACATCCCATACTGACAGTGGAGAACAGATCCGGATATTTACATTCCTGCAAGTGACCTCCATATGAGGAGTTGGACACGGAACAGTTGTAATACTGAGCACAGTTATCGTTCTTCCGCAAGATGGCTTTGGGGTTTTGTTTGCAGATTTCGTCAATATTGCCTAAAGACGAAAACATGATATGGATAATATAATTCTTCGAAAAATGATTTCGGCTTTGGGACAGTGTGAATGACAAAGCTGAGTGTCATACAAAGATCAAAATACAACACTCACCTGGGTTGGCCTTGTCTGTACATTTTCTCTGAACTGGATCAAAGAAGCGAGTGGAACATTTCTCCATTTTCATGGTTCTGTTCTTGTAACATTCGGCATAATCGGGTTTCCAGAGCAACCAATCAATGGCATTCTTCCCATCAGGCAATGTCACACAACTTGGAAGTCTCTTTTTACAAGGGATGCAACTCTTGTTTGCCGGTGCACATTGGTTCTGATGGTACTCGCCTATAAGAAACAATAAAGAAAACTGGAACTTTTATCTACTCATTAAGTGAAATTGATACTCCAAAAACAAAAACAATGTGCATAATACTTACAAGGTGCTTGTGGCTCCATACGACTATCACAGGTCACATTCTCGAACCACTGGCACGACATGGTGGTCACAGAGAAAAGATCAGGATATTGACACTCCATGGTGTGATTCCCGTCAAATCCTGGATTTGAACAATTGATGTATTGGCCGCAATTGTCCTCTTTTGGTAGCAACGCTTTAGGATGAGCTGAGCAGTAGTCCGGAACGTCCACTAAAAAGTAAAATTGAAAATATATGACTTTTTGTGGCTTCCATAGGTCAGTCTCATTTTCAAATGAATTTATTTTAATCCGCCAAATATTTCGTATAAAAAGGCCACGTAAATCAATAGGTTGCTGGTTTACCTGGAGGAACAGATTTCATGCATTTCTTTAGTCTGGGATTGAAATATTCCCCTTGAGAACACGTAGTAATGTTCATGGTTCTATTGGTGTCGCACACAATGTAATCTGCTTGCCACAGTTTTCCTGGAAACGCCTCCTGGTTATCAGGCAACGTAATGCAAGACGGCAGACGTTTAGGACAGAGAACGCATGATGGTTTGTTTGGTGGACACAGATTCTGAACATATTCACCTGAATTATACATAATCATTTAAAAAACACCATCAAGCAGTATCATATCAAGTTGGAACACTATAATTCATAATCCGATAATAAAATTATTCAAATTAATACGTTGTCTTCTTAACATTCAAAACTTACATGGAGCCTGGGGTTCTGTTCTGTTGTCACAAGTTACAGTCTTGAAATTTTCACATCCCATACTGACAGTGGAGAACAGATCCGGATATTTACATTCCTGCAAGTGACCTCCATATGAGGAGTTGAACACGGAACAGTTGTAATACTGAGCACAGTTATCGTTCTTCCGCAAGATGGCTTTGGGGTTTTGTTTGCAGATTTCGTCAATATTGCCTAAAGACGAAAACATGATATGGATAATATAATTCTTCGAAAAATGATTTCGGCTTTGGGACAGTGTGAATGACAACGCTGAGTGTCATACGAAGATCAAAATACAACACTCACCTGGGTTGGCCTTGTCTGTACATTTTCTCTGAACTGGATCAAAGAAGCGAGTGGAACATTTCTCCATTTTCATGGTTCTGTTCTTGTAACATTCCGCATAATCGGGTTTCCAGAGCAACCAATCAATGGCATTCTTCCCATCAGGCAATGTCACACAACTTGGGAGTCTCTTTTTACAAGGGATGCAACTCTTGTTTGCCGGTGCACATTGGTTCTGATGGTACTCGCCTATAAGAAACAGAAAAGAAAACTGGAACTTTTATCTACTCATTAAGTGAAATTGATACTCCAAAAACAAAAACAATGTGCATAATACTCACAAGGTGCTTGTGGCTCCATACGACTATCACAGGTCACATTCTCGAACCACTGGCACGACATGGTGGTCACAGAGAAAAGATCAGGATATTGACACTCCATGGTGTGATTCCCGTCAAATCCTGGATTTGAACAATTGATGTATTGGCCGCAATTGTCCTCTTTTGGTAGCAACGCTTTAGGATGAGCTGAGCAGTAGTCCGGAACGTCCACTAAAAAGTAAAATTGAAAATGAGTGGCTTTTTGTGGTTTCAATATTTCAGTATCATTTTCAAATGAATTTATTTTAATCCGCCAAATACTAGTATTTAGTAGGAAAAGGGCTACGTAAATCAAAAGGTTGCTGGTTTACCTGGAGGAACAGATTTCATGCATTTCGTTAGTCTGGGATTGAAATATTCCCCTTGAGAACACGTAGTAATGTTCATGGTTCTATTGGTGTCGCACACAATGTAATCTGCTTGCCACAGTTTTCCTGGAAACGCCTCCTGGTTATCAGGCAACGTAATGCAAGACGGCAGACGTTTAGGACAGAGAACGCATGATGGTTTGTTTGGTGGACACAGATTCTGAACATATTCACCTGAATTATACATAATCATTTAAAAAACACCATCAAGCATTATCATATCAAGTTGGAACACTATAATTCATAATCCGATAATAAAATTATTCAAATTAATACGTTGTCTTCTTAACATTCAAAACTTACATGGAGCCTGGGGTTCTGTTCTGTTGTCACAAGTTACAGTCTTGAAATTTTCACATCCCATACTGACAGTGGAGAACAGATCCGGATATTTACATTCCTGCAAGTGACCTCCATATGAGGAGTTGGACACGGAACAGTTGTAATACTGAGCACAGTTATCGTTCTTCCGCAAGATGGCTTTGGGGTTTTGTTTGCAGATTTCATCAATATTGCCTAAAGACGAAAACATGATATGGATAATATAATTCTTCGAAAAATGATTTCGGCTTTGGGACAGTGTGAATGATAAAGCTGAGTGTCATACAAAGATCAAAATACAACACTCACCTGGGTTGGCCTTGTCTGTACATTTTCTCTGAACTGGATCAAAGAAGCGAGTGGAACATTTCTCCATTTTCATGGTTCTGTTCTTGTAACATTCCGCATAATCGGGTTTCCAGAGCAACCAATCAATGGCATTCTTCCCATCAGGCAATGTCACACAACTTTGGAGTCTCTTTTTACAAGGGATGCAACTCTTGTTTGCCGGTGCACATTGGTTCTGATGGTACTCGCCTATAAGAAACAGAAAAGAAAACTGGAACTTTTATCTACTCATTAAGTGAAATTGATACTCCAAAAACAAAAACAATGTGCATAATACTCACAAGGTGCTTGTGGCTCCATACGACTATCACAGGTCACATTCTCGAACCACTGGCACGACATGGTGGTCACAGAGAAAAGATCAGGATATTGACACTCCATGGTGTGATTCCCGTCAAATCCTGGATTTGAACAATTGATGTATTGGCCGCAATTGTCCTCTTTTGGTAGCAACGCTTTAGGATGAGCTGAGCAGTAGTCCGGAACGTCCACTAAAAAGTAAAATTGAAAATGAGTGGCTTTTTGTGGTTTCAATATTTCAGTATCATTTTCAAATGAATTTATTTTAATCCGCCAAATACTAGTATTTAGTAGGAAAAGGGCTACGTAAATCAAAAGGTTGCTGGTTTACCTGGAGGAACAGATTTCATGCATTTCTTTAGTCTGGGATTGAAATATTCCCCTTGAGAACACGTAGTAATGTTCATGGTTCTATTGGTGTCGCACACAATGTAATCTGCTTGCCACAGTTTTCCTGGAAACGCCTCCTGGTTATCAGGCAACGTAATGCAAGACGGCAGGCGTTGAGGACAGGGAACGCAGGACGGGTTCTTAGGTGGACACAGATTCTGAACATATTCACCTGAATTATACATAAGCATTTTAAAAACACAATCACGCATTATCATATCTAGATGGAACACTATAATTCATAATCCGATTATAAAATTATTCAAATTAATACGTTGTCTTCTTAACATTCAAAACTTACATGGAGCCTGGGGTTCTGTTCTGTTGTCACAAGTTACAGTCTTGAAATTTTCACATCCCATACTGACAGTGGAGAACAGATCCGGATATTTACATTCCTGCAAGTGACCTCCATATGAGGAGTTGGACACGGAACAGTTGTAATACTGAGCACAGTTATCGTTCTTCCGCAAGATGGCTTTGGGGTTTTGTTTGCAGATTTCATCAATATTGCCTAAAGACGAAAACATGATATGGATAATATAATTCGAAAAAATGATTTCGGCTTTGGGACTATGTGCTGTAATGACAACGCTGAGTGTCATACAAAGATCAAAATACAACACTCACCTGGGTTGGCCTTGTCTGTACATTTTCTCTGAACTGGATCAAAGAAGCGAGTGGAACATTTCTCCATTTTCATGGTTCTGTTCTTGTAACATTCGGCATAATCGGGTTTCCAGAGCAACCAATCAATGGCATTCTTCCCATCAGGCAATGTCACACAACTTGGGAGTCTCTTTTTACAAGGGATGCAACTCTTGTTTGCCGGTGCACATTGGTTCTGATGGTACTCGCCTATAAGAAACAGAAAAGAAAACTGGAACTTTTATCTACTGTAAAAGTGTTTTTTTACGCTGGTGGTTAAGTACGCGTTTTTTAAAGGTCAGACAATACGCGTGGGTATTAAATACACGTTTGCGTTATTTTCCACTCTTAAATTGGATTAATTTAGTCATACGCGCGTGGGTATTATACGCGATTTTAAGCTTATCGCGTAACTAGTGTAAATTTTCCCCACGCATAAATAACCACGTTTACAGTACTCATTAAGTGAAATTGATACTCTAAAAACAAAACTAATGTGCATAATACTCACAAGGTGCTTGTGGCTCCATACGACTATCACAGGTCACATTCTCGAACCACTGGCACAACATGGTGGTCACAGAGAAAAGATCAGGATATTGACACTCCATGGTGTGATTCCCATCAAATCCTGGATCTGAACAATTGATGTATTGGCCGCAATTGTCCTCTTTTGGTAGCAACGCTTTAGGATGAGCTGAGCAGTAGTCCGGAACGTCCACTAAAAAGTAAAATTGAAAATATATGGCTTTTTGTGGCTTCCATAGGTAAGTCTCATTTTCAAATGAATTTTTTTTAATCCGCCAAATATTTCGTATAAAAAGGCCACGTAAATCAATAGGTTGCTGGTTTACCTGGAGGAACAGATTTCATGCATTTCTTTAGTCTGGGATTGAAATATTCCCCTTGAGAACACGTAGTAATGTTCATGGTTCTATTGGTGTCGCACACAATGTAATCTGCTTGCCACAGTTTTCCTGGAAACGCCTCCTGGTTGTCAGGCAACGTAATGCAAGACGGCAGACGTTTAGGACAGAGAACGCATGATGGTTTGTTTGGTGGACACAGATTCTGAACATATTCACCTGAATTATACATAATCATTTAAAAAACACCATCAAGCAGTATCATATCAAGTTGGAACACTATAATTCATAATCCGATTATAAAATTATTCAAATTAATACGTTGTCTTCTTAACATTCAAAACTTACATGGAGCCTGGGGTTCTGTTCTGTTGTCACAAGTTACAGTCTTGAAATTTTCACATCCCATACTGACAGTGGAGAACAGATCCGGATATTTACATTCCTGCAAGTGACCTCCATATGAGGAGTTGGACACGGAACAGTTGTAATACTGAGCACAGTTATCGTTCTTCCGCAAGATGGCTTTGGGGTTTTGTTTGCAGATTTCATCAATATTGCCTAAAGACGAAAACATGATATGGATAATATAATTCGAAAAAATGATTTCGGCTTTGGGACTATGTGCTGTTATGAGAAAGCTGAGTGTTAAACAAAGATCAAAATACAACACTCACCTGGGTTGGCCTTGTCTGTACATTTTCTCTGAACTGGATCAAAGAAGCGAGTGGAACATTTCTCCATTTTCATGGTTCTGTTCTTGTAACATTCGGCATAATCGGGTTTCCAGAGCAACCAATCAATGGCATTCTTCCCATCAGGCAATGTCACACAACTTGGGAGTCTCTTTTTACAAGGGATGCAACTCTTGTTTGCCGGTGCACATTGGTTCTGATGGTACTCGCCTATAAGAAACAGAAAAGAAAACTGGAACTTTTATCTACTGTAAAAGTGGTTTTTTACGCTGGTGGTTAAGTACGCGTTTTCTATGGTCAGACAATACGCGTGGGTATTAAATACACGTTTGCGTTATTTTCCACTCTTAAATTGGATTAATTTAGTCATACGCGCATGGGTATCATACGCGGTTTTAAGCTTATCGCGTAACTAGTGTAAATGTCCCCCACGCGTAAATAACCACTTTTACAGTACTCATTAAGTGAAATTGATACTCCAAAAACAAAAACAATGTGCATAATACTCACAAGGTGCTTGTGGCTCCATACGACTATCACAGGTCACATTCTCGAACCACTGGCACGACATGGTGGTCACAGAGAAAAGATCGGGATATTGACACTCCATGGTGTGATTCCCATCGAATCCTGGATCTGAACAATTGATGTATTGGCCGCAATTGTCCTCTTTTGGTAGCAACGCTTTAGGATGAGCTGAGCAGTAGTCCGGAACGTCCACTAAAAAGTAAAATTGAAAATGTATGGCTTTTTGTGGTTTCAATATTTCAGTCTCATATTCGATGAATTTATTTTAATCCGCCAAATATTTCGTGTAAAAAGGCCACGTAAATCAATAGGTTGCTGGTTTACCTGGAGGAACAGATTTCATGCATTTCTTTAGTCTGGGATTGAAATATTCCCCTTGAGAACACGTAGTAATGTTCATGGTTCTATTGGTGTCGCACACAATGTAATCTGCTTGCCACAGTTTTCCTGGAAACGCCTCCTGGTTGTCAGGCAACGTAATGCAAGACGGCAGACGTTTAGGACAGAGAACGCAGGACGAGTTGTTAGGTGGACACAGATTCTGAACATATTCACCTTAAATAAATTATCATCTTTTTAAAAAATCATGTTTCAAAATAACGTGTGTTACATCTATAAGGGCATATTCTACATATTGCTATGATAACTGTTACAGAAAATTCGTGCGTTGACAATTACTAATAGAAACATATGACAGAAAAGGTTGGGATTTTTGGTAAATAAAGTTTCTGTTTATCGTTCGCCCCCGTTTTATTTTCGCCCCTTTCGTAATCAGCGGGCGAATTTAAAACTGAATTCCGATGTCTCAATTATCTTTCTTTAAACAAAACTGTGTCTGGGCGAATTTTTAAGACGGGGCGAAACTGTTTTCAAGTGAAGAGGGGCGAAAATTACACGAGGCGAAAATAACCCTGTTTACAGTACCTTCAATTTCAGCAAATTTTGTGACAGGGGGAAACGGATATATGACAAATTGCATTATGTTTATATTGCATGTGATATATTGATAAGGTTTTCACTAAAATGTTTTCTTCTTGCGACGCGGTGAGTCGGCTGATAGGGAATTCATTTTTTCTCTTTCAAAGTTGAAAGAAAATTAAAACTGGATAATTAAAATTGATTGAATCTGCAAACAACTGGATACTCGAGAGGAAATATTAGGCTCAAATTGTTCATTAATACTTTTTAGTATGTCAGTCTTGAAATGTCAATCATAATCTTTTGAATGAATAAATAACTAATTGTAATAGTATCGCTTCATTAATTTGAAAATATTCCATATATATTCATAACGAACGAGAGAGAACAGCAATTTGTTTTGCGGGTTTTTTTTAAATGAGAGTGTGGAAAAGAATAACATACATGGTGCCATAGGTTCTTTTCTTGTGGTGCAATTAACACTTTTGAAGTCCTGGCACTTGCCATCTTTTACAGAGAAAAGATCCGGATATTTGCATTCTGTTGTCATATCTTGAAGTGTTGTCGATGAGAGAAGTTTAGAGCAGTCATAAAATTTGGCACAGTTTGCAGGATCCGGAATAGCAGACGACTGGTTTTTTGAGCACAGAAAATTTAAAACAGCTGTCAAAAGAAAAAATATAGATTAGGCAAATTTTAAAAAATACAGAAAACTAAAAGGCCTGTCTGCCAAATTGCCATCCTGAGTAGAAGTTTTTTCTTGTATTGCCTTGTTTTTTTTTTTAAAGTATATAAGGCAGAACTCTTACTGCAGCAACAATCAGGACCTAAAACTTTTTATTTGAGATAAATCAGTATAATGCTTGCATGAGAAGGATTTCTTCTAAATTTCCATTAAATTTTCCTATGTATAATTTCCCTTCATACATTTTTTGGTAGAAATTTGCATGTCTCCTCTACCCCATTATTGGTCAAGGGGGTTTCAGTTTAAGCAAACTTATAAAAAAAAAACTATTCTTTTATTTAAAAAACTTTGTTGGAAATATCAAACGTTTGGTGCATGGGTTCTTTAAAAAAGTTTTTCTTTATATTCACATCCTTCTTATTACAACTGTCTATTTATTTGAACAAAATCGCCTCTTCTATGATACCTCGTATTCAGTCTGGTTGAATCTCGCCGAGTGATTCCAGAAAAGGAGATAAAAAATTGAAAAAGTAACGCTAAGTACTGACAACGACGACAACAATATCCAATGTATGCTATAATCATAACTAGTAGCTTTTAAATTTCTTTTTCTTGAGAATACTTGTTTGTGTACTGTGTGTATTTATATTTGTAGGTTTATATCTATACATGTATTATTATATGGTCCATCAACTTTAAACATAATGCCAGCTTTGTGTGAGAGTCTGTGAGAAAGTGGTTTTCTGTTTGTCTGTATACTATAAAAATGTGAAAAATAATCCACCCCCCCCCCCACCAAAACAACAACAACAACAACAACAAAAACCCCAAGAAAACCCCCAATAACGACGACGATGGGTACTCTTAAATTCAGGATGGCTATAAACAATTCACAAAATCTTGACTTGTTATAGCAATAATACTTACGTCGGGAATAATTTCTGCAATCTTTCACCTGTGGATTAAAATACTGCAAATGGCATTTCTTGACCCCCATCGTCCTGTTTTGCTGACATTCAATATAATCTGGAGCAAACAGCTTTCCTGGAAATACCTGTTTGCCATCAGGTAGTCCGACACACGATGGTAACCGTTTTGGGCAGGGTTCACAAGATGGGTCAGTAGAATTACATTTATTTTGAACATAATCACCTGCAAAGTAAAGTTCGAGTCTATTTAATAGAAGTTTCATTTTAATTGCCAAATGGCAATTAACCATGATGAAAGCAATATTGAATCACTGATAAATAGAATACATGTATAGTTCTGTTTTCTACATTTAAATTATACCATTGAAAATGTTTTCAAATGGAAGGGAAATGAATAAGTAAAGCGTTTTTACATGGCGCCTGGACTTCTTTCCTTCTGCCACAACTCCCAGTAACTGATGTAAATGGTTCACATGAGTTGGTACCAGACGAAAATAGGTCAGGATATTTGCACTCCTGCAGGTATGGTTTTCCAAATGCCGAGACTTGCTTGGAGCAATCAAAATACTGAGCACAGTTGAAAGGGTTGGCAACAATAGCTGCCTTGTTCTTCTTACACACTGCGTCAATGTCCACTGTTGAAAAGGGAGACATGTATGTATGAAACTTATGTACCCTTAAACAATGTTTTTTACAAAACATTGACTTTGGCGTTTGATTCCGATTATGTATAGAAAAACCAATTTACATAATTGTTCGCGATTTTATGATTAGAGCACGTTTACACAATGCACCGTAAGTGTCTTCTGCAACTTGAAAAGTAGTACCCCCAACTTTATGGTTTATGGGGAAACAGGTCGTTTACCATTATATATAACAATTTATACGAGAATGATTGGATTTTGGGCAAAGATGATTTTATGCCAGGAGAATAAGTTATGCAAAACTATGTTTATGTATCTTTACAATTGTTACAACAGAGGTGAAATCAATAATAGGTGGCTAGTTTGTATAAAAAACATTCTTGATAGATGTGGCTTATCCTATGTATGGCACCAGCAAAATCCTATTAACGTAAAATGGTTAAAAAATATTGTTAAACAAAATCTTAAAGATCAATTTGTCCAAAATTGGAATAGTGAACTAGATAATTCCTCAAAAGGTGCTATATATCGTATATTTAAATTTAATTTTTGTTGCGAAGACTATTTACTACTACTACCACGAAAATTAAGAAACTTATTTGTTAAATATAGAACTACAAACCATCACCTCCCTATAGAAATTGGTAGGTGGGACAATACTCCACGTGAAGACCGCAAGTGCGGTCTATGTGAAGCCAATCAAATTGGCGATGAATTCCATTATGTTTTAGAATGTAGTGCATTGTCACATGTAAGAAAAAAATGTTTAGTAATTATTATCTTAAAAACCCAAACACCTTACAATTTAGAACACTTATGTCATCTTCAAACCATGGAATTCTTATGAAAATGTGTACTTTAATTAGTAAAATATTTGATTTGGTCGGTCATCCTACGTAACAACTTTAAAAAATACATGTACATTGTTTATTTTTTTCTGTTTCTCTTTTGTAAAGCCTGCTTTTCTTATACTTTTGTATATAATTCTTCTGCACCTCATGTAACATAATATGTTTTGAGTGTAAATAAATGAACTTGAACTTGAACAGAATCAATTATATACCAAATAGTTTTTATTAAAATATTCAAACCTGGACAAGCCTTTCCCGTGTCACAGGGCTTTGTTTCTTGACCTGTCCCACTACAGTTTTGGCCTCCGTACGCTGGCGCGGGATTGTCGCATGTTCTTTGGCGCGTCATGGTTCCGTTTTCACAGGAGGCTGTGCACTGTCCCCAGCTTTGCCAGTTTGACCACTCGCCATCAACTGAAGTACGATATACTCATTGCATAATTGTGATTTTTTAAAAATCTGGATAAATGTCAAAATTCTAGAATATCCTGCTGATATTTTGATACAAATCTGCGTAAAATATCACTGTAATTAGGTACCATTACTTTCATAAAGATATGAATGGTAATTAACATTTCACACTGTTAGATGTAAGTTCCGCATGAACATATGGAGGGGAGTTACTGTAATATACTTACCGTCGCGATCGCCAGTCATTTTATAAAGTCACTCTTGTTTTAAGGGTTTATATTTAACCATTACCAGATCTTTCTCTCTTTTTGTATACAAATATACTTGACAGTAACTAAATCGCGCGTACTGTCAATGTGATTCTTTTTTCTTTTTTTTTATGAAACCTCACCTGGAAGGGGTAACGCACAATCTTCATCCGTTTCACCATCTTGATCATCATCTGGGGGAAAATGAATAAAAAATTTTATTCTTTGCCTTTTTTTAATGAAGATATTATTTTGTTTCCATTCTTAACCATGGAAAATATTTTTGAGAAGTTCTCAAACATGACCATGTAATCTAATCAGCCAGCACAGAAAATTCAAATAATGTTAAATGTTTGAATCTATATTTATTATATTTATATATTTAAAATACTTTTAATTGTATACCATATATCATTTTACACTTGTATAGAGAAAGAGTAATCAGGGCTTTCAGAAAATTATAAATCTCAGTTGGAAAGCATTAAATGAATTTGGCTGTAATTTGACTAACCTTTCTTGTAATTTACTTTGTATATAGAGCTCTTCACCAATCTTTTGATTTAATTTACGATAACTTTCACAGACATATTATACATAGCTCACTTTTGATCGCCTTTCCAATATTATAAGAAAAATTAATTATAGCCTAAAGTGAAAAAATGAGACATTGGATTTACCTTTCTTGTTGTTACTTGGTGTACATAACTCTTCGTCGATTTTTCCATCACAGTCGTTATCTATCCCGTCCCCAGGGACTGGGCTCGTTCTCTTACACGGCTGTGAAAGAAAAGGGTTTTTATCTAAAGTCAACTATAATGGGTAATTAGTTGTCGATAAAGTACAGTTCACAACGTTTCACACCTCTGATCAATACTTAGGAGAGAGAAAACTAAGAAGAAGAAAAAAAGGTTACATTTTGTGTGTAAAAGAAAGGCTTGCTTTCACAAGTCAACCCTTTTAAGCATTCAATTGTCAAAGAAGTACAGTTCCCAACGTTGCACACCTCTGATTTATATTCAGGAGAGAAAAATCTTACATAAATCAAAGATTATATTGACTGTTATTTATTTATTTATTTATATTTTTTAGAGGAAATGCTAATTTAGGAAATAGCTTTTAGTTCATTTATCATAAATTAACACTGAACTTTCTTTAAAAAGCTATGCGATCAATCGCGGAAATGTTGATGACACAAACATAAACCTGGGGGTAAAACTTCCAGGTCAGGTATAAGGTAAGATCAACAACTTTAATTATGAAAAATGGTGACGGTACTTGCTTTTAGAATACAGTTGGGTTTTAGTAGTTAATACGTATGATGAACAATGGAACTTCCTAAGATTTGCCATTGCAATTTGCTGTTGTCTATGTTTTTTGTTTAAAAAAAAAACTAATAAAAGTTCACCGATTCAAAACTCCAATATCACTTACTGGCATCATCAATTAATTAAAGTTGGCTTTTACACTACTCTATATAGGAAGGGTCAAGTCAAGGGTTTTTTTTTCAAGGATTAACATTTGACATAACCAATCATGTGACTTCTACATCTCTTTCGTAAAATTATGAATCACATTATAAATTATAAATAAACTTAAATCTGTTTATATATTGAAAGTTTACAAAAAGCTAGTAAAATTTGTAGTCAATAATTTGAATCCTAGAACCTAATCATAATTTCCTTTATCTTACTCATACATAAAATAAAACTCTAAAAGATTTTTGTTTAAATTTTTAAAATACTCAGTATAATTGTACTTTTACAGGTGTATATAAGGCAAACCATACGCTGCTCTTCTACTAAGAATAAAGTCCCGGCTAGAAGTTTGACACTGTTTAACGACAAAATTCCTATTTTAGACAGATACAAATAAAAAAATTGCCCTCCCCCCTCCCCGAAAAAAAGATGCCTCGCAAATCAACAATTCTGAGTGGAAATCCAGCGGTTGCGCTCCATTTGGTAACACGTTTGTAACATCAAATAGAGAGACCGAAATCCGCTCATTCTAAAGAATTATGGGTTATAAACTATTTAAAAACATTTTCGGTGATTGTCATTCAATGGTATTTACTAAGATGATGATTTACATTTTCTAGATTAAAAATATCCGTGTACGAGGTGGTGGGTTTATAAATGTAGGTATGAATGTGTACATGTATATGTTTAAGCAACAAATTAACTTACAATTTATATATGACAAAAGTCAAGATTATTATTTAATATCCAATTATCCCTTGTCTTGTATACAAAAAATAATATCAATAATATAATCAATAATATATCACTCTGTAAACTGGTAATACTATATTCTATAGATTATTTTATAACACCACTACCTGACTTTGTATTTTGGAGAGGGTTTACACAGGCTTTGCCTGTAACCCAATCCATCTGATTTCTCAATAAAATATGTTTAAATCAAATTAAATATCCGTGTAATTTTCAACCTTGCGAAATATGTGCTTAATTACTGGAACGATGTCATAGTCAATCTATATTGCCTTGTTATTGATTATATTTTATATTGGGACTAATTGCTTGCATTTTAAGGAAATAGAATTAAACATTTAGAGAGAGAGAGAGAGAGAGAGAGAGAGATTCTCTTAATCAAAAGCTACTCACGGCATTTATTTTCGCCAATCGCATTCCAGTTGGAAATCCATATGACTCGTGAAAGGCGTGTCCGTATAGATATCCACCAATGAGAGCCGTGGGATCAGTGTTCCGTACAGTATGGGAGCCTGCAGACACGGTGACATAACCACCTACTAGATCCGTTCCAGGAATAGTGGTCCAGTGTGCGTTCGATGGAAATGGTTTGTCATCCAGAAGCAATGTATTCCGGTCTGCGTCTTTGACAACAACCATAAATTCATGTTCGTAGGAATATCCGGCACCATAGTCTGGCCGAGAGTATTGAGGTGTTGAAAAGGTATATTTGGCCCCGAAAAGCTCGTAAGGTGGTATAGTAAGCATGGAAGGGTCAGCAGGCTCCGTGGCGTTTTGTTGACTCAATACGTATTGCATTAGCATGACTGGTTTAGTAGATGTAACCATTTTATGTTCGCCTGATGGTATTGTTACTTGTACCCATTCTCCGGCTTTTGGAATCTTGATTGGGTTCATGCCTGAAATTGTAACTTCAGTATTGTCCTCACTGGCAATGATTCGGAAGAAATCACCGGTAGTTCGTTTTGGAATCGGAACGGTGACAAATTTTTTACCCCACGTATCAACTGGGGTCAACTGTTCCACTAAATGGTCAGCATATATCCCAGTGCCGATATTTGTTTTGATATTACCACTGAATGCAGCGACTGGCTTATCACTTACAATATGAGCCCCAGTCAAATCCTGACTACTCTGAAGTTGTAAAGTCTGGTATTTGTCCAACTTAGTATGAATTACTTCCCCAGCTTTATAAGTTTTACCCATAAAATCGACCGTCAGGGATTTGTCTTTGCTAGGAAGGGTCACAGTTACCGAGGTACTGTCCTGAGTTGCAGCGACTCCAAGTTCTGTTTTGATCTGAGCTGGACTATAGCAGGCAGCATAGTACTCGGTGCCTAACACGTCTACGGGTATCGCACAATAGACATCATTTGACAGGGTATCCTTGTTAGCACCATACACCGCTATAGCCTGATCCGACTGTATCAGCAATCCCTTCGAGGATTGGACGCTTCCTACCATTCGGAAAGCCTCGCTTATGTTTACTCGCTGTACCGAACCGGGATTAACAGTTACTGTTTGATCTACCCGGGGATTTGCATAAATGGGTGATTTAATAGTCACATGAGCTGACGTTTTTTCGGGTGTACTGATGTAGAATTCCAGAGGAAAACTTCGATTTTTCTCAAGTTTGAAGTTTTCCATAAACATCAAAACATACTCCTTTCCAATATTGTCTGGTGGGTCTACAGCTACAAATTCGAAAGACATTAACCAATTACATGGATTTATTATCAAAAATATTTATAAAACCTATATCATTATATCTTGTTGATGTTGCAGTGTAACACAAGCATTCGCATAAAGAAGTATCAATACATTAATATTTCCACTACTATTCATAAAAACTAAATGGTGTTTTCTAAATCAAAACCCCGTAAATAAAATTTTGGTCAGTAAAAATAATAATGATAATTTGGTTATCCCTGAATCTATTTAGTTCTAACTCACGATGTTAATTAATTACATTACTATGATACCTATAATTTAACATTGTACATCTATAACACATGCGTTTGTTTCTGCAATAAAGGATAACCCTTTGGTATACTATTCGCATGCCATTCAATGCAGAAACAAGTGCCTGTGGCATATAACACCAAAATCTGATCAAAGTACTGATGTGATTTTACTGAGCGAGCAACAAAAGACATTATTTTACTCACAAGTATAATACAGAACAAAAAAGATTTATTGTCGAGTTTTTGTAAGAGAAAACTTACAATGAACTGAACAGACGGCTAAGCCCACGAACAGCGCAAGTATGGAAAGTTTGTCCATGGTTCACTGAAAAATACAAAACTCAAACTCAATTCAAAAGATTTTATTGACTTGAATCGAAAACCAAGTGGTCAGTTTAATTTAGAATCTGTAGATAGAGAATATATCGGATCTAGATTTGTTAAAAAAAATAGTTCATGATTTAATTTAACAAATATTTTATTCTGCAAATAGGTACATAATAGGATTGGACATCGGGCTGTGCTTATGTTAGTCCTCTCCCCAATTGAGTATCAAAGTAACAACTGATATTTTAATTACATTTGAATTATATTATATAGTTTATGATAAACAAGGTATCTGGTGATTGTAATTCAAAGAATAATTGAAACTCTAGTGAACATTATAGAGAAAATGGACTAGAACTCAATTTGTTATAAAAAAAAAAAATTGGCACAGATACTACTGCAAGTAACTTCGCTCTAAATGCATTCTACTTTCTTTTTATATCTTTTTAACATATTATAACTCCTAACGGAATGTGGTTAAAAATTTTTAAAGGGAGAGAAAGAATAATTCAAATGATCAATTCAAACTCCTCTAGTAAGTATCAAACTTTAAGTTAGCCTTTTTTTTTTAAATATATAAAAAAGATTTTTTAATAGCTCATAATATGCAACATCGCAATTTCTACGCTTATAAAGCTCATTATATGTGTACATATATAATATTTTTGCAAGAGAAACAATTGTTTACACTAGCTGTACATTTTTTTCAATTATGAAATATATAATCATCGTTTGATAATTTATGATTTGAAAATTTAAGTGATTTTATGTTGAACATATTTACCTGTGTGGTCACCCCCATGGACAGTTGGTGAAAATGAGCTTAACGACTTACCCAAACTGTCCTTTTTATTGCGAGTTTTGGACATATTTAAATAAGGGGCAATAGTCCTCTTCATTTTTCATCCTCTCTGATCACTCATTAAGGATTACGCCCGGAAGATAGGATTCATGATAAATTGTCTTTGATTCCATTAGCCAAGTAAATTTGGATAGATTAATTCTTAAATAAACATCCGCGCTATTAGATCAAGAAATGCAGCCACTTTCGCTATCGCTGGATGGCCGATAGATGTCATCGCACGTTACATCTTAACACTGGCGATGATAACGGAAGAGTAGCCGTTGCTGTTCCGCAGTCGGGAAAACGAGAAGACATTTTATTTACTTCTTTGACCAACGGACTAATTGAAGCTAGTGATTAGAGAATGTACCAGTAAACATATTTATCGCGAATTTTCTTCAGTAGACTCAATTTGATGGACTTATTTTACGTTAGAAGCGCCACATTAGGCGATAAAAGTCGGAACTTTACTTAAACATTATACAATTTACTGTCAAAAACAAGGAGACGAGCTCCAATGCGGTTCAGTTTAATGCGGTGCAGTTCAACAATACTTGTACCCATTTTTATATCAAAAGTTACATGTATTATACTTCTACAAACGTTGCAATCATTGCGGGTTGTGTAATTTTCTGTCAAGCTTGCTGTACCTTTATACAAGGATAAACCATTGTAGAAAACTTTGCAATGTTAAGGTCGAGTGTCCTTTTTTACTTCGGATACCTACAATACATATTTTTCTATCGTATAAAGTTTGGCTGCAATCGAAAGTGAGCAAAGTTTTATAGTCCCGGTGTCTGAAGTTAACTCGTCTTCATTCGGCACCATTGAGTTTGTTTAATTGTCAGTGTAATGTCTATCATTATTCTGATTTTTATTATTAAACATTAATACATTAATGAACATTACAACACATATTTTGTGGATCAAAATTTAAGATGTAAACCGAAGCTATCTGAGGTGTATCTTAATTAATATCTTATTTGGACTAAATTTACTTTCTAAAAAATAAAATATTTACAAAATATAATGTGAAAATAGTTTTGTGAATGCCTATCACTTAACGTATTTGGGTATTTAGCAATCACATTTTCAATGACTGTGTTACTAATGCAGTATTTGATCTACCAATTACGATTATTTATTTTATTCGCTCAGATTTCCTATCACCCATTACATTTTATACGTTCATTACACAGGCACCTGACGTTATAAATATTTCTCATAATAAATATCATATGTACCTAAAAGGTATTTATTTTTATTATGAAAAAATTTATAACGTCAGGTATGGCACGCCAAATTCACAAAAAATTGAGCTAAACATAGTTTCACAGTTGATAAATTACGTTAACGTTTATCGACTGTTAACTATAGTTTACGAACCGCAAACTACTGAACGATTCGTTAACTTCAGTTTTCATCTGTATAACTATATTTAACGGTTGTAAATTATAGTTGACTAATGATAATCTTACTTTATCTCTCTGCGAATAACGTTTACAATAGAATTTGCTGATAAATATAGATTCACATCTTTAAACTATAATTTACATTCGTTAACCATAGTTTAGAGTTGTTAATCATAGTTTCACAATCGTGAAAATATATTTATCAGATAAAATATGTTTTGCAATAGCAAATGGTTGTTTTCAGTGTTAATTATAGTTATACACTTCTGAAACATAGATGATCGCGTTAACAATGGTTTACAGATGTGAAATATAGGTTAACGGCGTTAAAGTTTCACAGATGATAAACTAGGTTTATCGACTGTTAACTATAGTTTACGAACCCTAAACTATAGTTAACGATCCGCTATCTATAGTTTTCATCTGCAAAACCATATTTAACGGTTGTAAACTATTGTTTACGAATGAAAATCTAAGATTATCTCTCTGCATATCATGTTAACAATTAGATTTTGTGATAAATATAGATTCACATCTGTAAACTATAATTTACATTCGTTAACCATAGTTTAGAGTTGTTAATCATAGTTTTACAATTATCAGATAAACTATGTTTTAATTTGTAATTGCAAATGGTTGTTTTCATTGTTCTGAAACATGGATGATGGCGTTGACTATGGTTTACAGATGTGAAATATAGACTAACGTCGTTAACTATAGTTTTCTGTTCGTAAACTATAGTTTACAACCGTTAAAACTAGTTTATCGACTGTGAAACTAGGATACGCTCATTGTTGTGAATTTGGCGTGTCACCGTCAGGTGCCTGTGGTTCAATAATATGCGTGCCTAAATATATTACATTTTTTTCCCTCGAAATTTCATCACCCAATTAAATATCAGTGAACCATGGTCACCTTAATTAGAATCGAAATTCTCCGAGACAGAGTTTCAAACACTCTTCCAAGTAGTTATAAGATACAGATCGAACTCATGTAACTCCAGGGTGGGGCTGGAAGAGAATGAGAATTTTTAAAGCAAATGAAGCGAAATCATCTCTACGCAGTGGAAACTGTACTGGTTCCAAGCATGGTTTGCCCAGGTAAATGTAGGCAACGGTATGAACATGTATGTACACATGTACATGTCATAATAATTATCAAGTATTCATTGATTTTAAATTGCATCTCAACAACCGCTAGTGCCCCCATTGTGCCCCAATTCACTATTTCGAAAAGTGTAATTTGAAACATGTATAAGAATATGTTCGGGATGCTTCAGGAAAGACCGGCACAAACGCAAAAAGTTGTTGGGATTTGCAATGAAAAAATAACTTTTTTTTCAAATTTGGGATTCAGAAAAAAAGCACGTTCTTACAGTACTTCAATGTAGCTATGCATATTTTTCTATGCTACGTACTGATCGACGTTTACGTGTTTTTCGCATTTCCTTCACTTTATGCTAAATATAAACCGTAAAGTGCTTTCTTTGATGTCTCAGAAGATCGAGCGCCATATAAAGGTAGCAATCGTTAATTAAAGTTATATGTAATTTTCTCCAATACCCGCTACCTTCATACCAGCATGACTTAAATGAAAGCATTTTATTGCTTAAGACGAACGACAACGGAATTAAAATTTAATGTAGTGTTGAATGCTCCAGCTCCATGGATGTACATGTAAATATGCGATTGTGCAATTGAGTTCGTTTGATAAACATCATCAAGTCAGCAAGTTGTCAGGTCAAAGAGAACTTGTTGATCTTTACGTCAAACAAGGGCGACCAGACCGCCAGACCAATCTATCGTCCGACGCCCTAAATAAACAAAGCCAACATGTATTTTTCAAAGAAATGATTGCTTCTTCTCAACCGCTTTCATGAAGTTGTACTTTGCGCGTCCTTGAATGCCAATTAACCGTCTACCTTAGAAGCGTGGACGTGTGTACATGTATTAAGATTATTATGACGTTTTTGTTATTGGAAGTGTGTATTAACATTAACATGTTTTTGTCAATAAGACGAAAAGGTTCAACTATTTAGTTACTTCGTTGTTCATTGTTTAGGGATATTAACCGATTTTTTTACTTTGTTCCGTGCTTATTTGTTATCGTTGTCTTGAGATTTTGTTCTCACTTATTTTTCAGGCCTTCAGCATCGATTTAGCGAAGTACGGGAAAGAGACAGAAAGCAGGAGATAACTGTCCTTATAAGCATAAAAAGGACACTCCTTATCCAACGCTTTTGGTAATTTAAGGGTCTGTATGGTTTCGGAATAGTAAACGACATTTTTCTTTTCAGCACGGGATTTCATTCTCCTCTTGAGTTTACATGATGGGTTTTAATTACAAAATAAAATACTACAGTGTGGTACACAATGAATTTCGTATTCATACCCACCCAGTAAATACTTTACCACATAACACGGACGGACAACGAAACTATCGAAACGGTCATCGTACGCGGCACGACTGATCGAGTGTTTCCAAACTCAAGAAATTTTGAAAAGGGAATATTGAAAAAAAAAACCGCCAATAATGAACTCTTTATAACTCTAAAAATCCAGAAATTCACTGATATTAAATTTCAACGAAGATTATGAAAAAGCGATGGAGAATAATTGTTTTATATTTACACAGAAATTTCAGTTCAATGTACATTTTCAATTGTAGTTTTTATGAGTATTTCCTCCATTATTTCTTAACAAAACCGAAAAGCAGACGGTCAATGAACAAACAAATGAACAAAAGCTGTTCTATGAACAACAGACCGAATCACCAACAGGCAAAATAAACTTCCGTGAATAAGACATTAAAGTCCGTTTTAAAAATGTTTTCTTTTTTAATATTTTAAATTGTTGGCTGAAATCTTAAAATAATTGATTAAAAACTTATGAGAAATAATTTTTTTGTTGAATTGACTTGTTATTTGTTGCTGAAGACTGTTTCGAGTATTGATCAATAACACAATTGAAATCAACAGATTGCAACAACGGACTATTTTTATAGTCATATCGATGTAATTTAATTTTAATTACAACAAAATACACGGACGTACATAAACACGCATCTCGGGTACATGCATTTTGCTTTGAATTTTCATCGCCAATCTGATTAAAATACAGATCTCTACATAAGCGCTGCTTGTGTAGAGATCTGTATTTTAATCAGATTGTTTCATTGCATTTAGTTTAAATATTAATCATTGAGGTAAATGATCGTGGCCATATACAGTACTTTTCTACCTCCAGAGACAATGAAGAAATTAATTTCACTCATGCATATACACTGTATCGAATTTAGAAAGTCAATATTTCCAGGGGTGTTAGGAAAGCATGCGTGTATGAAATATTAGTTGTACATGTAATTCCGAGAAATAACACATCATAGTTTTTAAGTACCTTTAAAATATTTAAAAAATCAGAGCTATAGACCAAGATTAAATTAAAACGATCAGAGACAACTTTTTCTAGATACATTAGTACTAGTTGAAGCGAGTTTTACACATTGATGTCGTGTTTGCAAGCATCGTCGGAAACCCATGGTCGGTCTTAGAAACCCATGGTCGGTCTTACCGTGGAGGTAAGAGAAGCGAGACCGACCGTGGGTTTCCGACGATGGTTTGCAAGACGATTATAGGGACTAATTATTTATTATCTAGAGCAATACCCTGCCATACGGTTTGAAATGCATTATGTTTTATGGTCAAATATACACGTATATTATCCATTTCGAAAAATTGAAAACGGTTACCTTATTTCAAACATGCTGTTCTTACAGCCAATAAAACCCAGTGTCTAATTCCACCTCAAAGATAAGACAGTGCTGTTATCATAGGGCTGTACTGAGTGGTCATGATTTCTCATTTCAGCAGCTGTCCTCATTCATCTCTGGGGGTTTTTCAGTCATCTTCGAAGACACACATTTTCAAAAAGAACATAAAACAAGACTATTGTGTTAATGACAATTTAATGATTCTCTTTGTATTATATATTTTGTTGGTGTAGTTATCTCCTTTTTTTGGCATTTTATGCTAGTGGATGATAACAAGAACATTTTAGTTTGTTTTTTTTTTTTTAACCAGAGCTGAAAACACTCTAATATGTTTCTTAAGCATGTCCTTCCTATGAAATCTAACATTAAAACAGAAAAAGGACTGCTAATAACTGTATACCTTCTTAAACCACACAAGTGTTCAGAAGGACATAAGAGCTATATTTTGACATAAGAAACACGGAGTTCAAAAATAGTTCTGCAATAAAAAATTCTTTAAAAATTTAACACTTTTTCATTTAAAACTTTATCATGCAAGTGGAAGGACGAACTGAAAAAAAATGTACATATGAATCTTTAAAAAAGTGTTCATAGCTCTGTCATCATTCTAAAAATTATATCTGACATTAAAAGAAATTAAAAGACTGAACAAAAACTGAGACAACATTGACAGTCTTCATAAAATAAAATGTCTCCATTCTCAAAATAAATACTATCATTTTCAACCAGACATCATATCTTTTGAACAATAACCCCTTAAAATTAATATACAGACTAAAAAAAAATTAGGAAAAAATAACATTATATATGGATAATTCAATATTCTTTTCAGGGTTTTTTTCTGCTACAGTATGGTTGTTTTTCTAAATTTGTATTTTTTTTAAAATACGGAATAATCCACATGCCCCATTCCATTCATACTTTAATAATACCAGTGTGTACTAATAAAAAAAATCACTTTCTTTGTGAGGTAAATGACACATGAGACTCAAGTTCTGCACTCATTAAGAAAATAAGAAATCTCTGATCAACAATTGGTCAATTTCATAAGGATATGGGCCATCAAAGGCAACGCTGAAATGTAGCTCAGTAAAAAAGAAATAGCAGCATTTTTAAAAAAGATCTGAATGAGTGGCAAAAGAAGCAAGATTTGAAGTACACCATACATGTTGTCCCTCTCTCTATATATAAACTAAGAAATGTTACACATTCCTTCCTCCTACTATAAACAACTGACCTGACTCAGTCACTGTACATAATACAACTATTTACAAATTTGTCAAGAAAAACCATCAAACATTCAGCAGCGTCCTGTATCTACCATGTCTAAGCCTCACATGACTAGTATAAAATGTCAGTACCCTACATACACTGGTGCTCCTCCCCACGAGGACCAGTTCACAAGGACAACAATTAGGATTCTGTGGAATGAAAACAATATGTCATTCTGCTGTGAATTCACATCAAATTTCTGCCAAATTAAAAATACAATATGGTGGAATTTAAACAGTTTAGTTTTGTTCACAATGCATGTACATGTACTACTGATACTTTTAAAAAATATGTTTGAATTCAATTGTTTCTTAGCAATTAAATATAGAGGTTTGTTTTGTAAAGTGGAATTTGACAATGTTCCATATTTCTAAAGCAATCGGTTTTTACATCTTATTTCTAATGAACAAAAAAGAAAACAGTCATTTCATTTAGAATACCAACCAAAAAACATTTTTCAGACATGACATAAACTTCATTCTGTCCACAAGGAACTGACCATTGAAACATTAGTGACCTGTACTTTGTATAGACAATTTGAAAATTGTA